>CM070556.1:69856105-70433605 GCA_036346405.1 Phyllostachys edulis
GCGCTCAAGCTTGATGTCTCCTGCGTATGGGGATATTCGAGAGAAGGTCGATGAGGAGCATGCTCGAGCAGTGTTGAACTCGAGCGGAGACCCTTCTTGAGAAAATTAAGGGTGCGGAGGCTAAGGTTTTGGGGGTGGAGGCGGGTGTGCTACTTCAAGCAATGGCAGATGCGGGAAGGGCGCACTACCCTTCAGGAGAAGTGAAGGTTTTCGAAGTGTCCGCACTTCTCTTGAAGAGGATATCAAATTTGAAGCGACTATCTAGCCGTTGATTGATCTGCTTGGGAGTGCATGGAGGCTTAGGAAGGTGCTTTAGCGGTTGGGTGCCATTACTTCAGAGAGAAACCATCGCCGGTGAGATGGATATTACCATGGGCGCCTTGACGTGGTTCGCGAAGCTTATGTGCTCTTTGCTTTCGTGCTTATGGTGACCATCTGGCGAGGGTTTCTTGGTTGGCTACCCTTGCGACCCTTGACAAGCGAGGTGTACTCACCTAGAGCAGGATTGGCTAACCGTCGCTCTCATAGCTCTGGCGGAGGAGGTTGTTCACAAGCGCATCGATTTGGAAGCGAGTAGAGTCTTCGCAATGGGAGTTCTGGATGAAGCGGACATGAAGCGCCCGAGGGTCATTTCGAGCCTGTCGAGCAAAGGGAAAGCAGGAGGAAAGCTAGCAGGGTCCACCACAGAGACAAGGTGTGAACCCCGCTTGCTATTTAGAATGATAGGACTTGGATGCTTTGCGGTTGGCGTGCTCCATTTTTGTTGTCTATAGGAGCCGCCTTTTGTTTTCTACAGAGGTTGGCCTCTTTTTGTGTAACGACCTCTATTATTTTAAATGGAAATCTTGGCCGTGATTTGTCATTGTTGGTTGTGGTTGGTTTGATTGCTGTCTTGAAATTTAGTTTCACACTCTATACAGGTGGGACATTGTTTATTTAAGCGTATTGCGCAACGGGGTCCTTGTCCACCTCCGGGGCATAATATTAAAAGTGCTCCTACGCTGCGTTTCAAGTATGAAGCGAACTCTTCTATCAAAGTGGCCTTTGCATGTTTGCTACGAAGGGAGTCATATGCCACGGTGCTAAGTAGCAACGTTGGAAGAAAGCTAACCATACGGGCTCAATGAGGCGTTCTTCCGATTCGTCTTGGAAGGTTGCGATAGCTCAAGAGGAGATCCGGGCTTTCTGGGAGCGTAGGGGTGTAGTGTTTGCGACTGTTGGACCTTCCGAGGGCCGAGCGTCTGTGGAGTCTTCGAGCAGCTCGTCTACAACACCCGAGGATGTGGCTACGGCGAGGAGTATCTGAC
Organism: Phyllostachys edulis; assembly: GCA_036346405.1. NCBI lineage: Eukaryota > Viridiplantae > Streptophyta > Magnoliopsida > Poales > Poaceae > Phyllostachys > Phyllostachys edulis. The sequence continues at coordinate 69,857,413 of CM070556.1, forward strand.
TTTTGGCTAAGAATGCCTGGACGAGCCTCGGAATGGGCTACCAGCGGGAGTGGGACTTTGTTCCTTAGGTATACTACTGATCGTCTTTGTCTTTGTCTGCGGCTTGTGATGTGTAATAGCTTGTGTTGTTGTTGTGAGTTGAGGTGAAATGTAGTGTTTGAAGATTGTCAGCTTTGACGATCACTTGTATGTGTGTACTTGTTATGCAGAGTGTAATAAAACGATGGCGTGAGTGCCTTGTATATTATTGTTTGTATGTGCATCCCACATACTTTTTTTTACTGAGGGCGAAGCCTGCGCTGCAAATCCCCATACTTTTCAGATAGGGCTCGAGAGCCCTAACTCTCTCTCTCTCTCTCTATATATATATATATATATATATATATATATATAGGCGAGTAGGCTCACGCCCCCTATACTTTTTAGGATAGGGCTCGGGGCCCTAACTCTATATATTTTTTTGAGGGTAGGCGAGCCTCGCGTAGATCCCATACTTTTGAGATAGGGGCTCGAGGCCTAACTCTCTCTCTCTCTCTCTCTCTCTCTCTCTCTATATATATATATATATATATATATATATATATATATATATATATATATATATATATATATAGGGGGATAAGCCTCGCTACTGCCCCCATACTTTTAGAGATAGGGCTTCGGAGAGCCATAACTCTCTCTCTCTCTCTCTCTCTCTCTCTCTATATATATATATATATATATATATATATATATATATATATATATATATATATATATATATATATATATATATATATATGAAAGCGATATGCGATCAGCCCCCATGCTTTTTCGGATAGGGCTCCAGGAGCCCTAACTCTATATTTTTAGGGGGGCTGAGCCTCGGCCATCCCCCATATTTTTTTTCAAATAGGGCTCGGGAAGCCCTAACTCTATATATTTTTTATGAGGGGAGGCGAAGCCGCACTGCCCCCCATACTTTCGTAGATAGGGCTCAGGAGCCCTAACTCTCTATTTTTTTTTGCAGGGAGGAACCTCGTGACCGTCCCATACTTTTTAGATCGGCTCGGAGAGCCCTAACTCTACATACATACATACATACATACATACATACATACATACATACATACATATATATATATATATATATATATATATATATATATATGAGGGAGGGCGAAGCCTCGTGCCAAATCCCTATACTTTTTCGAGATAGGGCTCGAGGGGCCCTAACTCTGTGACATGGCGAGGCGGCGCCATCCCCACTGCGCGCTTTGGTGTCCGAACCAAAGCCGTCAGGGGTTCGTGATTCAGCGTCGCGTCGTCGGGGGATCATTGTTGTTGGTGAGATTGGCCTGCACTAGGGCCGAAGGCCATGTGCGAGGGCTTGTTTATATACTCGTGCCTGCGGGAGGCATCGGTGTGCACCGGGGCCGAAGGCCATGCGTGGTGTATTTGTTTATACACTCGTGCCTGCGGGAGGCATTGGTGTGCACCGGGCCCGAAGGCCATGCGCGGTGTCTTTGATTATACACTCGTGCATGCGGGAGGCATCGGTGTGCACCGGGGCCGAAGGGCATGTGCGGTGTCTTTGTTTATACACTCGTGCATGCGGGAGGCATCGGGGTGCACCGGGGCCGAAGGCCATGCGCGGTGTCTTTGTTTATACACTTGTGCCTACGGGGTGCATCGGAGTGCATCGGGGCGGGCGAAAAGGCCATCTTGTGTGTCTTTGTTTATACACTCGTACTGCGGGAGGCATCGGTGTGCCGGCCGAAAGGCCATCTGCGATGTCTTTGTTTATACACTCGTGCTGCGCGAGAGGCATCGGTGTGCCGGGGCGAAAGGCCATGTGCGATGTCTTTGTTTATACACTCGTGCCTGCGGGAGGTATCGGTGTGCACCGGGGCCGAAGGCCATGCGTGGTGTCTTTGTTTATACACACGTGCCTGCGGGAGGCATTGGTGTATTTCTGCAGGGCGAAGGCCATCTTGCGATGTCTTTGTTTTTGTTATGTCTGTTGATGCTTTTTCATTGAAAGGGAGCAAAAAGGTGCAACAAGTTACAACTTGTTTCGTACATGCCTGCTCCGCTTTTGGCGGTAGTAGAGCTATTTGCCAGACGCAGCTGGTTTTACAATTCTAGGGATAGTACTTGCGGAGGGTCTTCGCGTTCCAGGTGTGGTCCAACTGTTCTCCTTCTGGTGTAGCGATGCGGAAGGTACCGGCGCGAGTGTTGCTAGTGATGATGTAAGGTCCTTCCCATTTGGTCTCTAACTTGCCTTGGTACGTGGGGTTTCTGCGATTCGTTTGAGGACCATATCACCTGGCGCCAAGGGGTGGATCTTGACTCTCCGGTTGTATGCTTGGGCTACTCTATTGCTATACTTGGACATGGTTGCGATTGCTTGGACTCGGTGCTCTTCGAGGAAATCGAGGGAGATCGTCTCTGGGGTTTGGTTTAGACGTTGCTCGGAGGGACTTTGCGGCGAACTCTGCGGGGATCATGGCTTTGTCACCAAAGAGGAGTTTGAACGGTGAGAAGCCGGTGGCCCTGCTTGGAGATGTGCGGATTGCCCATAGGGCCTTCTGGAGTTCTTCTGGCCATAGTCCCTTTGGGAGTCCGACAAGGCGTTTCTTTAGACCTTCTAGCAGATTGCCGTTGCGCGCTCAATACGCTCAGATTGGCCTCGGGGTGCCCTCTTGATCTGAAGCATGTCGTAATGCCTAGGTTTTTGGCGGAACACTCGAAAGGCTGTCGAGTGGAACTGGGTTCCATTATGCGTAGCGATGTCACGCGTACTACTGTGTCGTGATTATAGTTTTCAAATGAACCGCCGAAGCTGCTTTAGATGTAATTTTTGCAGCAGCTCTGCTTTGACCCATCTTGAGAAGTATTCGATGGCAACAAATCTGAAGCGTGAGGCTACCTTGCGGTGGGGTATGGTCAGATGTGTCGAGTCCCCATCTTGTGAAGGGCCATCTTGGTGGCAGAGAGCAGTGGGAAGCCTAGAGTGCTTTGGGTTTCTTGGTTGGCCCACTGACACCCTTGACAACGTTGCACAAGGTCTTGGGCGTCTCGGAGTCTTTGTGGGCGGTAGAATCCTTGGCAGAATGCTTTCCGACTATGCTTCGGGGTGCTTGATGTGCGCCACACAATCCTTCATGGATGTCCTTGAGGAGGGCTTGACCTTCTTCTCGGGAGAGACACCGCAAGTAGGGAGCATAGACAACTCCCTTGTAGAGCTGCCCTCCTAGGACATGGTAATTTATGGCTCTGTGTCGGAAGCGCTTTGCTTCGCCCTCGTCTTCATGTTCTTCTCCAGCGAGGTACTTGACGATGACGTCTCGCCAGTCGGCCTCCGCCACTTGGAGCACGCTAGCGTAGTAAAGAAATGCATGCTTTCGGCGGAGCCACTTGCTCGGGCGCAACCCCTTGCTCTTCGAGTAGCAGCCATGTACTGAGCTCGTAGAAGGTTTGGTTAGTGCCGTGAAAGACATCGGCGAAGGGTGTTGGCGGAGCTAGCCATCTTTGCCGATCATGCGCTTCTTCATTGTAAGCCGGTATGGCTTGACCACATCGGTAGGAAGTAGGTTGATGCTTTGCGGACTTGGCGAGATAACTCGCCATTTCGGGTCTCTGGCGATGAATGATTTGTCAAAGTGACCCGCTACTAGTCGAGAGTCACTTTTGATGAGTATGCGCTTTGCTCTAGGGTCCCTCGCCTGCGGAGGCCGATGTAACTGTATACTCGAGAGGCATTGTTTGTTGTTGGGAAGGCGGGGAATTTGAGTGGGCCTGATGTGGTTGTCGAGGCGATCAAAATGGTGCTGCCTGCTCAGCTCGTGCGACACCATGATCCGTTGATGTACATTATCCACGGGTTCTCGGCGTGGTCGAGGGTGTGGTTTTCATTGTTCAAGCGTCCATTCAATGACGAAGTCTACTAGAGCTTGTGATTTAATGAGTGTCTTGGCGACAAAGGTGATACTGAAGGGTGTGAGCTCGGGCCCGCTCGCTACTAGTCGCGTGGGCGTCTTTGCCATAACAATAAAGCTAGAGGGTAGGAGGTGGGGATGATGATGGTGTCTTTGAAAGTAGTGGCGGAGCTTTCACGAGGCCATGAGTAGGGCATACGCAAGTTTCTCGAGCTCTGTGTGTCGGATTTTTGCACCTTGGAGTGCATCGGAGATGTAATAGACTGGGCGCTGGCCATTGTCTTCTTGGATAAGGACAGCGCTATCGACCGACGTGGCGGCGAGGTAAATAGGAGATCTGCTCCTTGCTTGGTGAGTAAGGCTTAGCGGTGGGTCGAGTCTTGCTTGAGTTCTTCGAATGCACACTGGCAGTTTTTGGTCCACTGGAATGGCTCTATTCCGCGGAGTGTCTTGAAGAACGGAGGGTCTTCTCTGAGAGCGGAAAAAGGAATCGGCTAAGAGGCGCCAAATTGCCCAGAAGTTTTTGCTTCAGCGGGCATTGTGAGGTTGTTTCATCTCTTGGACGGACCTTATCTTTTCGGGGTTGGCCGATGCCCTCTCGGACACTAGGAATCTGAGAAGTTTTCCTGCCTTAACGCCGAAGGTACACTTCCCTGGGTTAAGCTTGATTCCATCCTTGCGAAGGCTTGCGAAGGTTTCTTGCAGGTCCTTCGTGTGTTCATTTGCCAACCCACTTTTGACGACTATGTCATCAACGTAGGCTTCTACGTTGCGACCAAGCTATCTAGCTAGGACTCTGGAAATAAGACGGGTGAAGGTCACGCCCGCATTCTTAAGCCCGAAGGGCATGCGGGTATAGCAATATGTTCCTACGGGGGTAATGAATGCTGTCTTCGGTTCGTCTTCCTTGGCCATGAGTATTTGGTGGTATTCGGAGTAGGCGTCGAGGAAACTCATCAGCTCGCAGCCCGAAGTGGCATCGACTAGCTGGTCAATGCGCGGTAGGGGAAAGTCGTCTTTGGGGCATGCTTTGTTGAGCTCTGTATAATCGACACACATGCGCCATTTGCATTTTTTTGGACGAGAATAGGGTTGCTGAGCCACTTCGTGTATTTGATTTCACGAATGACCCCCGTGTTGAATAATTTGGTGATTTGGTTCTTCACTGGTTCCAATCTTTGGTGACAAGCGTCGCGGTTTTGCTTCTTGGGTAGTGCATCGCCCGGATTGCTAAGCGGTGCTCGATTGTTGCTCGCGCTATCAGGGGGATGTCTTGAGGCCCCGGCGAAGGCGTCCTTGTTATTCGCGAAGGACCGTGAGTATGGCGTTGTGCATTTACATGTTGTCAAGCCCGGGCTCCTAGGAAGCTGATTACTGTCCGGGAGTCATCGTCGAGGACCCTCCCGAGCTCGCCGTGAGCTTTGGTTTTGGTGCCCACTTTGCCGAAGGGTCGCTTGATCACTCGTTTTTTTCTTCCTCGACAGTATGGACATGTTGGGCTGGTGATAGTAGCTGGAGCTCAATCTTCCTTGCTAGGTCTTGATCTCCTCGCACGGTAATGACGCCTTCAAATGCGGGGATTTTCATACAAAGGTAATTGTGATGCATAATTGCCCCAAAGGAATCGGTCTTGACTTTCACCGAGGATAACGTTATCTTTGTGCTTGCATTTGGGCGACATCAAATGTGAGCTGACCTCGGTTCGAGTTAGCGTAGCCATCGGAGAAGGTGACATTGAGGATAATTTGACCTAGGGCTATGATGGGCTTCCCTCAAAGCCTATCGGTGAATACTACGAGCATCTTTGGGCGAAATAGATTGGTATTTTGGCGTGGCGGCGAGGGTGGGCCTTGAAGTGCGCCGCGAGGTGATGAATCTGGGGCGTAGGCTCGGCCGCCTATTTGATGGTACTCCGGGCGAAGATCCTCTGGTGATCATATTGATGATTCTTTGGTGGTGCTCGGGGTGGCCTCCTTCTATACGGGGTCTTGGTGGTGGTGCGGGGAGCCGATTGTCGTTTGCTCTTTTGTTATTGGGCTCGGCGGTTCTTCGCTTGCGGCGTATATAATCTGCATGGTCGCAATTGTCACGGCTTTCGTTGGTGGTGTGCGTACCTTCTAGTGGAAATGCATAAAAAGGGTGCTCGGTCCTCCGGAGCGGTTGTCCGGTTGGCATCCGAAATTTCGCCCTCGTCCTTGTCATGACCTCGGCTGATGACCTCGCGTCTTCCTCGCCCGGGGTTTAGGCGGCCGTCCACGTGATAGACTCATGACCTTTTTTGGAAGTCATTGCTTCGTGGTGGCGGGTGCCCCGGTGAGGTGGTGGCAGATGCTTCTTTTGCGGGGGCCATGCCTAGGGTGGAGGTGGTGAGTGTTCCTCTTTGAACGCTATCTTCCTCCGTTCTGGCGTATTCTTCGATCTTGTCGAAGAGCTCATCTGCGTCTTGAGACGATGGTTTGCGCGTTAGCCTCTCCGAAAGGGGTCCTTTCCGGAGCCCGCACGTGGCGGCATTTATGACGGTGGTTTCATTGACGCCTTTTACTTGGCACTTGACCTCCGCGAATTTTCTGAAAAAACTGCGGAGGCATTCGCTGGTGCTGTTTTATTGAAAAGATGCCTGCATCCTGGGTTCTGTAGTTTCTGAAAGTTATTTTTGATGAGGTCTCGTAGTTGCTCCCCATGCGTAAATGGGCGTGGGTCGATGGTAAAGAACCACATCAATGCTATGCCCCTAAGGGCGAGGGTGACACTCTTCGCCTTCGTAGTGTCATCACTTCCGGCGGCCTCCACCGTGGTTTCATAAACCCGGAGGAATTAGAAAGTCGATTGCATCCTCGAAAGGTGTGACCTCCCATCTTAAATCTGGCGGCGGTGGTAGGCGGTCTCAGCCCTATGCTCAACGGGAATTGGGATCCCCCGAGCAAATGAGGTAGGAGGCTCGAATTACCTCCGTCGCGACGATTGATTACTGTCAGCTGCGAGCAGGCGAGAACCGAGGCCGGTGGGTGCCGAAGGATTGCCATCTCACGACAAAGATCTACCAACTCCTGTTGCAATGCTACAAACGACTCTTGACTTGTGCCCGCTTCTACCACGGGCTGGGCTTCTCGCTGGGCGTCACTTCTAATGGCACCCCCTTGTGTGGAGTTGTTTGTTTCCTCGTCCGCCAGCAGGGTGAGGGGTGCCCCTGCTACGGAGGTTCTAGTTCGCTTTGCCCTCGGGGTCTTTGGAGTCTTCATGTAATTGCGGCCGCTTACCGAGGGTTTTGATTTGGTCTTCCTTTGTGGAGCCATGCTTAAGCTCGGAATTTGTGCCATGACTTTCTGCCATCCCCACAGCACCAAGACCAACCGTCGTAGCAAAAGGGCTAGACAATAAGAGAAGGGGACCCTAGCACATTCGAAATGTTCGAAGGGTCCTCAATGAGGGGACTGATTGTCAGGAAAATGTGCTGTGTATTTCTCCACTGTGTATTGCTCTAAAAAATTCCTGGCTATTACATGGGGGTAGGGGGCTATTTATAGCCAAAATAACAGGATACATGAGATTACACAAGCACCCCTATAAAGGTACTACTAGTGTAGGGACTGCAGGGTCCTTTCCTACCCCTATATGTAGCTTCTGGTCTACTTGTCTCTTTCCTTCCCTCTGGCCGGGTCTCCTCCGGACACCCTTCGAATGCTCTCCGAGCCTCCTTCGGTTGCCACTTCAAAAGACCCTTCACAGGCTTCGGATCACCTTCGAGATACCTCCTGTACCCCTCGGGAGACCCTTCAGAGGCTTCGGGGCACCTTCGGGGTACCTCCTGTACCCCTCGGGAGAACCTTGGAGGCTTGGCCGAGGCACCCTTGAGCCTTGGGCAGGGGCACCTTCAGCGACCTCAGGGCCTTGGGGCCACCCTCGGGTCTGTTTCGCCAGGTTGGTGGGGCCGGTGGGCTGCCTCTACGATAGTGACTAAAGGACAAAAGGGGAGGTAGTGACTCCAAGGGGAGGTCGCGACTAAAGGACAAAAGGGAAGGTCGTGACTAAAGGACAAAAGGGGAGGTCACAACTAAAGGACAAAATGGGAGGTCGTGACTCCAAGGGGAGGTCGTGGCTAAAGGACGAAAGGGGAGGTCGTGACCCAAAGGGGAGGTCGCGACCCAAGAGGGTGGTCTTTGCAAAAAGACCAAGAGGGCGGTCTTTGCAAAAGACCAAGAGGGAGGTCCGGGCGGAGGGAGAGGTCCAAATGCAAGGGAGGTCTGGACCCTTAGATCCAAACAAAGGGAGGTCTGGACCCTCAGATTCAAACGAAGGGATGTCCAAAGAAGAAAGAAGCTGGCCGAGGGAACACGGTTTAAGCAATGAAAGGAGAACTCCAACAAACTTGAAAGAAACCAAACTTAATTTAGTCACTTTAAACACCTTAATTCCAAAATCTCAAGTTAAGCTTTAGAACTCTCATCAAAACCAAATGGTTCTTTTTATTTTGAAAACTTAAAAAGGCTCAGAAAATCTGGGATGTTACAGGTGATGGGGACCCATTCCCTTCCAAGTATCCCGTAAATGATCCGAAATCTTGACGCTGCTTTCTTGGGACTCAGAGGGACCCCAGCGGCATTGACCTCTGTGATGGTTAGTCGGCCCGCAGGTAATTTCGATATTCCTCTGCCATCTCGCTTACGTACCACTTTTCTCGAAGATCCAGACGATTCGGGCGATGTCGATGCCGGCGGCAAAGACAGTGTAGACACCATCTCGCTTACTTGCTATCTATATAAGTTACCCAACCAATTAACTAAAATTGCTTTGTAAACACATTAATTATATAAACAAATAGAAATTACCTGTTGAACTTAAATATAGAATACGTAGTAAAGAAAATTGAAAACTGAAAAGGTACTCATGGGATACTGGGCACACAATCAAGAGGATGGATAAAAACACTAATTGTACACTTTCCTAAAAATATACATAAGAAGTATGATTGGCATATGGATACGTCATAAAAATTCCATAAGGGTAGTAAAATAACCTACATATAATACCAATAATTGGCATACAGTTGGACTAGATCACGGCCATAGCCAAATAGTGAGTTGTGAGAGTGAAGGGGATAAGGGGAGGGTAGTATGGTTATGCACAGGGCAAGGCAAAGAGTCACAGTCAAAAGCCTCAACATTAACATCAAAAACACATCAATAAACAACATAAAGCATAGATGATTGATGATAGTGTGTGCTCTCAGAAGGAGAGTTGCAAAAGAATAAGTCTTTGCCATCTCAACCCTATTGTCTATACTCTTCATAAATTAAACATGACAATACAGATTCAAAATTTGAGCTCTAAATGACACTTTACTAGACTGTCAAATGACCTCAAAATCAAAAGATCATAGAGTAAACTTTTGGTCAAATAGGAAACCAATGTTGATTATACACAGAACTTCATATTACCAACAGGACTGGAAAGCCTTAGTGCAACTGAATACAAAGCACAAGATCAGCAAGCCTACTACTTGGACAACAGAAGGTCTAACCAACAGGAGTGCTAGTAACCACGAGAGCCAAAATGCTTTACAACTAGTTCCACTCAAAGGTGACAGATTGACAACAGATCAAGATGATAGCAGTAAGTAACAAAGTAGAGCTCAAATATGAATTGATTATCAGTTCAATTTCAGTATTTGACCATCTTCATCATAGAGCCCACCATGCCATAATCTCATCATACCTAGCCACTGAAGCTAACCATGCCACCATCACCCTCAATGCCCAAGAACACCTACCATGGCCATAATCTCATCATACCTAGCATAAATTCCATTATTATTGAAGAATTTGCACATAATACAGATACGTCATAAAAATTTCATAGGGGTAGTAAAATAACCTACATATAATACCAATAATTCAAAACGCTGAGAGTTTTAAAAAATGGATTGCAAGTTGATATCTACTAGGTATTTTCGAAGATAATTTCCCTTGGAAACATATTTTATACAAAAAAAGATAATTTCCCTTGGAAACATATTTTATACAAAAAAATAAAAGTTACCCAACCAATTAACTAAAATTGCCTTGTAAAAATAGAAGTGCCATATATAATTAACACTGCTGACTATTTAAGTAGAGTATCTATTACTCAAATAGTATCAAACGATACATTCACATCAATAGACAATACATTCACAACAAATAAAAGCATATATAGTTTGTACTACTCAAGGAAGTCTCCAATATAGCACTAACATTCTTTTGTTCATTCAAGCAAATATAAACAACACACTTTGAATCAATGTATCAAACAACTGGACAACAAGTCAATGCAACAAAAAAAAAGATTTTACAAACATAAGCACTGATATGATTTGCCAAAAGAAGATACAGTGACAAAAATAGCATTAAGCGAGACACTGATTTAGAAACAGCATGCATAAACTTAATATTCTTACCACAAATAAGTAAATCTATAATCTAAAATACAAACTATCGAAAGGTATACATATTTGGTTAAAAAACAACCTAAATATTATTCTTGACACATATCAGTAGGTTAAACTACATAAAACTTTACATGCATTCATCAATCAACAACATCGGACTCCACCAAAGTAGTAATACTGATATATACATTTGAACATAAACCTAACAAAATGCAAAAGAGTGGCAGAGTATCAACATTCCACTAGAGCATAGGTCAACAAATGTGGTCATCGTAAGTAGTATCTCCAACAAATCAACCCCCAATCTAAAATTTTTAGCCCATGTTTCATCATCACATAGAACATTCAAACCTTAGCTACATAGTATCAACAAAGCAACGATGAAACGCACCGTCGGCCATTGGAGAGGAAGGAAGCTAAAGAACCAGAGGAGGCGCTGGAGTTGGCGGCGCGAGGGAGGGCCGGAGGAGGCGCTGGAGCTAGCGGCGTGATGTTGGACCAAACAGGCGACTAAAGGGGGAGGGGGTGAATAGGAGCTCAAAATCTTTTTGCAAAGATTGGATTCAACTTGCAAATCACTCCAATAGCTATGAGAGCTATGAAGATCAATGACTAAGCACGGAGGAAGTCTTGTATTGAATCCACTCCTAACCCTCAAAGCTCAGGAAACAAAACCGAGGAAGTGCTGCAGAAATCAGAGAAATCGATAATACCTCTATCTATGGACGGTATTACCAATTATCGGTAATACCTTTGTCTATGGGCGGTATTATCAATGATCGGTAATACCTTTGTTCATGGGTAGTATTACCAATTATCCTGGAACAGTGAAATCAGCCCGAAAACTAAAACTCAAATCGGTCTAACTTTTGATCTACAAGTTAAAACTCCGCGAAACTTGAGACACACCTTCTCTAAGATATTAGGAACCTATTCTAATCAAAGATCGCAGAGATCCATGCAAAAGTTCCTATCTTTTTTAGTTTGAACAAAGGGTGCTCCAAAACCGAGTCAAAATCAAAATATTATCTAAAGACTTGCTCGTGGGTGATTGATGATCAAGATGATCCTAGATGGGTTCCCACATGTCACAGCAAGTTAGATCAAGGTAAGAAACCAAGGGAAAACTCACAGATCAAGAAAAGCCCCAAAATCATCAAATAGAAAGGAAGAACACAAAAGGACTCATCTTGTGAAATCTGGTTGGATTGATTTGAGATAGATGATTGTTGTTTACAGCCACTCCATCTAGGAGGACAAAGCTCACCACGTGAGCACACACTCAATCCAAACCCTAGAAACCCTAGCTCTCCTCTATTCTCCTCAAAACCCTAAACACAAAATAGGGCAACAAATGCAAGGGATTAATGCTACTGGACAGCCCCTCCTCCTTTATATAGTGGAGACTAGCATCTAGGGAATATTCTATTAGGGCACCCATTAGACCCAACACACAAATGGGTTAACACACGCACACATCTTAAAGCGCCATCTTCATCATCACTTGACCTAAACCGCTTCACCATGCGCCGACCCGCGCCACGGTTTAGCCAAGACCAAGAAGGTGGTTTCGCACACCACCACTTTTTCCGATATAGGGTAATTTCCCAAAATGCCCCTCTACCGATCTTTGGATATTCCTTCGCATCGAAGCATCTCCCATGCTCTGTCTTCATCCATGTGATCCCAATGACTTCCCACCAAACCTCTCACGCGTCCAGGATGCCATCGAACCGTCCTCGCTGTAACCGGACCAAGTCACTTGGCGCACCACATGTCTCACCACCCAGTAGCTTCGCCGGTTCCTTGTCTTCTCGGCTTGTAAGCACTCCGCTAGCCTTAGTCATCTTCAAAGACAACCTCGATCGTTCTGGACCTCGGTTCTTCTAACCTAGTCCCGATCTAGTTCGCCTCACCATGACCTAGCTCTGGTGTTCTACAACCATCACAAACAAGCAAACCGTTACGTAGCACCGCACGATACACTCAATCATCAATCCACATAATTGATGAGGCATGAGCACATACCTTCACAAAGGCCTTTGCTCAAACTTCGCCTTTTATGGTTCTTGTCCATCTTGCACCTTGCTTGAGTCCAACCATCTCACCCGACATCCACGACCGTTCTAGACCTTGGTTCTCCTAACCAACTCCCGGTCCTCTTCGTCGTTGACCATAGTTGACTCCAAGCCACTTGCACAACAATAGACCAAGCAACCATTTCCAGGCACAAGTTCTTCACAACTTGACCTATGTCAGTCAAAACATGCATCATACAACATCTATGCAATGATCAACATGAACTTGACCAAACCCAAAGCCAATTCTCCAATTGAAACAACATTCAGCTCAGATCATTCCACAAGCAGTACTACCGCCACATATCCACCGGTACTACCGCCCTGCGGTAGTACCGCTCACATCACTGCGATCGTACCGCAACTCGGAGAAACCCAAAATCTCCAAAAACATGCTTTCTGGAATTTCCATACCACTCATAATTGGTACTACCTCCATGTGGTAATACCGCCATTCAAACTGCGGTCATACCGCTCTTCATGTAAACCAGAGCTCCAAAGACACATTCTCTGGAATTTTACAACCGCCATGCAAATTTCGGTATCACTGCATTGCAGTACTACCGCCACTTTCCCTGAGGTACTACCGCTCCACTGAAATGCACAAAATCCTTAGAACCGAATGCCCTGCCATGTGGACGGCTCAGATCAATGTGAACCTTCGGACCACTTGACTTGCGGTAGCATCGCTCCAAACTCACGGTCATACTGCATTGCGGTAACACCGTCTCCAACAAGCCGATACTACCGATTCCCGAGGAAACCCAAATTCCAAAAACATGTCTTCGGGAATTTTCATACCACCAACAAACTTGTGGTTGAACCGACCTACGGTAGTACCACAGCTTCAACGCCGGTACTACCAATTTTATTGACACTTGTTGAAAACTCCAGAGAATTCAACAAACTCTCAAAGCAATTGCCAATTGTTTTATCACCTAAGATCATAAGCATGTCCCCATGACATCCACAATGTCCTCATGACATTCACACACGAGGAGGGAGCCGGTGACAGGCCGGAGAGGAGGATGGCGATGGGCTGTGGAGGAGGTGGTGCTTTAGTGGAAGAGGAGGCGACGGGCTACGTCGGAGGAGGGAGGCGGCCGCTCGTCGAGTTGGAGTCGGAGGAGGATGGCCCAGAGTTAGCAACGAAGCAGGGGTCGGCCGGGTGTCGTTGATGTCGGGGGCGGCCATCGGGGGAGGAGGCTTCAATGGAAGAGGAGGTGAACGAGCGAGTGAGGAGTAAGGCGCTGGGGAGGGGAAGTGTCGAGTAAGGGCGCAAACCCTAGCGGTACCTTACTTAATAAAGGGATATCACAGACGGTTCTATTATGGAACCGTCTGTGATAAGTAATCACAGACGGTTCTATTAAGGAACAGTCTGTGATATGGTCCATATCACAAACGGTTTCTTAATAGAACCGTATGTGATTACTTATCATAGATGGTTCCATAATAGAACCGTCTATGATATGCCACTATATGATAGATCATTTAGAGATATGTGCAACAAGTATTAGGCATACAAGAGCACATTCAGATAAATCCATAATTTGGCATGAGAACACATGAACCTTTATAAGCCATACAAGAGCAAGGAGATATTAAGTCCATCATGTTTGACATATTAGGACATGAGACAAATAGGTTTGTACAAGTTCATACTATTATCATTCCACATTACAATGAAGACCACATTGACATCAAAATCAGAGATGACAAGTCCATAACACATGACAATTCCGCATTGACATAATATGAGATTACAAGTCCATATTGACATGTCTCATGTTATGGAATAAATCACAATGAAGTAAATTCTTAATTAAAATATAGCCCTTCATGATGATCGACGCATATATAGCTAGCTTCCTCACTAGGTTCTTCCTCGAGCCTAATGTCATCTCCAAAAGGAGGCAACTCGTTAGATTGATTGTACTCTTCCTCATCCACAACATTCTCAACTCCAACAATCCTTCTTTTTCCATGAAGAACTACGTGGCGGTTCTTATTTTCCGGGTCCGTTACATAAAAAACTTGAATAACTTGCTTAACTAGTATGAATGGTTCGTCCTTGTATCCGACACGTTTGAGGTCCACAGTAGTGACGCCGTACTTGTTGACCTTACCTTGCGGAAGTTTAACCCAATGGCATCGAAATAGGGGGATCTTGAAAAGTACGTAGTCAAGCTCCCAAATCTCCTCTATGAATCCATAGAAGGAGTTCAACCCACGTGGCCGAAGGTATTGAACTGCTCGTGAAACACATCTATGCGGATACCGCTATTCTGGACTGTGCTCTTCTTATCCTGAGCTATCGTATAAAATGTGAACCTATTTATATCGTATCCTTGCGATGACACAATTGTAAATTTTGGCTCTTTTGCCAACCATAGCAGCGTATCATCACTTGATGACCTCCCAGTGAATCGCACTTTTAACAATTCGTTGAACCGACGGTTGTGCTCTCTCGTGATTCAAACCTCCGACCAGTTTGGATTCTGTTAGCGTACCATGTCTTTGTGCTCATCGATGTACGGGGACACTTGGGTCATGTGTTGTAAGACCGTGAAATGGGCTTGAGCGTACGTATCCAGCTCGGGAGTGATTAATTTCCTTCCGATGGTCCCGATACCCTCTAGTCTCCCCTCATGATGAGATAGAGGCACACTTATCGGTTCCACCTGAGCCATGTAGTCGATGCAGAACTTAATCATATCTTTAGTTGCATAACCTTCGATGATGCTACCCTCCGGTCGAGATCGATTCCGTACGTAGGACTTGAGAATTCCCATGTACCTCTTGAACGGGTACATATGACATAGGAACACAGGGCCGCATATCTTTATCTCTTTCACAAGGTGAACAATGAGATGACCATGATATCAAAAAAATGACAGAGGGAAATACATCTCAAGATGATATATAATCGTCACTACCTCGGCCTACAGAGCATCTAGTCCTTGTGGATCAATGACCTTTTGAGCAATTGAGTTAAAGAAATAACACAGCTTCAAGATTGCCACTCGGACCTTGTTCGGCAAGATACTCCTAATTGCAATAGGAAACATTTGTGTCATCAGTACATGATAATCATGAGACTTCATACCAATTAATTCCCAATCTTCCACAGAAACAAGTTTCTTAATGTTAGCGGAGTAACCGAACGGAACTTTCACACCATGCAAGCTCTAGCACAGTTCATTTCTCTAGGCCTTGGACAGAGTGTAGTAAGCTGGGGGAAGGTATGTTCATCCTTTATCGGTCTCTTTTGCTAACTCTAACTTATGGTCCCAACCAAGTCACGCCATGCGTTAACACCATCCTTTGCTTTACTACTAATGTTCAGTAAGAGACCAATCAAGCTATCACATACATTCTTCTCCACGTGCATGACGTCGATGTAGTGGCGAACTTCTAAGTGCTCCCAATAAGACAAGTCCCAAAAAATTGATCGCTTTTTCCAGATATTCTTCTAATGGGTTTTTAATTTACATCCCTTTCCAAGCACAACATTGATATCCTTAACCATATCATAGACCTCTTTCCCTCTAAAAGCCATTAGAGTTGAACCGTCCTCTTTATTTCCGTCGAATTGTTTCTTCATCTTATGGTATGGGTGAATCCTGAGAAGGAACATACGGCGACACATATACATAGTTTTACGCGAGTTATTTAGCCATACACTCTCTGTACCATCTAAGCAGTGCGGACAAGCTTTGGATCCTTTTGTACTGAAGCCCAACAGGTTACCAAGGGCAGGAAAATTATTGATGGTGCAGAACAACATGGCGCGTAAAGTGAAGTTCTTTCATTTGTATGCATCCCATACTTGTATCCCTTCCTTCCACAGTGTCATAAGATCTTCCAGCAATGGTGCTAGGTACACATCAATGTCATTCCGAGGTTGCTTCGGCCCTTGGATAAGTAGTGACATCAAAATGTACTTTCGCTTCATACACAGCCAAGGAGGAAGGTTGTACATACATAGATTGACGGGCCAAGTGCTATATCGGCTGGTCATGTTACCGAAAGGATTCATTCCATCTGTACTAAACCCTAACCTTATGTTCCTCGGTTCCGCACCGAACTCTTCGAAACTCCGATCGAAGTTTCTCTACTGGGCAGAGTCAGCAGGGTGTCTTAGCTTTCCATCTTTCCTACGCTCCTCCGAGTGCCAACGCAGCAATCTTGCCTCCTTTGGGTTCGCAAATAAATGCTTCAAATGTGGGATCACAGGCAGATACCACAATATCTTAGCAAGAGGTCCTTGCTTCACCTTAGCATTATTCTTACGCTTGTATCAGGATGCTTTGTACACGGGACATACATGCATGTCTGCATACTCTTTACGGTAGATGATACAATCGTTCGGACATACATGTATTCTTTCTACTTCCATTTCCAATGGATAAAGAACCTTTTTTGCTTGGTAGGTGGTGCTGGGCAACACGTTTCCCTCTGGAAGGATGTCCGCTAGGAGACCTAACAACGCTGTGAAACTCTTGTCGAACCAACCATTGGTTGCCTTCAATTTCAGCAGTTCAAGCATGGTTGACAACCTTGTGTATTCCGGCTTGCAGTTAGGGAACAAAGGTCTCACCGAGTCCTCCATTAAACCCTCGAATTTACAAAATTCTATCTCATTGTAGTTCTCTTCTGCATCGTAGCATCTGATCCAGATTGTCATCGTACGACCTATCTTCATCAAAAGCACAATCCACATTTGGTATATCATTGACTTCCTACGCGATGTCGTCATTATTAACTTATTGTATAATCTGCTCTTCACCGTGACTGGTCCAACATGTATATCCTTTTTTGAAACCCCTTCGAATCAAGTGCGCTTCGATCTGCACCGGGTTATTAAACATCTTCAAATTACTGCAATCAATGCATGAAAAGTACATAAATTTTATCCCCTTCTTCAACATATCTTGCTCGGCGGCTCTTCTAAAAGCAAACACGTTATTAATGTACTCTTGACTCACACGATTCACACCGTACATCCAGTTTCGGTCTATCTACGCTACACATATAATAAATTAATGTCAAATTAGATTAATAAACTGCAAGTACGTACTTTTCCTATTGATCAAACATACTTAAATTGATTAGCGATTAACTTAGAGCAAATATAAAGGGTTACAAATCGTTACCCTCAGAGCTCACGACAAAAATATCAAATATCCCGCAAGATTCCTCTCCTTATCTTTCTTCTCCCTTCCTCCTTTCCTTCTCCTCCCTGCCTCCTTCCTTCCCTTCCTTCTCCTCTCTAAGCTGGCACAATGGGGGAGGATAGCAAGGGTGGCGGCTCAAATGGGAATGGGCAGGGGGTCTGTCGGGACTAGGTATTTATAATGGCTGCCTATCACAGACGGTTCTTATTACGAACCGTCTGTGATACGCAACTATCACAGACGGTTTTTGAATAGAAACGTCTGTGATAATCACGGTTCTTAGAAAGAACCATTTGTGATTCGATTATCACAAGCGGTTCTTTCTAAGAACTGTCAGGAATTATCACTGACGTTTCTATTCAAAAACCGTCTGTGATAGTTACGTATCATAGACGGTTCGAAAGGAACTGTCTATGATAAGTTCAACACGACGGTTCCAAAGGCTGCTCGTGATGAGACGCCCACGTGATGTAGTGCGAAGAAAACTTTACCGCCTCTGTGATGGCGCTTACTATTGTCTTTTTGAGTGTGGAAAACAAAGAAACAAGATATGTGGCCGGTCTGTCCTTACTGGAGGCGATGGCGATGTTGGCGACGAATATCGGTGTCTTGTTGATGGAGACGGCAACAGCCGTGTCCTCGCCTCCTGCCGTCGTCGACGCCATGACACGCTGAGTCTCGTTGGAGGAGTGGGTGAGCGGAACTGGGGAAGCAATGGGTATGGCAAAGAAAGAAGTCGATCGGTGTGGGTGTGCTATGCAGATCGGTGTGTAAACCAACTTGCAACATTTGAGAGGATAAGGCATACGAGGACGGCATGTCGGACGTCCTAACCATATCATTATCCAATTTATTTTGCTGCAAATTATTTGCAACTTGCGCACACAGATCACTCTAATTGCCCATATGGGGAGAACTAACGGTCATATGATCACCACGACATAATAAATATTAAAAAAAACCACGAATACTTCTATATGAAATCGAAGCATTCGCCTGGGACGCAAAGAGTATTCATATAAATTCTACAGTCGTCCATAATCCTGGTGAGACTAGGCAGTGGAAGCATTCGTTTAGGATGCATGAGTTTTCATATAAATTCTATAGAAAATACGGTTTTACTAAACAACGTTCGACTATTTTTTTATCAAAATAGTCAAATTTTCATTCATCCAATATGTTTTGGGATTTGGACTTCTTCTCATCTGATGAATTGGATCCGAATTTATTATAATTTTTTTCTTTAGAATATAACGGGTTCACCACGTTACCGTATTTTGTTGGTATATAATTTTATTTTTTTTCTTTGTTTTTGCTCAATCTCTCAAAGTATATGCTAGATTTTGAATCATATGCTGGAAATATGAGTTATTAAGACTTTCGAGAATAATTACAGTGACAAAAATAATAATTATATAAATAATTTACTGTAATTTATGTATAATAAACTAAAATTTAATTGTTTTAAGCTGAAAAAACAGTCGACTCTTATATTGACATGCATAATACAATAGTCGTCCAAAATCTCGGTGAAGCCCACCCCCTCACAATCACAACTCAACCGCCATTTAAAAACTCTCTCTCCCTCCTCCGCCGCTTCCACTTCGCCATTCTCATTTTTTTTAACCCCCTCCTGGTCGCTTCTAACCGCGCCCACCACCGGGACGGCGACCAGATCGGCCGGAGGGACAAAAAATATTGAGGCCGCGGAGGCGTCGCCAGTTGCGCAATTTTTTTCTTTTCTCCTCGCCCCCGTTTCCTCGCCCGCGAGCACATGGCCCGTGGGCGCGATTCCTTGCACCCGCTTCCGCCCCCGCATTTTTATACTATTTCCCATCACATGGCCGCACCCTTGTTGCTCCGCTCGCTGCCATTAGATCCTCCGCGAACTCCACCGTCTCCTCCCCCTTCGTCTCCCTCTGCTCTGCGTCGCATCGCATTGACTGCCCACCTCCTTTCTGCTCACATCCTATTCCTCTCGCACCGTCCATTGTGGCCGTGGCGAGTCGCCGCGCTGCAGGGAGGGAGGCTCGAGCTCCGTTCTTTCTGGTGGGTGCGCGATCTTTGATTCTTTTGTGAGGTTTCTTGATCGAAAGCGCCGGTCTGGCGTTTCGTCGGATGGGTGGTACGCGTGGTGCAATTTGGTCGAGCTGCTGGGCTTTGGGTGGTTTTTGGTGTGTTTCTAGTTTGATCGGGTGGTTCTTGAGGCGGAGGATTTGATCTTGAGTGTTCCGGTGTTACTAGCTTTCCTTGGCATTCTGTCGAACGGGTTGTGGGCATGGAACAGCAGAGCAGAACAAGGTTGGATCCTACTGGGATCAGGTTTCGGACGTGTGCTTTGTGTATGCTGTTGCTTTCTTGATTGTTTTGTGTGTACTGAAATGTTTGACTTTGTGATGTATATGCTTCAATGCTTCATTTGATTCGTAGTGACTCGGGTCTGATCTTTTGGAGAGCTCGGTTTAATTGGACGTTATAGTTTGAGGGATTTGCACCTCTCGTCTTTCCATCAGCATTGTGATTCATTTTGCCATTGCTGGAGTCACGTAGAATCTTAGATTCGGTTCTGTACTTTGTTCACTGTCTTCCCTTGATCCGAAGATGCTCTCCAGTCTCCAGTTGCCTTGAAGAAAGGGAAGGCGCCATCTTGACGGCTTGGAATTTCGTTAAAAGGAGAGCTGCATGTCTGCTTTTGATGCTACAGTGATGAGTGTTTACTTGGTTAGAGCAAAGCTTGTACTGTACAAGGCATTCCATGAAAGCTGGATTCCTTTCGGCATATTTCGCTACAGAATTAGACTTGAATATGCATACTCATAATGCCTCCTGTTAATCATGTTTTGCTCTCAGGTCAACCTTTTAGTTTCTTCAGCCTATTCAGTTTACTTTGCGATTCAATTGATCATCTATTGTCATATAGATTATCTAATTTTGACCACCTGCCATGATGAGTTTACCTTCTTTAATTTAGCACTGAGTTGCAGACCGGATGTTTATGCAGATAATTAAGAAGTAGCTGCTGACCTCTCTCTCTCTCTCTCTTCAGATTGGTCAACAAACCAGTTATTCTACGACTTGTACCATTCTCAGAGCACTGAGAACATTGAAATTTGAAGTGAAAATTAGTGCTTATGAACTACAGTTGGCAACAACTGTTGGGTGCAACAGTCGTTGACGTTGAGTGAGATTTCAATGTGATCAGGTAACAACAGTGCTGGTTATTAAGAAAGATGGGGGACGAATACCTGACTGAGCCTGAGGATGAGGTCGCACCATCAATGTGGCCTGAGAACGTAGGGGAGAAACACCAGAAGCAGTTCAGAATGGAGAACCATGGGAAGGACCAAGATGCGCTCAAGGATGTTACAATTCATGATAAGCATCTTCAAGTGGATCTCGAACGGCTTAAGGAAATGGCAAATTCTGAGAAAGGCGTTTCTCAAATGCAGTACTTTGTCAAGCACTGGGAATATAAGAGGGCCAATAATGCTCGGCTTCTGAATGAAGAGCTTGGTCGTCTTTCCCAACAGAGGAAAGAGATTGAGCAAAAGAAGCAACAAATCTTGGAGGAGCAACGCTTTCAAGATGAAAGCTATTATGCTGTGAAACGGCAAGTACCAATACTGGATGAAGTTTACAAAGATGAATGGAAGCGTCCGAGCAAAAAGTGTGATGGCCTTTCTCGTAATCAAGAGCTTAAAATAGATGCAGAATACGACAGTATTTCCTATTGGAAAGAGAGAGCGATGCAGTTAGAGAAAACGCTTGAGGCAAGCCTTCAAAGGGAGCGTTCATTGGAGGAAAAACTGGAGGAAGATATAAAGAACCTTCAGTCACAAACACCAGTGGAGGAATTCTCTGGAATGTTAAAACGGGCTGATTACTTCTTGCACTTGGTTCTTCAAAGTGCTCCTATTGTTATTGCTCATCAGGTATGTTTTATCTATGCCCACACCTGTTACAACTTGCTATATACATTGATATGTCATTTCAAAGAAGGCACGTGCTGGAGCACTGAACATGAACGTTGATGATAGGGTGTAGATAAATGATTAATATTCTCTTTTTTATTTTCAGGATGCTGAGTTACGGTACCGTTTCATATTTAATCACTACCCAACACTTGCTGATGAGGTAATTTAATTTTAGTTGATACTGTTAGAGATAGGATTCATCTTGCCATCGCTGTTGATTTTTTCTGCTTCATACTATGCACTGCTCTTTTATCCTGAACTCAAGTACTTTTCATATATTGCAATTTTGGCTGAAGCATAACTTAGTTTTCAGGATGTTATCGGTAAGACAGACAACGAGATATTGTCAGGTGATGGTATAGAAGAGATGAATAAGGTCAAGAGAGAGGTTATGGCCAAGCGTGTAGCAACTAAGAGAGAGTTTGTATTTAATACACCATTGTTTGGAGAAAAGACCTTTGTGACATACATTGAACCAGTTTTCAGCAAATCTGGGGATACGATTGGTGTGAATTATGTTGCAATGGACATAACAGACCAGGTGCTTTGTTGAATTTAAATTTTCTCATATATGCTTCTTCAATTCCCTTTCTTTCTGAATCTTGAGAATCATAAAATGTTATTATTGTCTGGGTTTTACTATAAGACTGACTGTATTGTCCTTTGTTGCCCTTGGTTCTAGTGTGCAATTGTACATTTTTCTCAGTAAAAATGGTTTCACCATCCTTGCTGGTCTTCAAGGGATGAATAAGATTTTACCAAGAAATACATACCAAAATTTCACTTCCATCCAGTGGAAATGTGTTAATTTCCAACTATTTAGGAAGTAGTCTCTTCTTGTTGGCTTGTAGCTAATTAGCATTAGTGACCAGTGGTCAACTTTTACATGTTATATTTCATGGCTACATTTATGGTTTTGATTTTGATATTGCGCACTAAAACCTTCTTGCTTTGATTGCACAAACAATTCTTTGAGGGTATTTTTCACATGAGCTGCGACACCCATTTCATTTAAAAAGAAGTTCCCTAATCAAATTGCGTTCTGTACACTGCATGCTGTTCTACATTTTGTTCCATGCTTCTGAACAGCAATCCATCTACTTCTTTGCACTTTAGGTCAAAACAAGAGAGAAAATGGCGGACATAAGGGTGAGAGAAGCGGTCCAAAATGCCAAGGAAACAGAACTTAGCAGATCTCTTCACATAACAGGTTTGCATCTTCTACATAATATAACTTTAGTGCCCTTTAAGTTAGAATGGTACACTGAATACTTGCACTTATCTAATGTTACAGAGGAAACAATGCGAGCAAAACAGATGCTAGCCACCATGTCCCATGAAATCAGATCTCCCCTGTCAGGGGTTCTTAGCATGGCCGAAATTCTTGGAACTACCAAACTGGATAAAGAACAATATCAGTTGCTAGAAGTTATGTTATCCTCTGGAGATCTTGTATTGCAATTAATCAATGACATCCTTGATCTTTCCAAAGTGGAGTCAGGTATTTCAATTCATTGATATTTAAGTGAAATGAGCCATTTATCTTTTCTTGTTTTCAAGTTGTTTCTAGGAATTTCTGGATGGAACACATGCTATAGGGACACAATGTATACATTAAGCATATTTCCCTTCCCATTGTGTTACGTGTGGTAAATAAGACAAGAATGAGATTTTCTGAGAGTGGAGTTGGTTTTTGAGACTTGTTTCAAACAATTCTTTCAAAAGCTGGTTGATGCATTACCATTTGTTGCTCTAATTAGCTATGCTTATTTCATGTTTCTAAGACATTTGAAATCTGAAGTAATTTGTTTCTGCCTTCATTATTTCAGGAGCTATGAAACTAGAAGCTACAACTTTTAGACCAAGGGAAGTAGTTAAACATGTACTCCAAACTGCTGCAGCATCTCTGAAGAAGGAATTGACCCTTGAAGGGTGCATAGGTGATGATGTTCCATTGGAGGTATTGAGAATTAACTATATTTTGTCCTGTGTTTTTTCTGTTTATAATCTTCAGGTTCTGTATTCATGTATCTACAAAATGAAATTCAATTTCCTCAATAAAGAAAATGATGTATCTGTTTATAAAATTTAAGTATTTGAAGAGCAAGAGATATCTTTGACAATTTAGGGATTCAGCTGACTGAAAAATGATATCATTCATTTCAGCAAATTTTTTTATATTGGTCTAGGTCATTGGTGATGTGCTAAGGATTCGGCAAATTCTGACCAATTTGATCAGGTAAGGCTTTCATATTATATATTCCTAAGGCATACTTTTTTAGGAAATATTGCTAAGGCATACTAACCTTCTTAAAGAGGCTTGATAAAGATAAAAACACATTTGCTTGGATATAATGCAAAATATGTGTCTGATGATATTTGGTATTTGGAACCATTCCAGCAATGCAGTGAAGTTTACACATGAAGGGAATGTTGGGATAAATCTTCATGTTGTAGATAAGCAACTACTGGGATGCAGAATAGAAAACGAGCAGCTTCATATGAAAGCTCATTCTGCAAGCCCAATTACTACTGCCACAGAACATTCTGCTACCTCTCCAAGAAACTGTGATAAAGATACTTTGTGTTGCTCCAATCGTGAAGATGCTTTTCAGAATGGCACTGCATCAAATGAGAACATCAGGGAGCATCACGAGAGAGAGGAAGTTGTTTGGCTTCGCTGTGATGTATATGACACTGGAATAGGAATACCAGGTTTTTCCTGATATTTATTGATTATACCTGATGCATGATCATCTTATGCAGATCTCATTTGATGGAGAAACTTTTTGTAATTTGTGGAATATGTTTTGTCTATTTTTCTGATCCTTTCAACTTACGATCACCTGCAGAGAAGTCCTTACCATTGCTATTCAAGAGGTATATGCAAGCCAGTACTGATCATGCAAGAAAATATGGTGGGACAGGGCTTGGCCTTGCGATCTGCAAGCAGTTGGTATGGTTTTTTTTCTTTCAATTCGGATGCATCTAAAAGACAGTTAAGATATTAAGGTGTTTGTTTTGTCTCTGTATGAGAATAGTCATGAATGCATTACACCAATATCTGGAAATACAACAGTAAAAACTATAATGTGTAACTGTTCGATTTATTTTTCACAATGATTTAGGTGGAGTTGATGGGTGGTACTCTAACTGTGGTCAGCAAGGAGAATGAAGGATCAACATTTACATTCATGCTGCCTTGCAAAATTCCTTTAAAAGAGGAGCACAGTGATGATCCAGATGAAGTTCCCAGTTCTTGTAATGATTTCACTACCGGTGATATAGAAGGTTCTTTCCTTTTCAAGCCACAAGTGCGACCTTCTTTTCTGTCGTCTGGAGTTTCAATAATGAACAACACCAAGTTGTTTGGTGGCAAGCTTATGTGCTATGATCCTCCCAACATATTAGAGAATCGTAAGCTGTTCACAAATGGTTTTGCGTCAGTGGAAGATAATTCTGCAAACTGTACCTCTGCTGCTCGTCAATCAAATGGTCCAAGTGTTAGGAGCACAGCTGAAGAACAACATGATAATTCAATGGTCTTTGAACTGAATAGTCAAGCTGAATGGGTTTCCAGTTCCCGAGGTGACACAGCATCAGTTTCAGGGGCTAGCATTCAGGAGGAAAGGAAACCATGCATAGTTCTTGAAGAGCAATCACTTAACATGAAATCCAAGTGTGCTCCAAGTAGCAATAAGGCGAAGATCCTCCTTGTTGAAGATAACGAGGTCAACATAATAGTGGCAAAATCAATGCTGGAGAAGCTGGGCCACAGAATAGACATAGTAAATAACGGAATGGAAGCAATCCATGCAGTACAGCAGCGTCAATATGATCTTATCCTGATGGTATGACAAGAAATAATTTCAATTATCTAACTATAAATACTATATGCTTAGCATTAATTTTGGTTACTCATGTTTACTTCATCAGTTCATCCATATATAGTTGTCACTTCATTCTCAATTGCCTCACTTCACCATCGTCTAAGATGCAAAAGCAATAGTGCAGTACCCTGAGGACACTAAGTTTGCATAAAAATTTCCAGCCAACAGCTGCATGCTTTACATGAACAGAACACTTGAAGTATTAAAAACCTCGAGCGAAAAGCTTCTTAACCATTTAGGCAATGAGATATACATCAATCTGAACTTAACTATAGGCAAGGGTTATGCCAATCATCGATTGGCTTGGTTCATACTGTATATAGCTCGTCACTTCAAAAAAATTCCAGGCTTCATGGGTTACTGATGTTGTTGACAATGATTAGTTGTCCTCATTGTTCCTAACTCACCAGTCACCAGTCAACCAGTACAAGTGTTTTCTTATAGTCCCAGACTACCTTGGTGAAAACAATCGTAAATTATGACAGCACCTCATGCTGTGATATCAATATTGGTATATCAGGATAGCTCCATGAAACCAAGTGAAAACTTTTGTCATATATTAACTTTTTGCTTCTATCCTTCTACTTAAAGTGCTAATGGTGTCTGCTTGACACTTGACAGGATGTTCACATGCCAGAAATGGATGGCCTACAAGCCACTAGATTTATCCGTTCTTTTGAGAATACTGGCTGTTGGGACGCTTCTGTAAAGCCCAAAGACAATCAGATGATAGCTGACTCAGCAATTTCATCTGATTGTGCACACGCAGAACAGCAAGGGAAGAGAGTTCCTATAATTGCGGTAAGTTTACTTTTAAGCAATCCCAAATTCATGTTAACTAGGATCTTCGTCACAGCTTTGCTCCCATGTTACTTCGTAAATCTGCTGTTTTCTTGATCATATATTCATATGCAAAACAAAATTTTGAAATGCTCATGTTTAGAGTGATAATAAACCATACCCCTGAGGGTATGCCTTGTTTTTTTAGATAATTGACCTAGACTCGGGAAGATTTTTTTTTTTAAAGAATAACATGAGGGTTCTCTTTTCTGATCAAAAGTGGAAGTGTATTTCTGTCTTTGTCTGACATTTCTAAGCATGTTGATGGTAAGTATTTGAAGACTTATCAGCGTCTGGTTGGTCATAAGACTTCACTTATTTTCCTATTTATATTTAAATGTCAATGCATGGAATTTCCATATGCTTTTGTCAAACGTAGATAATGGGGATTAGGGGCTATACGTTAAATCCATGTTTTTCTGGTATATTATATGACCCCCTGAGAATCTCCTGATGCATTGCAGATGACAGCAAATTCATTCGCAGAGAGCGCCGATGTGTGCCTTGCTGCAGGCATGGATTCCTACATATCTAAGCCAGTGAACTTGCAAAATATAAAAGAATGCTTGCAGCGGTACTTGCCATCTCAATGACTAACGAATTGTTGTAAAGCAGAATGGTAATTTGTAGCTTAGGAATTTTGTGAAAACATACCGGTCTTTTCTTGTAAATCTTATTCTCTTGATGCATCAGAAATGCACAATAAATATAGTGTATCCTGTCTTCTGAATCTGAACCATTTACTTTACTATTGGGAGACAGAGACAGAGCTCTTTTTTAGAGAGCATGCTGACCTAGCCCCATCAGTAAGATCACATAGCTAACTCAAAACTTTAGTGTCCTCATTTGTTGTATGAGACATGATATTGTGTCACCTGTATGTAATTCTCATGGAGGTTCTTATCCTTTAGCAATTAACCATATATCTGTATCGTGAGCAACATTGAAAGATGATGCGATGTAGAATTAAAGTTGTCATATTTCTGATGTGAACGGCTACCGATATATGTATTGCCCAAATATTTGTGCATTAAATCTGTCATCTTTCTGATGTGAAACTTATTCTAATAATTTCGGCTCAAATATTTGTGTATTGCCCCAAAAAATTGGTTGTCTTATGCTACTATCCTTTTCTTCTTGTCAATGCTTCTTCTCAGTGAAAATAGTCAAAATACCAGCAAACAACCGGTGAATTGCCCTATTTTCACTGCGCTGTTTCTTTTATAGATGAACAATTTATGTCTTCAATGGTTTGTTTCTTATCCTAGTGAATGCTGTGGATATATATGAGTCATGACCTGCTCATTTAGCTATGATAGTGGGCATACTGCATACCTTGTATGCAATGACTTACATTTGATTTCATGGTAACTGCACCAATGCACCATCATTAGTTTTTATTCTAGAGAATTGTGTTGCCACATCTAGTTGTGGGCACAACTGCAAAAGTACAATTTCAGCAATAATAACTGCATTATCTTTACAGATTTCTCATTAAGAAAAACGTCCAGAGATTCTTGTATCTCACATGCACAGTAAATTCTAGGTTGGAGCATTGCATAAAACAATTCAGCGAGGAGAACTAGAAAAGCCTATATTGTGCCCTCATTGCACAAATCTTAAATCAAGGGAAGGGGTAAGTAATCACCATCCACCCTTTATTCATGCTTTAATATTTTGTGTAACTTTGAAATAGTGATGAATGGTGTTATGAATAGCGCTTGTATTCATCATAAGGCTAATAGGCCAATATATATATAAGTACAGATATGATATAAATGCACATAACTTCATATATAACATGGAAAATACACAAGTAATAATATACATCAAATACCCTCCCCTCAAACTTATAGTGGATTAATAACATAAAGTTTGGAGAGATAGAAGCTGTGCTGGCCTTTGGTCTGTGCCTTTGTGAAGAAATCTGTCAACTGAATCTCTGAAGGCACATACTGAAGAGCAACAACCTGGTCCTACACATGTGTCGCATGTAGCAAGCATCAACACTAATATGTTTTGTAAGCCCATGCTTCACCAGATCTTTAGTAATGCTAATAGCATCTGTACTGTCAGACAAAAGAGGAGTGGATGCTGAAACAGAAACACCAAAATCCTCAAGTAACCACCGTAGCCAAGTAACCTCCGCAGTCAACAAAGCCATAACTCTAACTCAAACCTCAAAGACTCGAATGAGAAATGTTATTCCGCTTCTTAGTCTTCCAATCAGTGAGAGAACCACCAAGAAAAACATAATAGGCACAGAGAGAGAGACGGACAATTAGAGTGATTTCTAGCTCAGGTAGCATCAGAATATGCCTATAGCTGTAAAGAGCAAGAGCGAGGGAAAAATAGACGATGGGTGATAGTTCCACGAAGATATCGTAGAACATGAAGAAGATGACTATAGTGGAGCTGAGTGGGAGCAGAAACAAACTGATTCAAGATATGCACAGGGTACGACATGTCAGGACGCGTGACACCCAGATAAACAAGACTCCTAACAAGGTGACGATAGCGAGTAGGATCAATAAGAGACTCTGCATCAGTGGGCCGAAGATGAACATTAAGTTCCATGGGAGTCTCAGCGGTGTGCTGATTAGTAAGAGAAGCACGATCAAGAAGATCCTGGATATACTTTTCTTGGGACAGATAGAAGCGCTCGGGTGTAGAAAATAACCTCAACCCCAAGAAAGTAGCAAAGAGGATCCAGATCAAACATGAGAAACTCCTCACTAAGACGCTCCTTGACAAAAGTGATGTACTGAGAATCATCTCTAGTAATGATCATATCATTAACATATAAAAGAAGAAACATCAGACCGTGAGGCGAAGTGTGAATAAAAAGAGCAGAATCATGAGCACTAGTAGAAAAACCAGCCGCAGTGACAACAGAAGAGAAATGATCAAACCAGGCACGAGGAGCTTGCTTGAGGCCATAAAGAGATCGGCGAAGGTGACAAACCATACCCTCAGGAATAAAATACCCTAGCGGTAACTGCATATAAACCTCCTCACACAGCTCACCATTCAGAAAAGCATTCTTGACATCAAGCTGAGAGATGGACCATGCCCGAACAGATGCCACAGCAAGCAGAGTGCGAACAATGGTCATGTGAGCCACATGAGCAAAAGTCTCATCATAATCACGACTATACTCCTGCTGAAACCCACATGCCATGAGACGAGCCTTATAGCACTCAAGAGAACTATCAGAGTGAGTCTTAACCTTGTAGACCCACTTGCGCATGATAGGAGTAACACGCGCGGGAAGAGGGACAAGATCCCACGTGCTAGTACGCTCAAGGGCAGCAATCTCCTCTGCTATTGCATGCTGCCACTCCTGATGAAAAGCAGTATCACGATAAGAGGTCGGTTCGACAAGAGCTACTAAACAAAAGCGCATAGGAGGCCGAATAGATTGGCGATCATGAAGAGCATATCGAGGAGGAGAGGCCCAAGAAGATGACCTATCAGAAGAAGATGGCACATTAGAAGAATCCTCAACTCGCGAACGACGAGTGTAGTAGATAGGATAAGAAGGAAGAAGGCTAGGAGCAGCCTCTGGAGAGGGTGTCGGTGGCGAAGGAGGCGCCAGTGGTGAAGGAGACGCCAACGATAAAGGAGGCACAACCAGTGGTGAAGGAGACGCCAACAATAAAGGAGGCACCGGAGAGACCAAAGGCTGTAGTGGAGATGTGGTGACTATGGGGGTGAAGGAAAATTCAGGAAAGAAAGTGGCATGATAAGAGGTGCTGGAGTGGTGGAAGGAGAAGGACGAGACTCATCAAAAGTGACGTCCCGAGAAACCCGCATCTGTCGGCCAACAGGATCCCAACAATGATATCCCTTATGCTCAGCATTATAGTCCAGAAAAACGCACTCCACGGACTAAGCGGTCAGCTGGTGCGCTCACGAGGTGCAAAAAGAACATAGCACACAGACCCAAAGAGGCGAAGACTAGAATAATTAGGAGTCTTGCCACAGAGACGCTCAGTTGGTATCCCACCCTGAAGAGGAGAAGAAAGGTGAATATTAATTAGGAAAGTGGCAGTAAAAACAGCCTCTGGCTAGAAGTGCGGTGGAACAGCAGAAGCAAACATAAGAGCACGGGCTATCTCAAGAAGATGACAATGCTTCCGTTTAGCTACACTGTTCTGGGCATGAGCATCGGGGCAAGAAAACTAAGAGAGAGTGCCCTGCTCAGCAAGAAAACCACGAAAGACTCCTGACAAGTATTCCCTAGCAGAATCAACACGAAAGACACGAATAGAAGAGTCAAACTGAGTACAGATTATGGTGGCAAAATTCTTGTAGATGGATAGAACCTCACTACGAGATGACATAAAGTATATCAATATGTGTCGAGAAAAGTCATCAATAAAAATTATATAATATCGATGACCTTATTTCGAAATGAATGGAGTCGGACCCCATACATCAGAATGAATAAGATCAAAAGGACGCTATGACACTGACTCATTAGAAGGATAGGGGAGTTGAAGTTGTTTACCAAGCTTACAACCCTGACAATTTAGAGAACACCAGACATAGACCCTAAAAGACCACGACGAACCAAAGAAGATAGATGTGACCTACAAAGATGTCCCAAACGATTATGTCATTGAGCAAAACATGCAGTGGAGGATGCAGCAGAAGCGGAGGCGGTGGTGGAGGTGACAAGACTGACAGGGGCAGTAGAAGGAAGATGAAGCCACTCAAGCTCTCAGAGACGCTGTGAGTCACGACAGCAATGGCTAGTACCAACCAGAGTCCTCGTGCATTGATTCCAACAGAACAAGAATTAGAATCGAGAATAACACGACAACCATGATCGGTGAGCTGACCGGCGGATATGAGCTGCATGGTTAGTTTGGGAACATAAGAAACAACGGGAACATAGGAAATAGCAGGAACATGAAAAGATGAATTGAAAAGAGTGCCTCGTCCTGCGACAGAGAGAGAGATATTATCTGCTGTCTAAACAGTGATAGGAGTAGCTAAAGGACCAATGGAAGTGAGACTGGTGGAATCAGATGTCATATAAAAGGAAGCACCAGAGTCAAGAATCCAAGCTGATATGATGAACCATGGAGGTCCGGATTTGGCCCGGTCTTTCGATGAGAAGATAAATTCGGTAATAATCGCTCAACTCTCATGATCCTGGCTATGAACTCACAATGCTCAAAATCATGCAATCACTAAACTGCTCGACAAGTTGTTATCGACCTTGCTAAAAGCACGATCGACCTGACCACGAAGGTCAATTCCTACATACACCAAAGAAGCACGCAAGAACGAGATAAATAGCAATATGAAATTGCAAATAGAATTGAAATATTTGATTTAAGTTGGGATTTTGAAGCGGTATTATGGTTGGTCTAGTCGACACAAGACAATACACGAAGTTGCAATGAAGCTAACTTTTAACTAAACAAAATCCAAGAAAACTAGAGGGGTGCGGCCTCCTTAAATAGGGGAGAGGGAGCCGCACATAACTAAGAAAATAGGGGTTGGTACTATTCACATGTGCATATTGCCTCGTGAACAATATGGGCTGCCTAGGGTGGCGTCTTCCCTTGGGCCCAAGCATTATAAAGCCCAATTTGGCCCAAACAGGTGATGCAACACCTTCTTTTGATGATTACGGTGCACATAGAAGGAATTTAGAGGTGAGGCCGGATCCGTTGGAAAGAGGACGAGATAAGCTTTCCATCAAGTACTCGTGGACCTCAAACGGACTTCGTATGTAAAAGTCGCCTAGGGTGGCGCCTTCCCTTGGGCCCAAGCATTACAAAGCCCAATTTGGCCCAAACAGGTGATGTAACACTTTCTTTTGATGATTGCGGTGCGCACAGAAGGAATTTGGAGGTGAGGCCAGATCCGTTGGAAAGAGGACGAAATAACCTTACCATCAAGTACTCGTGGACCTCAAACGGACTCGTATGTGAAAGTTATGCACGTTTAAGTCAATGCTGTCTCCGGAGGCCGAATTGGATTCTAGAACGTATCCAACTTGATCCCTTTAGGTGTTGATGCATTCCTCCTTGTATAGCTTTATGGTCGTATGCGTTTGTGATATGGTCACATCATCCTCCCTTTCTTGAAAACAAAGCTATCCTCGGCTTATGATAAGGTGAAAATAGAGTAACAAAGAAGCCAAGGTGTATGCATGGTATATATATGTCATCCGTTTTAACAGTTCTTCGTTGTTGCACAATTAATGTTATAAAACAGCAGCGATCATAAAAGCTCATTGTATTATCACCCCAAGAATAATCATATATGTTAATGAGCAAAACAAAATTTCTCACACAACAATTATTGCAACTAGTTTTGCAAATTTAAGTGGAGTATTTATGCAATTTAAATCTTTGAAATTGTAAACTTGTAGGGGTAGCACATATGGGCAAATCTACAACTTTTGGAATCAAACATAGTTCATCCATATAATCAGATTTCAATCGAGCAATAGCAAATTCATCTAGCAAGGGTAAAAAGATTTGTAAGTTCTTCCATACTTCAACCTCATTATTCAGATTGTCAATACTAGATGGTGTAATAAGAGACGGACACATAGGGATTGAATGATCACTAAATTTTATTCTCTCATAATGAACAAGGGTCAGCACACAAGAATTATTGTTCAAAACAACAAGCTTCAATTCATCTGTGTGATCACAAGTTATGCATATTCGATATACCATAAATTGATTGTCTGCACCATAATCTCTAGTTAATTTAAAACAGTAGGTGTAGGTGCTAGATAGAGAATATAGCGATGAAAGTTTAGAAACTTTCTTCATAGCACATTCTAAACTAACAAGCTCATTAAGCATGATATAACACAACGCATCAGTAGTGAATATTCTATCAAGTACTTCCTTATGTGTAACTAATTCGACCTATGCGAAATTATGTGAATTCAGATCAGCATATAGTTCGTTCAAGTCAACACAAGGAATATCAAAAGATTGCACTACAGCAGGTATATACTCACAAGGCTGCTCTATATCTTGCTGTAGCATCAAATCAGTACCTTTGTCATTATCGTCCTCATCAGGTATTGTAGGTACCTTAAACTTCTTCTCTAATGACATATAATGTGCCATATCATCCTTCATCTCTTCAAGCGTCTCGGCGGTATCTGTAGATGGAATAGGAGCCAAAACAATGTCAACATTTTCAGTTACCTTAGGTTGCTCCTCGCTTGTGGCCGCGGGTGGTGTAGGTACCAAACGACGTTGCAATTTCTTCTTCATCTCCTCCCATGTGTACACGTAGTGGTACTTAATATTCGACCACCAATGTTGAATATCACCGATTAGCACTGTTCTTGCCATACTCATCTTCTCATAAGGATCAAGGTCATGTCTTTCAAAGTAGCTATCCAACATAGTAACCCATAGGAAGTAGTCCAACGACGTACTCTCAGCGGTGAGTGGCAAGATGTATGCTGGTAGTTGTTTTCCTTTGAGTTCAAATCTGCCCGCGATGTCATCGTAATCTTCCAACTTCAACCAACCTATCATTGTTAGTAGAAAACAAAGAAACAAATCACAAGTACATGTTCCTATCAACTACTAGGATCTAGAGACTCAAAGTCGCTCACACTCAAGATAATACCAAGTTCTTACCAATTCTTACAAAGCAAACAGGCGGTGATCGGCAACTAGTGTCGGTGCTAAATGATCTCCGAAGATTGATAAAGCGATTGCAAGCAATTGATACCTGTACAATAGTAGTAGGCGGAGCTAGGATAAGCTTCAATATGGTAGCAAGGATTAGCAACAATCAAAT
This sequence comes from Phyllostachys edulis, assembly GCA_036346405.1. Taxonomy (NCBI): domain Eukaryota; kingdom Viridiplantae; phylum Streptophyta; class Magnoliopsida; order Poales; family Poaceae; genus Phyllostachys; species Phyllostachys edulis. The sequence goes on from CM070556.1 coordinate 69,891,519, forward strand.
CAGTAATGCAAGTTGAAAAATTATTCAAAGTACTAGTCAATGTTGCTGATCCTAGCTTAGAAAGAGCTAGTTAATCAAAACCTATGAAGAGAAGTGTATGAATGCACAAGCAAAGATCCATATGATTTGATGTAAGCAAAGGAAAACCTCACACCAAGTGCTAGGAGAGACGCTAGCTAAGTACTCAAACTTCTTCCTAAGGGCACAAGATTGTTCACACGATGTAGAGCACAAAAATCAAAATAACGTGCAATGTAAACAGCCCTCTAGTTTAAGAAGAAACAATAGCTAGTCTCAACAGATGAAAAACAAAGTTTTATATGGCTTATATTTGCTCAATTGAAAGGTTTCGACGAGATTTACAACTTTGCAGTTGAGACAAACCCTAAATTCCAAAGGGAAGACCGAAAGAAATGGAAAAAAAAACAGAAACCGAAAACTTGCAACGCGAATTCGGGGCAGAAGATGGCCGATTTTGGGGCCTCGGGAGGGAGACTAGTGGCTTAGGTGGAAATGATGTGCCTCATCGCTAGCTTTCCAATGAGCACAAGAACGTCCAAAACGGACACTGTATGCAAAAGTTATGCTCGTTTTACTGAAGGTGTCTCGGAAACGGAATCCTACTCGGACTCGAAACCGACTCGGGTTCAATCTTGAAACTGCTATATCTTTTGATTCCGTAGGCCAAACTTGCTGAAATTTTTTTGTGGAACCTTGTGGCTATATGTAGAAGGGTTCCACCAATTTTCACTAGTTTTGGCAAAAGTTTGATGCGCTTTTATTTTCTTTCCTTTTTTTTTCTCTACCACGGCTTTTGTTTTTGCGGTTGCCTCTTTCTCCTTCTACTATCTGGCCAGCCCTAGGGTTTGCCACAAATCACAAATAACATCAACTCTCTCAAAATATCACAGTAATCCTCTCGATTTTTTTTTTCAGATTAATAACAGCACGAAATTTCTATTTTTGGTGCAGATTAGAGGAGTTCTAACCCACGAATTTTCTGTTTTAGATGCAAAAACTAAGAACCCTAAAAGAACGATCAAGCGACATGAAGGAAAAAACACGAGAAGCAATCTAGACAACGACCAACTAGGCAATAACTAGAACTAAAGATCAGCAACTAGACACGACGATGCAACCAAGAATTCAACAAGCAAAACCGAAAAGAAAAATTGCAAGGTCTCAAAGGGCTCGGTATGGATAATAGATGCAAAAAATTTTGAGCAATTTTCTGGACTCTAGGTATAAAAAAAACGAATCTACTACTAGAAAACTGGAAATTCTCACCGATGAACTATAGCTCTGATACCACTTGATGAACCACGGAGGTCCTGATTTGGCCCGATCTTTCGATGAGAAGATAAATTTGGTAGTAGTCGCTCAACTCTTATGATCTTGTCTACGAACTTGCGAGGCCCGAAACCACGCAATCGCTGAACTGCTCGACAAGTCGTTATCGATCTTGCTAAAAGCACGATCGACCTGACCATGAAGGTCAATTCCTGCATACACCGAAGAAGCATGCAAGAACAAGATAAATAACAATATGAAATTGCAAATAGAATTGAAATATTTGATTTAAGTTGGGATTTTGAAGCGGTATTATGGTTGGTCTAGTCGACACAAGCTAATACACGAAGTTGCAATGAAGCTGACTTTTAACTAAACAAAATCCAAGAAAACTAGAAGGGTGCAACCTCCTTAAATAGGGGAGGGTGAGCCGCACATAGCTAAGAAAATAGGAGTTGGTATTATTTACGGCATTGTTCATGTGTGAATAGTACCTCGTGAACAGTATGGGCCGCCTAGGGTGACGCCTTCCCTTGGGCCCAAGCATTACAAAGCCCAATTCGGCCCAAAGAGGTGACGCAACACCTGTTTTTGATGATTACGGTGCGCACAGAAGGAATTTAGAGGTGAGTCCACATCTGTTGGAAAGAGGACGAGATAAGCTTTCTATCAAGTACTCGTGGACCTCAAACGGACTCGGTATGTGGAAGTTATGTACGTTTGAAGTCAGTGCTATCTCCGGAGGCCAAATTGGATTTCAGAAAGTATAGGCCGAATTGGATTCCAGAACGTATCCAACTTGAATCCTTTAGGTGTTGATGCATTCCTGCTTGTATAGCTTTATGGTCGTATGCGTTTGTGGCATTGTCACATCATGATATACTTGAGAAAGATGAAGTAGAAGGTGGTCTCTCACTAGAAGACTATGCAACAGAACTAGTAGAACCGAACGGTGCAAAAGCAGCTATATGATGCAGCAATGTGAGAAGCTCCTGAGTATCAGAAGCACTAGAGCTCCTCTCAGTGGAGGAACCGCCAGTGCCCTTTGGAGGACGGCCACCACGACGTAAATCCTTCTTCCTGTAGCAGAACTGCTCCACATGTCCATCCTTGTTACAATACATGCAGTGGAGTCCCCTACCAACAACTGCTATCACTAGTGAAGGCACCACTGGTGAAGGAGTAGCTGGAGACGTAGCGGGTGTAGAAACTGGAGGAGCTGCTAGAATAAAAGGAAACGACGGTGATGGCAACAGACCCGTAGCACGAAGGCGAATCTCCTCAGCACAAACAGATGCAAGAGCCTCCAATAGAGTCACATGAGGGTGGCACGCCAGCAACTGAGCACGAGTCTGCTCATACTCATCCCGGAGACGTGTCAAGAAGTCGTAGATGCGACGAAGCTCCAAGTGAAACTGCTGACGCTGACAGCACTGACAAGTGTGGCAAACATCTGGTCCCAAAGAGTCAATCTGACATCATACCACGGACAACTAGGTATAGAAATCGTCCACAGTGGCATCTCCCTGCTGCAAGGACTGCTCCTGACGCACAACAGCAAGATACAAAGAATCACCAGACGGCTCGTAGCGGTTGCGCAGATGCGCCCACATCAACTGTGCTGAAGCCAAGCTAACTACATCCCCAGTGAGATGCACTTCCATGCTAGCAACCAGAATAGCAGAGGCACGGGCATCCTCATCAATCTATGTCTTGTAGACAACATACTAAGTTTGAAAAGTGATCTCCATGGCATCCTCAAAAGTAGCAGATGCCTCTTGATGAGTGTCTTTGGAAGCATCCTTCGGGAGCACGGGCTCAACAGGTGGAATAGGGCGAGGCGGACAAGATAGCTTGCTAGTGAGAAAATTCCAAAGACGTTGACCATGCATGTGGAGGCACATGTGCTAGAACCAGTCTTGATAATTGAGACCATCAAAGATCACCGGATAATGAGGAACCGAAACAGTGCCTGAAGAGAACGATATTTTTTTTACTTGACTGGAACTGAAGACTGCATATAAAGATATTTTGGTTTGCTCTGAACCGAAACGAATCCGAGTGAGAGAGTTCAAATCGAGGCAGAAGACGAAGCGGATCGAGGCGGCGACGAGCAAGCTCACGGGCGAGGAAAGCACAGGCGACCTCACGGCGAAAGCGGAAGCGGCCACGGAGTCCCCGAGCGACGCTGGATCGAGGTAGCGACCTCAGGGGCTCTCAGGGGTGAGCACGAGCACAGAGCGACACGGATGTCGGAGTCGGCGCTTGGGGAGAGGTCGGCGACGACGAGGCCTAGATCTGACGGGATCCGAGGACAACGGCGATGAGCATGAGCCAACAGTGACGAGCTACGCCAAACTCAAATAGATCAAGCTCAAAGACAACGAAGCACGGTGGGCAAAGCCAGGCGGCAGCGGACCAGGCGACGAGGGGGCGAAGCAGCCAGCGTCGAATGGCCAACGACAACCGGCCGAGCGCGAGCGGCGACAACACTTGTGGTGCGGTCGGGCACGGTTGGCGATCGAGCGAGCATGAGCAACGACCAGGCAATAGATGGAGAGCTGCTGTGCTGGAGAAGAGCAGCGGCGGTGGTGGGCAAAAACTAGGCGGTGATGACTGCTAGAGAAGACGAACCGGCAGCGGCGGCGGTTGGCGAAGAAAAACCCTAGGTGCGCTCTGATACCATGTTATGAATAGCGCTTGTATTCATTATAAGGCCAATAAGCCAATATACATACAAATATATGTATGACATATATATACAGGTAACCCCTTATACAACAAGGAAAATACATAGATAATAATATACATCTAACAAATAGAAGCACCTCCTGGGTAAGAAAGGCTAAGTGATCTCTCCCAGATCATTATGTTGGATTAAAGCAGCCATCACCTAAATAAAACACATTGCTTTTCTGATGGGGACCTGCACTAAGCCCAGTGTTACTTATTCCCCTTCCTGTTTCTGACAGCAGATTTGCATCAAATCTTGTTCTACTTCTCTTCATGCTCAAGCGTGAAGCATCATTTCTTAATTACACTATCCTTTTTCTGGCAGATGATCCTATCTAGAGCTGCTGCATAAAGATTTGGTTCTGGTTTTAGCGTTGTTTATTCCTGCTTGCAAGTGCTAGTGTCACTAGCAGCAGTGAAAGGAGCATACAGAAAGGGACCTAACAATGACATGGATAAAGCTCTCTTTTCTTCATGTTAGGGGAAAGTTGTTTCTTCAGCAGTGCAGAGCAGTTGAGCACAAGGGCTGCATGGGCTAGGGTTGATGTACCATGATGGAACAAGCCTGTGGACGACGGCGTGGTCTCTGTCATGCATTATTCTCTCAACCCGGTTCGTCATCTTGACGGCGATCGATCATGAGAGAGAGCTACAGATCAGCTCATCAGCAGCCATTTTTACCAGTGAGCTTCAGTTGCATGATGCCTATCCCCTGCCTGACAAGCAGCCCTTCTGCAACATGTGCTACAACTCATGAACATCCATGCATCTAAAGTCTGCTTATTCGGTACATGTTTTATTTTAATCCCCCCCCCCCCCCCACTCTGAAATTTTTAGTCCTTTAGAACACCGAATTGATGTCTTGAAAGCCTGCAGCCAGGTTACTAATCTTTCTTGAGGCTGGTATCTTCTGAAGCATCAGATGCTCATCATCATCATCAAGAACTCACTAGGAAGCTCACCGAAACAGCAGGTCAGCAGCCAATGCATCTGGCAGATTCCTCTCCTTTCACTTTGCAGTTACAGTTTCATAATAATACTTGAACACAGTAGGGAAGTATTCCTGCCTTCCACAAATCCAAGCAGCACAGAATCTGCAGCCCACAGGGCGAAGCTGCTGGGATGCAAATGGTAGCATGGTTAACGTTGGCCACTTGATCCTCAATACCTTCCAATGTGACATCGACACGTCGTCGTATGCTTAAGATGCGTCATCCAAATAATTGTACAGCAACTAAAGACAATATTTAGCTGCATGCAATGGTGCATACAGTGATGGGATGTGTGCATGGGGCCTCGCACACATAGGTTCATGTAGTAGGATTCCAGTATTCTTCACATCAACTGGCTGGTCAATGGTCATGTTGTGTTATTGCGTGGTTTGGTGCAGCACAACTTACAGTTTCCTGTTGGAGTCGACACAGTACTGCTACCTCGAGAGTGATATCTCGATGGTATCTCACCTGTCAACAGGTTGCCTCGAGAGCGCGCTACTTTCTTTAAGAGAGGTACAACTCGAAGTACATGTCCACACGGGCGAAGCCAGAATTTAAGGAAGGGTTACGGTGTAAATTTATCGAAGCACGAGGAGGGCCTAGCCCCTGTCAGCCCCCTCTCCTTCCACTATTCACTACCACACGGAGGATCATTATAGATGGTTCTAAACCCTCATCACAGACGATTTCTGAACTGTTTGTTTATTGCATCTGTGATAATAGACAATTATCACATATGGTAATTTTTGAGACGTCTGTGATAAGTCACTGTTGGCACAAAAAAAAGGCAATTATGTACCCTCTGTGTATACTGCACTAGTCTAGAATCACGCTAGTGCACACAATGGCAACACCGATGAGATATCATTCCATATGCAAAAATGACTAATAAATACACAAATAACAATAATAATCAGGGTAACGACTTTAAAGTCAAAACTTACAATAAATGCCTCAGAAGGCGAATAACTCTATTAAGCTGCAGCGGAAGATAACGGAATAACTTCAGTGAAGCCCATCCATATGCCTACAAGCAATCGGCTAGGGTAGCGCGACCTAGTTCTCCACGATCATTGAAGTAGACCTGGTAGACCGACGATTCTTCTACTTTATCTGAATGATTATAGCAAGACCACTTTATCTGAATGATTATAGTAAGATTGAATACACAGCCGTACTCAACAAGTTGCACCACAGAATGCAAATATAGATGATAACTTATTCCAAAGGAATTGGCTTCTGTGGTTATTTTGCTATAAAGCTGCATTTGTGATTGAATACAATAATAGATTGAAAGTGTAATTCAAAATAAATAACAATTTTTAACAATTATTTTCACAAAGGACACAAAGTCTAATCAATTTCTTTCACACAACCACATGACTTAAATCACACAGTTGTCTCTTCCCAACCGGTTTTATGAAAATCTACTCCTCGTGTGAAATCCCCGAGCATGTCTATGACCGCGAACGCGGCTATTTGAATAGTTTTACATTCTGCAGAGGTTGTACACTTTACCCATAAGATGCAATCAACTTGTACGAAGCTAATCACAACAAAACCTTTCTGAAACTTCATATCAACAATTGATACTCCCGGTGTGCTTTATCGTCGTACCAACCCAAATACAGTGCTTTAGCACGGCACACATCGTTGGACAAGGAAGCGGCGAACCGTCCCGCGGTGTGACTTTCAGAGTAGTCAACACCTCTACCCATTACTAACCTACTACCTGAGTAGTCAATATCAAGATTTCACAACTTACTAAGTTAGGTCCGTTCCATACTAGGCATGTGGTTGTATGATAATGCTCAGTTCAATGGCGCACAAAGTTAAGTCCTTAATTGACCAAGACGAGACTTCTAATTTCTAACTACGCCACGGAGATTACTATTACCCAATCACAAGCCACCACCATATCACACAGTTTTCACCACTCGCCTCAGTTTAAATCTTTTCCCACCCTGTTGGTTAAGTGCAACACATGCCATCAACGAGTAATGACACACATCATATAGTTTTACACAAAGTTCCACAATCACTTAGTTAAGTTTATATTTGCAACTCAGATGACAATGATTGACTCGTTGCATGGCTAAGCAATCTACTCGTATCTAACCAACCCACGTTGGTGCTTCGATAATACCAACTAAATAATTAACCAAACTAGGGTGACAAAAGATCATGATATTACAATAGATAAGGTGGATATAATCAAATGGTATATAGCTAATCCCAAAGCATTTAAATAAATACTTAAAGTAAATGCAATAATTTGAATCAAAGTAATTTTAGAAAACTGGGTTTAACATGATCAAAGGTACCATTTGCCTTGCTATAACAATGATGGTCTTATTTTATCTTCGATCTTCTACGTCCTTAACCTTCAGCTCCTTCGGACGATTCCGAGACTTCAACGTCTAATGAGAGAGAAAGCGCAAAACAAACAAAATTCCAATAAACAAATCAAATAGACTCCTAATTTAAATTGAATGGTACTGGAAGTAGATAATGAATTTAGATGAATTTAGAAACATGAAAGGGTTCGATCGGAGTTCGTATGAGAAAGAACGAGCTCTCGGAAGATTGAAATGCACATGAAATGATGAAAAAAAGGGAGAGAGAAACTGGTAAGTGGGGTCTACGGAATATTCTCATAATATTCTATTCCGAAAATATTAGAAAGTGGCTGAGTGTATGACATGTGGGACCTACTAATATTTATGAATTTCTAGAATTAAAATAATTCCAGAAATAAGGTGGAGAGAGCGACATGTGGGACCAATAAGATAAAGGATTTTTCAAGAATTAAATTAATTCACGAAAATAGGATTAAAGGTTGACATGTGGGTCACTGGTCTATAGATCGGGTCCACAGAGAGATGATAGTCCACAGTGGACCAAGCTCATAAATTAGGGTTTGACCAAGGGTTGACTGACATGCGGGACCCACATGTAAGTGAGAGAAATAATTAGGGTTTTTAATTGAGAGGATGACATGTGAGGTCTACAAGCAAGTGAGAGAAGATATCTATATTATTGTATGACATATGGGGTCCTTTCAGAGAGAGAGAGAATTAAATTGCTTTACTCATGGGACCCACATGGAAATCACTCATCAGGGAGAGGAAAAGAAATACATGAGGGAACAGAAGACACCAACAGAGAAGCATCACAGGGAAACAGAAGCACTGCTCGGCTAATTGGTTTTTGGTGCAAGGAGGTGGCAAGGGATTTGGTGCTGCAAGGATTAGAGAAGGATCAGTTGAGAAAAGAACGAAGCAATTGAGAAACGTGTAGAGCCAAACAACAACAGATATGAATAGTGCACAAAGGCATGGCCAGTTATGGCGCGTAGAGCCGACAACGATTGGAGGCAAACCAACAGCGGCGAAGGGACAAAACATAAAGGTGACGACAACACGGAGATGGTGACGCGGTCTAGATGTTGAGAAATGGAAGCATGCACCGGCGGCAAGGCGAAGAATGACGACGACAGCGACTACACGGGTACGCACCACTTCGGGTGACATTTTGTGAAAAGAGAGGTGAGCACGGCGTAGAACGCGATGACGCGAGCCCAACGGTGGTGGAGTTGAAGGCAGGGGATCAACGGTTGTGGAGTAATTGGCCGAAGAAGGGAGACATTCAAGAGGAGAGAGAACGTTCGATTCTTGGCGCATGGTAGATGAAACTTGAATATAAAATATGGGAAAAATAGGTATCGACGAGGGGCACGAGATGACACGATCAAATTATGGAAAAACTCACCAAGGAGGCCTAGCGCTTGACGTACGCGTTTCAGTGACATGGCTCGACATGGCCAACGGTGAACCGGTAGTCTTCAAGCGAAGAGGATGAAAGCATGACATAGAACGCGGTGACGTGAACTCAACGCCGCAGATGGTTCGACCGGGGGACTTCGGATGAAGGCGCAACTCATTGGAGAAGACCTTCAGTTGGAGCTCGGTCTTTTTCAGATTGCGACGAAAGTAGATCGATTCGGAGGAAACTAAATCAGGGGATTGGAAGAGGAGATCAAGAGGATCAATAACGGTTTGCTTTTATATGCATCGTAGAGATAGAGATGAAATTTGGAAACTTTCGGCCGCACACGTACAAGATGAGGACTCTCTGGTCGGTTTGGAGATTGGAACGGTGCTGCCATGTGTCAAGGAGAGAGAAATTCGGGATTAAAGAAAATGCCAAAAATCAAGGAAGCCAAATAAATAGCAAACAAATCCGGAAAAAATCAAAAAAATTCCTTGGAACACAAGGAAGCCAAATAACACTGGTTTTTATTTAATTGATGTTTAGATTAGTCAAATTAAATATTTTTAATTTAGGAAAATTCCCCATTAAGCTTTATTAATTCAAATAAAATTGGTGAAATTTTCTAGAGACCAAAACTACTCAATTTTTTTTTGAAAAGCCAAATTTTGGAACGTTACACCCCCCCCCCTAAAGGAATCTCGTCCCCGAGATTCAGGCTGACTATAGAATAGGTTAAACAACTCAGCCTTCGGGTTCATTCTTGCTTTCAAACTAATTTGACTTTGACGGAACTGCTCTTCTGAAGACTTATGGCACAAACCTCTTGCTTCTTGCTGAACTCCTCGCTTCAATGAAAACTTGACAAACTAGCTCTTGGCAGGAAAGGACTTCTAGCAACTTGATTGCTTCTAACGGGGGTGCTTGATCGGTGCTCGAAGACACTTCTAGAGTTGAGAAAAATCCGCTACTGACTGGTAACTCAAGTTGACAAACTAACTCTTCTTTTGAGCTTCGAAATCTCAAACTGACTAACATAGCTATGTCACCTCTGTCGTGCAATTCTTAACACAGACTTCAACAAGTATCCTAAAGATAAACATGACTGCGAGGGTGATAATCTACATAATCTACGTAGCTTTTCTGCTTGAACTAAGCTACTTACAATCTCTTTAGAATAAAAGATACTTGGCCTTCTGTTTCAAGATTAATGCAAAATCCACATATTTTGTTATCTGACATGCTTCTAGATGAGCGATGTCTCACACGGCCGATCATAGAGGACTTCAAATAATGACAACTACGAACTGGCTGGCATCTGGTGTTGCAGGGGAATTCTGCACACAACACTTACTTGCTTGACTTGGTACTATGAGTTAAGGCGCAACTCATTAACTTGTTTTTCAATCTGTCTACCGGTTCGGGGCGACACAAAATACTGGTATTTAAATGAGTATCTAAGGCTTCATACATACTCTATCGCTAACACGAGGTAAACTGGGATCCTCGGTCTCATGCTAACTCTTCTGGCACATCGTGCAAACTGACCATCCTGTCGATTTGACAGTATACCAATTCTGGCGAATTCCATTTCTGTCGTATACAACCTCTGTCGTATATCACTCTGCTAAACGGTCTCCAAACTAGGTGATGTTGGTAGGCATGAAGGGGCAAATTTCTGTTAAATGATCAACAATCACCTTTCGAGAAATTATATCCCGATTGGATCCTAGGAAATCTCACGCTTGAATTCTTGGAGGCAGGAGAATTCCCGCTAGCTTCTAACCTGCTAGTTTGACTTTCTTGTATACCAGATACATGGTAACACCTTCTGTGATATTTTGCTTTATTTTGAATCATCACAATTCAACTTCGAGATCTTAGTACACTTTGGTACTTTCAGAGAAAACGAAATGCTTACACACATATATTGGTTTGAGCATCAACTACTTGAGTTTCTTCTCATCAGATATGCAGATATGCTCGTTAATTCATGGATCATTTTTGTTCACCTTCGGTGGATTCTCACGCTTTACCTTGCTTTAAGGGAAACTGATTTCCTTAACAAAATCGTCATCTCACAGTCTTGTCAACACTAATTTTCTAGCATTGGCTTGAACTCTAGGGTTCAACAGATATACTCTTGCAGCTAACTCAAGATTCAACTTCTGAATTTCATAAATAACTTTAGCTGACTGATCAACAGATTCTTGCGGTAGCTCTTTTGATTCGAAGCATCTGTCTGTGTTGATCTGTACTGAGGGAATGGATTTCAACCTCATGGTTCTCAATCCAATAAAACCATCTTTGTTGCTCCATGGTAGCAAACTTCAAATTATGACTAGGATAATTTACTGCTTGAAACTTTAGTTGTTAGGAAGTGCCAACGAAACTTGTTAACACACAAATTATTGGATGTTCTGTGATAAAAGTTATCAAGGTTCTTCCTGGTATCTGGCAGTACGAACACTCGAGTGGTGATCAACCTCGTATGTAATTCTCACAAACTCAGTTCACTTCTGGCGATCTGGGTGAACTGGTCCTTTTACAATGATGATGGGTCTTGGCTATTTTGAAACTACTGTCTCACTGATCTTCAACTGAGACTTCTTGAAATGACTATTTCACTGGTATACAACTGACACTATCCTGTTCATGGACGATCTTGGTGAAACTGCAGTTCTTTCTTACAACTCAAATAGGCTGATTCTGAGGTTTTGAAGTTTAGCTCCTGAATAAACTGAAATTCTTGCACAACCTTGTGCTAACAGTTTATGATAACAACTCACATTGGCGCTTGCCAAACTGACGAACTTGATTTGGCATTGCCTAAACCTGAGGAAATCATTTTGATTTGCTCTATCATTTCTGCAAACTCATTTAAACAACTTCGGCCATAATTCATCTCTGACGTAATTCCTTCTGAAATTGGCTGATCCTAGGTACCAAGTCAAAGACATACTTGACTTCGAATATAGTTGCATGCTGTATAGATCACTCGCAATGACAATTGCATACTCTATTACGGGTACCCACATTTTCCCATGGTATGGTCTTCAACCATTCACGGTTGCCTTACATCATATGCAAAATGATGAGTTAGAATTCAACATCACTTTCCTTGATTATGGCTCTATGGCCTTCAATCAACATAACTCAGCGCCTGGTTACTCGACTTGCAAAGGCAGACGCTTAGAAAGGTATCCAATGATCTAATATCCAACAATTCTTTTTCTTTAAAACTTGCAAACTAAGATATCCACCTTTTTGCTCTTTTTAGCACAAGGGAGGATTACAATTATTCTCTGATTTTAATGCTATTAACAGAGGCATGACACTGCATGACCTGGTATCACGATCTAGGCTCTCTTGGTAATATCATCATTTAAACGTCTCTTCTTTGACTACTTCTTTCGACACACGGATCCTACTACTTTACCACATGCTCTGAATGTTACAATCATGACTTAAATGACTTCTGGCATTCTTGTATCTAGAGTGAGTGACTGATTCTTCTAAGGACACTAGCTGATATAGTGATATTTTCCACAACAGTTGTAGCATAAACGTATCGAACCTTGCGGCTTTTCTGACGAGACTATGGCATAATAACTAACCTTCTTGAAGGTTGAAGCTTGTCGCTTTGTAGGGAATATCTTGACATAGTGGTCTTACTTACCACACTCGAAATACTCTACTGACGATATTGACTTGCTTCTTGTTTGAGGTTGGTTGCCAAGGTCAACATTCTGCTTTGGTGACTCTTTAGCTTACAAATCCTGTACTGACTAAGGTTTGCCTTCTTTTGCTAATGCTCTGACTTCAGCTCAAAAATTTTCTCGCTGACGTTGTATTGCAAAAGTCCACATTGAGTACATGGGGCACTGGCTTGGACAATGATCATCGCCTTCACAAAAGAAACATGTGATCTTGCTCATTGGACATTCTCCAATAGAATGGTTTTCTTCGCAACTAGAACAATTGATATTGTATTCATCAGCACTATAGCCTATTTCTTCACAATGGGTACATGCACAATCTTCTGACTTATCTGGTTGGCAGCACTTCAAATGACAACGGTTAGATCGAATGTAGAACATCGGAATTGCAGGTTTCTCTTGATCACTCTTGCTTGATGTCGCTTGCTGTTGATGAAAAGCAGCGGTGAACTCTACCCAAGTGATGGCCTGCTCATCTTGATGGGCGGCGTGGAATTTTTTCCACCAATCTAACACAACTCCTTCTAATTGATGAGGAGCATAGAAAACTTTCTCATTATCATTGCATTGCACAACAGTTAGCTTTTCTTCTATGGTGCGAATCCATGATTCCGCATCTCTGAGTGTGGTTGGTCCTTTAAAAACAGGTGGCTTGGTCACTAAGAACTGCGCAAATTTGAACTGAGGGTGTGCCGTTGGGATGGCAACGAGTTGTGCGTCATTCCAAACCTTATTATTGTCCAATGGTTGCGTCATCGCTTGCATGAGCTGATTCTGGGTGACAGGAAATTGATTCAGGCTCTAATGTGTCACTACTAGCACTGGAGACAGTTGCTGGTTATCGTCTGCTCTGGTACTGACACTGGTGATGGTACAATGGCTTGCTTTATTAGTCTGATTCAACAAGTTGATTAAAGTACTGGTGGTCTGATTCTGCTGTGACATCATATTGTTCATGTTCTGCATCATCGTGTTCATGAATTGGGTCTGAGCGGCCAAAAATTGTATCATGATTGGATTTGTTACTCCTGGTACTGACAACTGTCCACTGGGATTGATAAGATCTAAGCTGGCACAGACTGTCTCAAGATTACATACAAGGTTGGCTTCACTGGGGCTCTCCATCTACTGGCTGACCAGGCTTATAGATGAGAGAGAAAAGCATAAGGTAAGAGAAGACAATCTACTAAGGGGAGTAGGTTTAACCCAAGGAACACCAAAGAACACACAAATAGCTGGAAAGCTATTAAGAAGCATAAAACTCATAGCCAAAGTACACACAGAAGAAGAGAAACAAAGATCTAATCATCTAGTTGATTAAACTCTAACTTAACTGGGTGACTTGGCTCAACACACGAGAGGAACCAACGCTGGTTTATCCTATATAGCTGGTCTGAAGAAAACTCGAACTAGTCACGGTCTTCATTAAACGTTGATTGCTTGCGATCCTTGCACGCGAATCTTGGAGAAAGACATGGGTGACGTACAACTTCTTCTTTGTCTTCAATTCTTGTGACAAACTTGTCTTGAACACTTGGGGAGATATCGATACGTTGTTGCTAGTTGCATGGTCTTCAAAGAGTTGTTTGAAAACCCTCTTGGCCATCCACCAAGACATTTGATACAGGTAACGACAACTACAGAAGTTATAGGAAAGGTAGTCCAATTTAATACTCAAAATGGTGAGGAGGAATACAGAAGACAAAAGAATAAAATGGAAGATTATAGAAGCTAAACAAGATGAGAATAGCACATCATTGAGATTTTCCATTTGTAAAATAAGTTTTGAAGTTTTCCTTACAAACGACTATTCTAACTAAGGTCACAACCTACAGTCGATATGGCTCTAATACCACCTCTGTCGGGACCCAAAAATGCAATTATAGATCCTCTGTGTATACTGCACTAGTCCAGGAACACGCTAGTGCACACAGTGGCAACATCGATGAAATATCATTCCATATGCAAAAATGACTAATAAATACACAAATAACAATAATATTCAGAGTAACGACCTTAAGGTCAAAGCTTATAATTAATGCCTCAGAAGAAAAATAACTCCATTAAGCTGCAGCGGAAGGTAACGGAATAACTTCAGTGAAGCTCATCCATATGCCCAGAGGCAATCGGCTGGGGTAGCGCGACCAAGTTCTCCACAATCTTTGAAGTAGACCTGGTTGACCGAGGATTCCTCCACTTTATTTCAATGATTATAGCAAGATTGAGTACACAGTCGTACTCAACAAGTTGTACCGCAGAATGCAAATATAGATGATGGCATATTCCAAAGTAATTGGCTTCTGTGATTATTTTGCAATAAAGCTGCATTTGCGATTGAATACAATAATAGATTGGAAGCGTAATTCAAAACTAATAAACAATAATAATTTAACAATTATTTTCACAAAGGATACAAAGCCTAATCAATTTCTTTTACACAGCCACATGACTTAAATCACATATCTGTCCCTTCCCAACCGGTTTTATGAAAATCTACCCCTCGTACGAAATCCCCGAACATGTCCATGACCGCAAACGCGGCTATTCGAAAAGTTTTACACTCTGCAAAGGTTGTACACTTTACCCACAAGATGCAATCAACTTGTACGGAGCAGATCATGATTAAAACCTTTCCGAAACTTCATCTCAACAATTGACACTCTCGGTGTGCTTTACCGTCGTACCAACCCAAATATAGTGCTTTGGCATGGCACACACCGTTGGACACGGAAGCGGTAAACCGTCCCGCGACGTGACTTTCAGAGTTGTCCACACCTCCACCCATTACTAACTCACTACCTGAGTGGTCAATGTCGAGATTTCATAACTTACTAAGTTAGGCCCGTCCTATACTAGGCATGTGATTGTACAATAAGGCCCAGTTCAATGGCGCACAGAGTTAAGTTCTTAATTGGCCAAGACGAGACTTCCAATTTTTAACTATGCCACGGAGAATACCATTACTCAATCACAAGCCACCACCATATCACACAGTTTTCACCACTCGCCTCAGTCTAAATCTTTTCCCACCCTGTTGGTTAAGTGCAACACATGCCGTCAACGAGTAATGACACACAACACACAGTTTTACACAAAGTTCCATGATCACTTAGTCAAGTTTATATTTACAACTCAAATGACAATGATTGACTCGTTGTATGGCTAAGCAATCTACTCGTATCTAACCAACCCATGTTGGTGCTATGAGGCGGTAGGGGATTTGGTGCTGCAAGGATTAGAGAAGGATCGGTAGATAAAAGAACGAAGCGATTGAGAAACGTACAGAGGCAAACAACAATAGGCATGAATAGTGCTCAGAGGCATGGCCGGTTATGGCGGGTAGAGCCAATGGCGATTGGAAGCGAACCAACAGCGGCGAAGGGACAAAACAGAAAAGTGACAACGAGGTGGATATGGTGACGTGGTCCAGACGTCGAGAAACGGAAGCATGCGTCGGCGGCAAGGGGAAGAACGGCGACGACAGCGGCCTCAGAGGTGCACACCATTTCAGGAGATATTCTGTGAAAAGGGAGGTGAACACAGCGTAGAATGCGGAGATGCAAACCCAACGGTGGTGGAGTTGAAGGCAGGGGATCAACGGTTAAGGAGTAATTGGCTGGAGAAGGGAGACGGTCAAGAGAAGAGAGAACGCTCGATTCTTGGCGCACGGTGGATGAAATTTGAATCTAAAATTTGGGAAAAATAGGTATCGACGAGGGGCACGAGATGACGCGATCGGATTTTGGAAAAACTCACCGAGGAGGTGTGGCGCTCGACGTACGCGTTTCGGTGACATGGCTCGACCTGGCCAACGGTGAACCGGTGGTCTTTGGTCAAAGTGGATGAAAGCATGACGTAGAACGCGACGACGCGAACTCAACACCATGGACAATTCGGCCGGGGGACGTCGGATGAAGGCGCAACTCATCGGAGAAGACCTACGGTTGGAGCTCGGTCTTTTGCAGATTGCGACAAAAATAGATCGATTCGGAGGAAACTAAATCAGGGGATTGGAAGAGGAGATCAAGAGGATCAATATGACGTGGACGGTTTGCTTTTATATGCACCGTAGAGATAGAGATGAAATTTGGAAACTTTCAGCCGCACACATACAGGATGAGGACTGTCTGGTTGGTTTGGTGATTGAAGATGAACAGTGCTGCCATGTGTCGAGGAGAGAGAGATTCAGAATTAAAGAAAAGGCCAAAAATCAAGGAAGCCAAATAAATAGCAAACAAATTTGGAAAAATCTCATAAAATTCCTTGGAACACAAGGAAGCAAATAACATCGGTTTTTATTTAATTGATGTTTAGATTTGTCAAATTAAATATTTTTAATTTAGAAAAATTCCCAATTAAGCTTTATTAATTCAAATAAAATTGGTGAAATTTTTCAGGGACCAAAAGTACTTAAAAGATTTTTGAAAAGCCAAATTTTAGGACATTACGGTCACAACACAGATGGTTCGTATAAATAACCATCTATGAAGGCCAACTATCACAAACTACTTCGACCACAAAACCGTCTGTGATATGTTGGCCATCATAGACGGTTGTGTTTACCAACCGTCTGTGATAGTAGGTGTTCACAGATGGTTTATACCACAAAACCGTCTGTGTTAGTTCGCTCTATGTAGAGAAATTTTTCTGTTTTTCGGCTAGCCTTATAAAATACTAGCCATGCCATCTGAAAACAATATGCAAATAACAGATACAAGCAAACACACAAATACATAAATATATCACAGATACACATATATCGACCATAGACACACATATATAGCATAGATAAACAAATTTACAGATTGATTATAGACGAATTGCCATAATGTTTTTACAACATGTTTACAGACACAGTAAGAAAACATTGTTTGTCACTAAAAATTTTATTCAGTGTTGGCCACGTGAAACTCTCCTTTTGGGTCAATGACCTCCTTCATTAAGAAGGTGGCGAGCTATCCTCGAATTTCGGAGAGTTCATTCATTTGGACTGTACTTGAACAGGTGTTGATGCCCTATCGCTAAGAAGAGTAAATATATAAGCACTATATATATATATATATATATATATATATATATATATATATATAAATTGATAAGTAGGAAATAATTATTGTGAGATTGACAAACCTCTGGATCCTTGGGCCTACCACCCATGATTTCTTGCATATGGCAGCAAACATAGAATCCACATACGTTACGCTATAGTTGCTGGTGGCACTGCAAAAATAGAATTATATACATAGGTTTGTTCAGCTTGAGAGGCATCATTACGAAGTGTGATAGAAGATTATTGTGTACTAGCAGGCATCGAAAATTGCGTCATATGCCGCAGTGCGGTGTTCCCTTCCACGTGTCTCCTTCTTTTGGCAACGTACACGGCAAACGACCTACGTGATTCGGCAACGTCGATGGCAGCGACGAAGACTGTGTGAACGCCATCTCACTTATTTGCTATCTATGGAACCTTTTCAGCAAAAGACAAAAGAAATTTTTCTTGATTGAAAATTTTCTTGTCTAAAACTAGGAATGTAGTGCAACTCAACATAGGAAGAAATCAACATATGCCCTCCCCACAATAAACTTTGTAACATAAAAGAAACATGAATGAAGGAGAGATGAACATTTGATAGTCTTGATTTGGTTTGTTTAATTAATTAACACAAGACGTTGGCCCCAAGTCCCTACAATTAAATAATTAACACTAGCCTTTGGCCCCAACTTTTAAGGATTGTGATATATAAATTTTGTATGTGTTATTAAGGGTTTGTGCGGATCAAGGGTTTTACTTTTACACCACAAGTGTGAGCTATGCTATGAAGAAAAACTAGGTTCAAAGGTGACATTTTTCTCAACCTCCTACCACCCATCTCAAAATTGTATTTAGAATCTCACTTGTCTCTCATAAAAAAAATCTCACTTGACTAAATTTGCCCATTACCCGTCTCCAAAAAAGAAAAACTCCAATCTAGCATTACGGGACCACTCACACTATTACTCGTGTGAAAACAGTACAAAAGATGACAAACACCAACATTACTATGAGACTAACATAATGATTAGCGACTAATATTTATGGGTTACAAATTTAGCAGCAGGAAGACCTCCCAATTATCTATATTCATATGCAACAAATGTCAACCATAGAATGAAATGAGCATTAGGTTTGAGCTACTGCATGTTTGTGATGCCAAGACATGTTTTCTTTAGGTGTACCAGGAGATGATAGTTGAAGCTAAAAATCCAACTTGCATTAAAATATTATCAATCTTTTTCATCTGATTGTTGAGTGAGTTCTGATAGCTAAGAAAAATATAGTCTGTAATATGGGAGAGAGCCTTTGCAATTTGCTCTTCCTTAAGGACAACTGCAATACAAGTATACCCAGATATCTATAAGAGGAACAGTTGCGTCTTGAACCATAGAGTCATAGACTGTTAGAGACCAACACTATCTAAAGGTTTAGGGGACAAAGACTCACCCAAGGTGAAGCCTGGGAGGTCCGGGGAGGTGGCGTGGAGGACGGGGGTCGGCGGCGTCGAGGTCGAGGGTGGCGGCGTCGAGGTCGGGGGCGCTCGGGTGGGGAGGGGGGATGAGCTAGTGAGGAGTAAGGACGCTGGGGGAGGGGGACAGGCGAGTGAGGAGTAAGGACGCAAACCCTAGCGGGACCCTACTAATAAAGGGATATCACATACGGTTCTCTTAAAAAACTGTCTGTGATATTCTATATCACATACGGTTCTATTCCAGAACCGTCTGTGATAAGTATGACAAACGGTTCCATAATATAACCATCTATAATATGCGACCATATCACAGATGATTCTATTTAAAAACAATCTATGATATGCGACCATATCATAGATGGTTCTATTTTAGATTTTAGAATCATCTGTACATATCATAGACGGTTTCTTCCACTAAACCGCATGTGATAGTTCCTTTTATAGCTAAAAAATATTCTATTTTTTGGCTGGCCTCAGGAAATGCTAGCCATGCCATCTGAAAACAAGAAAGCAGATACAATCACAGATGGAATAATTTCTTAATTACTGAGTCAATTACAATAGAATAATTTCTTAATTACATGCCGAGTTTCTT
Organism: Phyllostachys edulis; assembly: GCA_036346405.1. Classification (NCBI taxonomy): domain Eukaryota; kingdom Viridiplantae; phylum Streptophyta; class Magnoliopsida; order Poales; family Poaceae; genus Phyllostachys; species Phyllostachys edulis. Next base: position 69,911,128 of record CM070556.1, read on the forward strand.
AATTACAATGGAACAATTTCCAAGTAGGTGTTCACCGTGTGGGATCATTCCTCTTAGCTATTTCCTTAAAAAAAATAACTCTTCACGATGATCGACGCGCATATAACTAGCTTCCTCACTGGGTTCTTTCTCGAGCCTAATGCCGTCTCCGAAAGGATGCAACTCGTAAAATTAATTGTACTCTTCCTCATCCACGACATTCTCAACTCCGACAATCCTTTTTTTCCATGAAGAACTATGTGGCGGTTCTTATTTGCCAAGTCCGTTATATAAAAAAATTAAACAACTTGCTTGTATCCGACACGTTCGAGGTACATAGTAGTGATGACGTACTTGTCGACCATCATACCCTGTAGAAGTTTGACCCAATGGCACCGAAACAGGGGGATCTTGAAAAGTACATATTCAAGTTCCCAAATCTCCTCTACGAACCCATAGTAGGAGCTCAGCCCACGTTTGATTATGTTTGGCCCAGCGGTATTGAACTGCTTGTGAAACACATCTATACGGATACCGTTGTTCTCGACTGTGCTCTTCCTATCCTGAGCTGTTGTCTAAAATATGTACCCATTTATGTCGTATTCTTGCCATGTCACAATTGTAAATTTTGGCCCATTTGCCAACCATCGCAGCATATCATCACTTGATGACCTCCCAGTGAATCGCACCTTTAACCATTTGTTGAACCGACAGCTCTCATGATCCAAACCTCCGACCGGCCTGGATTCTGTTGACATACCATGTCTTTGTGCTCATCGATATACGGGGACACTTCAGTCATGTGTTGCAAGACTGTGAAATAGGCTTGAGCATACGTATCCAGATTGGGAATGATTTCTTTCCTTCTGATGGTCCTGATGCCCCCAGCCTCCCCTCATGACGAGATAGAGGCACACCTATCGATTCCACCTGAGCCATGTAGTCGACGCAAAACTCAATGACCTCTTCGGTTGCACAACCTTCGATGATGCAACCCTCCGGCCGTGATCGATTATGTACATAGGACTTGAGAATTCCTATGTATCTCTCGAACGAGTACATATGACGTAGTGTGAACGATTAAGTTGCTAATCTTACAAAATAAAAAGAGGAAAATGGCTAAGACTTCCTGGGATTTGAATGGGGTTGCTCTTTATTGCAATGAACTGGACCTTTACAGGGGGTGCCTTGAATAAGGCAACAGACTAACCCTAATTACACTGAGTGTATTGCTTAGAATCTAATTGCCTTTTGATGGATCAGATGTATTGCGGTTGTTCTCTCCTGGTTGTCTTGAGATCGTTCCTCCGTTGTTCGTCATCTGTCCATAAATAACTGGCAAAGAGGTGGCAGTTACTCCTGGAAGTGATGCATCTGGTCGGAGAGACAGTAGTAGTTAGTGAAACGCCAACTAATCAGCGGTTGATGTTAATGGGAGACAATAACCACTATATGGTTATTGTCAGTGACTTAGGGCCAGAAACGTCGTGTGGTTTAGAGCAATTAAGACACATGTTCCATTCATCACATGGAAGGGATGTACTTGGAACTGGGTACTGGACCCCATCCGACCAGGTTACCCATCAGGCGACTCTTGGGATTCTAACGACCTTGTTAGCTATAAGGTTTATGACCACATAAGCTATGTGGATTTTAATTAATATTTAGGAATTTAATCCTCGTTAGCTAGCCCCCGAACTTTAAGTGAAATTGTAATGTGAACCCCTTCCGACGAAATCTGCATCGGCAAAACCCTTGTTTAATGGTGTAGATAACAAAATGGTCCGTATTTACTTTAAAGTTGAGGAACTATCTGGGAAACCGGAGAGGTTTGTGTCTGTTGGGTTTTGGGAAACTCCCTTTTGTAGTTAATGAGGTGAGCCTATAAAATCCCATCAGTGCGCATTGCTTTAGGGTTTTTACGCTCTCAGATTTTCTTTTAACTTCCCTTCATGTTTTCGCCAAGAACTTTCTTCAACTTCCTTTCATCTTCTCGCCAAAACCAACAATATCATATTCAACCACCAACTAGCTAGTTTCTGATTTGACAAACAAGAAGCTCAAAGCTATGGAGAAGAGCGGGATGCTTCCCGACAAGATCTTGATTTCTTGGAGATCAGCGGTCGGAGAGCATTTCCCGAGCGGGAACGACGGGGAAATACATGTTTTTCTCGCATACATCGAGTGCAAGTTTAGGCTTCCAGTGCACCCGTTGTAATATCCTATTTAACATTAGAGAATTAATTGAAATGAGAAAGGTATTTAACAGGAATTAAAAATAGAAATCAAATTTTTAGAAGAGAAATAATCTTGGGCTTTCGGCCCACGTTGTTTGGCCCAAGTGGGAAGCTGGTTTAAGAAGGGGGCAACCAAACCCTAGGCACCTTCTACTGTAGCACGTGGCTATTGTAGCACCACTGCCACTGTAGCAAACCCTCCCCCCTGCTGCCACGCCCTCCATGTCGCCCCCTTTTGCTGCTTCTTGCTGCCGGCCATTGGGAGGAAGAAGAAGGAAGGAAGAGGGAGTGGAGGAAGATCTTCTTCGTGGGGTTTGATCAGCGACTTCCAGTGGATCTCCAAGGGTAACGAACGATTCTCCTCGCTAAATGGATCGTAGTAGATGCGTAAATTGCCTTGATTAGGGGATCGAAATCCTACTGTGATTAGAATAAGATTCTGTCCATTGTTGGCGCGTCCGTTTTGACGTAGTTAGGGTCCGAATTGAAGGATTCCGTCTCCTAGATAGTTGTGAGTCTCGTTCTCAGATTTACATAGGTTCAAAGATCACCCAAATCGGAGTTATGGTGTAAAAGTTATGTTGATTTTACTACTGCTGTCCAGAAAGTTTGAAGATCCTGAGCAGTCGTCTTGTTCATTAATTAAGATCATGTTAAGGGTTGAATCATAGATTTCACCCAACACAATTGTTGTAGTAAACTTGATAAGCTTTCCAGATTGTTAAAAATTTTGAGTTTTGGTTAAGCCAATCAAAATTTACGAATTTTCTTGTACTGCTGTAATTTCTGTCAAACAGATTATAGTTATATAATTTCATCTGATTATTAGACACAGAAGTTGGCCGAATTAGAAAGTCTCGCCAACTATATTATTGTAGAGGCTTCCATTATATTTCCAGAGAGTCTAAGATCACTCATTTTAGAGTTTCAAAGCAAAAGTTATGAAGGTTTTTATACTACTGTCCAATATAGCTTCCCGCTAGACTGTCGTTTAAATTGAATAGATCAATCTTATAAACCTTGGGTTTAGGAAGATGAGATTAAGCATTGCGAGTAGTGTCATGTTGACGTCATTCTTATTTGAGTAAGTTGATTATGTAGGTGGAGAGGCTTCGGGATTAGTGGCATCATCCTTACCTCCTAACGCATCGCAACGCGAAAGGCAAGTACAATTGTATTGTCTTGATTGTTATTTGTTCCACCTGATTGGTGAATGTGCAATGGATAATTCCGGTATTACTTGTTTCCTTCATAACTGATATACCATGATTCTTCGATAATATGTTTACGTTTAACATTTTCATTCGTCCATTCATTCATGTTTTACCCACGGGAGTGGGTAGTGAAGTCCCGTCAATCCAACATGGGCAAGTATATTGTGTATTGTATTGCTATTGTTTGTTCATAGTGCTTGGTGTTCATGCCATGACTGAATGCTATGGTCTATGAGTAGTTTTCAATGATATCTGTTTTGTTCCATGTACGTTAAAACATGCTTCTTGATATTGAGTCTTCCATATTCACATATTCATTCATTCATTCATTGTTCATGATTCACCTACGGGAGTGGGATGCAAAGACCCATCATTCCAATATGGGCATGTAAGACCCACCATTCCAATGTGGGCAAATTAGATCCTTGTTATGAAATATTCTTCATACGGGCCTTGGATCCCCGTATTTTGATACTGCGGGCATGAGTGAACACCGACGGGTGTTCACTAGCTATACTGGTATAAGAAGAAGTGGAGTTCATGCATTTCATTCATTCATATGATTTCTGCTATTCTACGTTCATATTCTATAATGTGACTATCATGTTCTTATTCATTGTTGTTCATATTATTCCTTTGTACTTACTGAGTTGTGGTCTCATTCTTGTTGTGTTTATTTGTTTTAGGTGAACTTTGAGGACGGCATGCTTGGGAGGGAATAGTCACGGATCACTTCACTTACTTTACATTATTCACTTTTAATTAGATGAACTTGTCATTACCTTTCATTGGATAAATGTTGGATTGTAATAATTGGAGTTTGATGGTTGATATCCTCTTTCACTAAGATATGGTCGAATTAATAATTACCTTTGATCTTCATATAGCCTATTGATAGGTTTATCATAATTGATTCAATATGATTGGTTAATTCGAGTTTTGATATGTTGTTGAATTCTGGTTAAATTCTTATATTCGTTCTATCATTTGTTGATCCTTACCTGTTATTAGTTGATAGATGACTAAAATTATTTCGTAATGTTGATGTATGTTAGACTTTTAGGTAATATCTTGGCTTCGTGATAGCGTGGTGTTACTGATTGGTATCGAGCGGGCTTTAGGTCCGTGGTAATTGAAACATTAAATTGACACACTGTGCACAGTAGGTGGGATTTGGGTAATCCATTGCATCTGCGATTCGGATAGTATGTTTCATCGTGTTGGATTGTTATTGAATTGCTTCTGTACTACTGTTCTTGTTGTTAATCTATGATATATTATGATCTTCTATAACTATGAATGTAATCTATGATTGTTAAGAGATGATCTTATGTTCATAATTGATTATATTGGTTATGCATGATGGTAACGGGTGTTGAGAAGTTGAAGTCGTGGTTGTTGCTCTGGGTTTTGCCAGGCTACACCACCGTTCGTTCTATGGGAATAGAGAAGTGCTTACCCCCGTTCCATAGTTATGTGTTGAGCATGAGTCCTTTGATGAAGTTGTTGTCTTCTTTGAGCTTGTATTTGGTCTTCTGGTTGTAGTTTCTTATAGTTGATGAATTTCCTTTGAATGGTGGTTATAATGAAGTGGGCAAGTTTCAATTTGTCTCTATTTGTTCTTTGAAACAAATATTGTTCTTCCGACTATTGTGATACTTCTGCTACTTGTGAACGTTGTTAATTTGCAAGATCGAACTTTTCACGAAAGTTCTGTTTTTTATTCTCTATTGGAAAATGTAACTCATTTGTTCGCTTGGTATTTGGGCAGTGGAAGATTTCTTTTGCAAGTTCTTTATTATGTGGGAGCTTTGACCTTGCGTATTTCTTTTAGATTAAAATGGGAGTTGATATTTAATGCCTCTCTTTTAAGAAAGAGAATGTTAAAACCCGTTAGTGATGTGTTGTCATACTTAACTAAGAGGTTTTAATTAAAAGAATTATTTGGTATGATATGAGTTATCAGGTTGGGTTATCAGCATGGTGCAAACCAACGATTCTTAGTTGATATCTTTAGAAGTGAAGTTCATTAATTTCAAGTCGTCCTGTAGTAGTTTCTTGCAAAATTTTGAATAAGAATTTGTCTATACATGTTTGGAACTCATGGAGTTATTAGGGAGTGTGAAGCAATAATGAATTTGTTTAATCATTTCAATTGTTTAAATTTCTAAACTTGTTGGATAAATTGGATTATTTGGTCTTAGGTAACTAATCAAACCGTTCGAGATGGTTAATTACGGATGTGTTGGACTATTGCCTTGGTAAATATTAATCTTGATTCTGTCTTCTATTTAGATATTTAACTGGTGTGTTTTATGAGATTGTCTTGTACTAGTATGATCTTGTTAAAAGAGATTTGTTTCAACTTTGTGGCTTCCGCACTATGTTTCTTTTCTAGAATAAGTTGTTATTACAATCTTATATGATAATGGAAATTTTATGACACGATTTGTTGTGTTTTTTTTTGGAAAGTTTTAGGATGGAGTAATAAAGTTTGATGATTCTTGGTACTGATGTATGTTGTCAATGTTATTAAATTGTCAGAATGTGAGATTGATGTTAATACTTGTAATAATTTGATCGCCTATGGTGATATCTCTTAAATGAAAATATTTCAAATGTTGCATTCATGATCTTTTGGGGTTCAAGATTTATGTGGTAATTGAAATTTGTTGAGTAAAGCGACGTGTTGCAAAGTTCTATTGGTTCTTAAGTGATTCAAGTGATTTGATCTTGAAGGCTCGTTTGTTTGAGTTGGCAAGAAAGGTTGTAATCAAAATAAAAAATATATTTTAAATGAAGGAGTGAAGCAGAAGTATTCGTGGTGGGGGTGAAGTTTTGTAACTTGTAGCTTTTTGAAGCACACTTAACCTTTCTGTTTTTGTCGTATAGAAATACCCGAAGTTTCAATCACAACGTTGTGCTTATTGGTTAAGGTTTAATATTCTTTTCTTGGGAGGCTTATGCCCTCAATTGTGGTCTCTCCTTATGTTTTCTGAGATCATTGCCTAATTGATTATTCCCCTTGGTCATGTGTTCACTGCGAGTGGTAAATATGTTCACTGCGAGTGGTCATGTGTTCACACGAGGAATCACAAGAACAACGGGGTTAAGAATGCCCAATTCCCCTCTAGGTTGTAAATGTATGTCAAACCCTAGGAAGAATAAGCGTATAGCTCTCTTTGGAAAATAATATAATGATTTCGTGGTTTCAAAATCTCCTCACGTACAAACCTGAGAACAATTAAAATACTAGCATTAGGTAGTAACTAGCTCTCATGTAAATTAAAACCAAATTCAATTAGGAGCGATTTCACCTGTTGAGTAATCTTTTGAGCTCGTGCTCGTGTAATCGGTCCAATCGACGGGATGTCCTCATCAAGGAGGATCCGCCAAAGATCATATCAACGGTGTGTTGTGGCTCCTAATACTCCATTTCTTCGTCACCATCCTTGTCCTTTTTGGAGCTTGGCTCTCTAAGTTCTTGTATGGAATGGAAAGGACCTTTACCTGAATAATAGTCCTCCATATTTTTTTTGCCAGGCTCGACAAATGCGTAGATCTTGCCCTGCCGCCTGATGAAGTGGACACCACTTCTTATTCTTTTTGTATTCATCAATCGAAACTTTTGCTTTGTTTCGACCAATATAGTCCTTCTTGCCCTTGGTGAATTTCTCGGGAATTACAAGGACCTCTTTATTATTGGACTTGCTTTTCTTCTTACCCTTGAGAGCTTTCTTATGTTTCTTCTCCTGTTTATCCAGGCCGGGTTGAGGGATTTTCTCTTTTTGATCTATGACTTTGTTCCATTCAACGACCTCACTAGCGGCTGCATACCTATCAGCCATGTCAAAAAGCTTGACAGTCGTTCGTGGAGGATTCATTGCAATGTCCTCCATAAACCGTCGATTCCTCAATCCTGCTTTAAAAGCTTGGATAACAGAAGAATATGTGACCTCGAGAATGGAGTTACGGACCTAACTAAACCTCTTAATGTACTCCTGAAGAGTCTTGTTAGGTTCCTGTTGGATCCGATGAAGATCATCCTCCTTTTCAGGGTGGTCATAGGTCCCCTGGAAGTTTGTGATTAAGCAGTCGCAGAGTTGCTTCCAAGTGTAGATTGATCCGACCGGTAGGTTAAGTAACCAAGACCGGGCAGATCCTTCAAGGACCATGGGCAGGTAGTTTGCCATCACGTTATCGTCACCACCAGCAGCTCTGATGGCGGTACTATACATTTGGAGAAATTCTAATGGGTTTTGAGTCCCATTGAACTTCTCCATGTTAACAGGTCAGAACTTGTCCGCTCAGCGTACTGCTTGGAGCCCTGCCGAGAATGCTCGACAACCCATAATCGAGTTATGGTGCCTTCTTTGAAAAGACGTCAGATTGTAATCGGTTGGGGACCGATTCCTTAGGTTGACATACCGAGTATCCAGTGTCCCAATCCAGTCGTGGACGTTAGTATAACGCCTTCAACCGACCGTCAGGTTTATATGATGTCGAAGATCATCTGAGCCAAGTGGTTACTCCTCTTGACGAGGGGAAGGAGTGGCTGCATGGAAGAGCCGTCTTCCCTCGTGATTCCCTGGTCAGAACCTCTAAGGATATCTAGGTATCGAACGGTCTCCAGACCAACCTTACTATCCTCTGCTAAAGGAGGAATGTTGGGATGAAGTCAAAGTATGACTTTGTGAATTCCTTTGCTCCCTGTATATCTCTGTGCATTGCATGGTTTGTCGAAGAATCTTCGATACCTGTCTTGCAAGCTGAACATACCCCGAGGTCTCTACCAGAGTAGGGTCTGGGTTATTTAAAATATCATAAACTTGTCGCAGGTTTTGGATCGTTACCGAGGGTCTTAAAGGATTTTTGCTGGCAGAAGGTGTTCGATGACTTGAATTTTCTTGTGACCCTCTGGCTTGTCCTGTTCACGCAGTGGGGTAGAAACAGATGAATTAACTTATTGATGTCCACCAATTCCACTGCCTCTGCCGTCCTGCGTAGGTGCTAGAGGGTCTGCACCATTTCCACCAAAAGGTGCCGACGGGTTACGCTATGGAGGATCGTGCATGGTATCTTAATTAGTATCACCGATGTGTTAACATTGTGCCTCCAACAGCAGTCCTCCAACGAGCTCCCATCGTAACTAAGGGAGAGCCTTTCACTGCTTCGGCAGGAAGCCTTCATGATGGGGAACGATCAAAGATTACCACCTCTGGTGGGTTTTGTGGTAGACTCGGCCTGATCCGGTGGATTCCTGACTGTAGGCTGAGTTTTACCATCTTTACCTGGCCTTCGACCGGTGGTAACTTCATTAACACCCTTGCCAGGTGTCAGTTGGTCCCCAGAATACGAAGGAGCCGTCGACGAATATTGGTCGCCTATGACTGTGTCAAGAGCACCCTAACTCTCTGGTTGCAGCATTGAGCTCTTGTCGCCATTATTGCTGGTCGGAAGAACCAGGCTTACAGAGGCGTTCAGACATTCTAAACTGGTCAAAGGAACCAATTCCTCTGGGAGCGTCACTGATTGTGATGGTGAATCTTCCTCCATCCAGTCAATCTCGCTGGCCTCAGCGAGTGGCGAGCCTGCGATGGAAGAGGATGACGACGACATTGTGTCGTGTTCCATGGCGTGAATGCATGCATCCATGTCAAGGTTAGAATACTCCGCCAAGTCGAACTAGTTCTCCTCATCGCATGTTCCTGCCATGATTGCATAGCGACAAAAATGAAGATGAGGATTGCTGAGCGAGGAAATCTTGAAGAATTCAATGCTTTGATCCCCACGGTCGGCGCCAGCTACCGACAATCAAGTCGCCGATCTTACAAATAGAAAGAGGAAAATGGCTAAGAGTTCCTAGGATTTGAATGGGTTGCTCTTTATTGTAATGAATTGGATCTTTACAGGGGTGCCTTGGATAAGGCAACACACTAGCCCTAATTACAGTGAGTGTAATGCTTGGAATCTAATTGTCTTCTAATGGATCAGATGTGTTGCGGTTGTTCTCTCCTGGTTGTCTTGAGATCGTTCCTCCGATGTTCGTCATCTATGCTTAAATAACTAACGAAGAGGTGGCAGTTACTCCTAGAAGAGGCATCCTTTGGAAGTGACGTGTCTAGTCGGAGGGACACTAGCAGTTAGTGAAACGCCAACTAATCAGTGGTTGATGTCAGTGGGAGACAATAACCATATAGTGGTTATTGTTAGTGACTTAGAGCCGAAAACGTCGTGTGGTTTGGAGAGATTCCATTCATCACACAGAAGGGATGTACTTGGAACTAGGTCTAAGTGATAGTTCAAAAAACTCTTCGAGCAGTCATCTGGTCGAGCAATGGGTACAGGACCTCCTATGACCACGTTATCCATCTGGTGACTCCTAGGATTCTAACGACAGGTCGTTAGCTATGAGGTTTATGACCACATAGGTTATGTGGCTTTTAATTAATATTTAGGAATTTAATCCTCATCACGTAGGAACACAGAGCCACATGCATATCTTTATCTCTTTCACAAGGTGAACAATGAGATGGACCATGATATCAAAAAATGACAGAGGGAATACATCTCAAGATGACATAGAGTCATCACCACCTCGGTCTGCAGAGCATCTAGTCTATGGGGATCGATGACCTTCTGAGCAATTGAGTTAAAGAAATAACACAGCCTCGTGATTGCCACTCGAACTTTATTCAGAAAAATACTTCTAATTACAATAGAAAACATTTGTATCATCAGCACATGATAATCATGAGACTTTATACCAATTAATTTCAAATCTTCCATAGAAAAAAGTTTCTTCGTGCTAGCGAAGTAACCGGACGAAACTTTCACACCATGCAAGCTCTGGCACAGTTCATTTCTCTCAGCCTTGGACAGAGTGTAGCAAGATGGGGGAAGGTATGTTCGGCTTTTATCGGTCTCTTTCAGTGCTAACTCGGTCCTTATATTCATATCAACCAAGTCAAGCCATGCGTTGACACCATCCTTTGTTTTGTCACAAATGTTCAATAAGAGACCAATCAAGGTATCAGATACATTCTCTCCACGTGCATGATGTCGATGTAGTGGCGAACTTCTAAGTGCTCCCAATAAGGTAAGTCCCAAAAAATTGTTCGCTTCTTCTAGATGTTCTTTTGATGAGTCCTCAATTTACGTCCCTTTCCAAGCACAACATCGATATCCTTAACGATATCATAGACCTCTTTCCCTCTAAAAACCCTTGGAGCTGAACCATTCTCCTTATTTCTGTCGAATTGTTTATTCATCTTGCAATATGAGTGATACTTGGGAAGGAACCTACAGTGACGCATGTACATGGATTTACACGAGTTATTGAGCCACACACTCTCGATATCATCTAAGCAGTGTGGATAGGCTTTAGCTCCTTTTGTACTCAACCCCGATGGGTTACCAAGGGCGGAAAAATCATTAATAGCGCATAATAACATGGTGTGCAAAGTGAAGTTCTCTTGTTTGTACGCATCCCATATCCGTACCCCTTTATTCCATAGTGTCACAAGATCTTCCAACAATGGTGCTAGGTACACATCAATATCGTTCCTAGGTTGCTTTGGCCCTTGGATAAGTAGTGACATCAAAATGTACTTCCGCTTCATATACAGCCAAGGCGAAGGTTGTACATACATAGATTCACGAGCTAGGTGCTATGTCGGCTACTCATGTTACCAAAAGGATTCATTCCATCTGTACTCAACGCAAACCTTATATTCCTCGGTTCCACACCGAAGTCTTCGAAGCTCCTATCGAAGTTTCTCCACTGGGCAGAATCAGCAGGGTGTCTTAGCTTTCTATCCTTCTTACGCTCCTATGAGTGTCAACGCAGCAATCTTGCCTACTTTCGGTTCACAAATAAACGCTTCAAACAGGGAATTACAGGCAGATACCACAACACCTTAGCAGGAGGTCTTTGCTTTACCTCGATGCCTTCACCGTTATCGGAGTGATTCTTACGCTTGTATCGGGATGCTTTGCACACCGAACATACATGCATGTTTACATACTCTTTACGATAGATGATACAATCGTTCGGACATGCATGTATTCTTTCTACTTCCATTCCCAATGGACAAAGAACCTTCTTGGCTTAGTAGGTGGTCCTGGGCAACATGTTTCCCTCCGAAATGATGTCTGCTATGAGACCTAACAGCGTCGTCAAATTCTTGTCAGACCAACCATTGCTTGCCTTCAATTTCAGCAGTTCAATCATGGATGACAACCTTGTGTATTCCGGCTTGCAGCCCAGGAACAAAGGTTTCTCCGAGTCCTCCATCAAGCCCTCGAATTTACCAAACTCTCTCTCACTATAATTCCCTTCTGCATCACGTAGCATCTGATCTAGATTATCATCGTGCGACCTATCCTCATCAAAAGCACAGTCCATATCCGGCATATCGTTGTCTCCCTCTACGATGTTACTACCTTCCTGTATAATCTACTCTTCACCGTGACTGGTCTAACATGGATACCCCCTTTTGAAACCCCTTCGAATCAAGTGCGCTGTGTTGATAAATATTTTCATATTATCGCAATCAATGCATAGACTGTATATAAATTTCATCCTCTTCAACATATCCTACTCGGCAGCTCTTCTAAAAGCAGACACGCTATCAATGTACTCTTTACTCACACAGTTCTCAACGTACATCTAGCATCGGTCCATCTACACTACGCATGTAACAAATTAGTGTTAAATTAGATTAATGCTTCTATAGCTAGCCATTACACTTACACATATCATTCACTTTAAATTGTCCATCTAAATTAGCTAGGTATGTACTATTCATGAAGCAATATATATATCAAGTAAGAATATATTGAAGTAGTCTAGGAGTAGTGAGACTCATTCTTAAATTGGGAGCAAACTACCAAGTTAGACCTAAATCTAGATCTAAACCTAGCTATCATCTCTCTTAATTATAATGCATATAATTATAAGCAAATACTAACATTAGATCACCAAGAACAAATAGATCTACAAGCACACTTGCAAATCTGCGGTATGCTTTCACCAAACGCCCAAAATCATTCTTTTCAAATGAATATCATAGATAGGACTTAGGTCACTTAGCCAATAGTAGCTGGGCTAGGTACGATGACCAGGCGACGAAAGTCATGAAAATTGGTAAGTTGGTCAATGGAATCCAGTCGAAAGATCAAGAAACCAAAGCATAAGAAGGAGAGAAGATATCCTACATATGTGATTTTGTTGAGTCTTTGTTTCGTTCTCTTTTCCGTAGGAAGATTCAAAATTGGAATTGCTTTGAATGACCTAGCGTTTGTCGTCTTATCCCGAAGAAGGCTTTTTCGGTGCGGTATCGCTCACTGCAGACAGATCTGTCAGGATGAGCCGAGTATTTAATAACATAGTACATATCACAGACGCTTCCAACCACAAACATTTTGTATCACAGACGGTTCGGATTAAAAATCGTCTGTGATGTTTTGCAATTATCACAGACGGTACTTGTTAAGAACCGTCCGTAAATTATCACAGATGGTTCGAATTAAAAACCGTGTGTGACATCTACAATTATCACAGATGGTTCTTAACAAGAATCGTCTATGAATTATCACAGACGGTTCTTATTAAAAATCGTCTATGAATTATCACAGACGGTTCTATGAATTATGTATCATAGATGCTTCTAGCCATCGCTAGTAACATAGATGGTCACGCTTGTAAAAACGTCTGTGATAATTATAACACTGATGGATTCTGAGGAACGTGTGTGATAAGACATCCAGTGTGACCTCTGTACTGGTGATTGTCTGTTCTGGTAGTAATACACACCGTAGTTCACACCACACACATGAAAACCAATCCAGGGGAGTGAGGAATCGAACTTGCGGTTTCCTCTTTGCGTGGGCACACGCTCTAACCAATAGGTGTACTTGTCAAGGCTTACTTTGGGCATAGTATAATATAGAAATGTGCTAACCGGAGCCGAATCAAAGTTTAGCGACGCGTGCAAAACCGGAGAAACGTTTGCATTATTAGTATGTAACGTATGACATACTAATTTGTTATAAGATTCGTGCTCGAGGGTCGTCGTCTTCACTGGCCGGTGGCGGCAGCGTTGTCTTCACCGGACGCGCGCTAGTTAGGGTTTGGGTTTGGGTTCACCGGAGCCCCAAGCTTTAGAGGAAGGAGGGACGGTGGCGGCTTGGTGGTGGGAGATAGAGGCGATGGTGCGGCGAGGCGGTGGTGGCGCCACCTCGGCTGTGGGACGGTGGCGGGTGGTGGGCGGCAGCAGCGAGCGGTTCCTCAACGTGGTCAATGGATCCAGGGAGGGAGGCAATGGGGGTGGCAGATCCGACGACTGCGAGTGGTTGAAGATGGGGAAGAAGGTAGGTGTGAAGAAGGGGTGGCATTGGCAGCCATCGTGGGAGGCGGTTGCAGTGGTGGGAGGTGATAGCCGACGGGTATCACCAGCACCGGTGATGGCGCCGACGAGGCGGTGGGAGGCATCGCGTGGGGAGAGAGTTGGGGCGGTAGCGGCTGGGGGTGGAGATGGGAGGAGTGAGTTAGGGTTAGGGTTAGGGATGGATTTATATATCGATTGAGGGAGAGATGTTGGTGGTTGGATCATGATCCAATGGATGGAAAAAGACTGAGATTTAAGGGTTTTTTAGTTGACTGAGAAATAGACAGCCAAAAAATAAATACTAATTCATTGCTAAGAAACAGCCTAACAAAGTAGTATGTTGTATGCATCATCATCATGCATGCATGGATGGATTGGCGAGATAAAGGTACTGTGATCTCACATGTCGTTATTCTGTCACAGTGCCGTTACTACGTGACGGTATCTGCTACGGTTTTGTTGCTCCTCTACGTAATCGATCTTCGCCTTTTGCCTTAGCGGTTCCCCACCAAACGGCCTTGGCATTTCAGCATTTGTAATCATCAGAGCAACACACGCTGCCGCTTGGCACACGCGTACGTGACGAGATCGCGTGCCGTAGCAGGCTAGGAGCATGTATCTTGGTTGGCTGTATGCGTGCTAGGCTTGACCTTAGATATAAAGGCATGTACAGTGGTATAGATGACTGTTGTCTATAGTAATTTTCTATATTATCTATAAATAGCATTAAAGACAGTTCTTATAATGACTTGTCTTTTTACATATTTTTATAGACAGCTCATCTATGTACAATGTGTCTTATTTTTCATGTTACTGTCGACTACTGCATAAGAGACGGTTTAATTCTTTATGCTCCCCTGTCTCATCCATGCCATCTTATATCCTACGTGACAAGATTTACAGACAACTGACGTCATACTATTATACATACCCTAACTTCACTAAAACATGGATTCCATATGAATTCAGTAAGAGATAACATAATTTCTCGTGTTCCAAATATGTCTAACTAACCAGTTGTACATTTCCATACTAGCGTAGCCCTCTTTCCTTGGCTAGCTAGAAAGCCACATTCGTTGCGGAAGATTATTAGTAGGGCGCTATTACTAGTCGGACGTATGGGTGGAGAGTCCCACCCGTACGGTCCGAAAAATCGATATTGTGGTCATCTCTCGTACGCCATGCATGTAGGTAAAGCTAAAGGGCACTGAAGAGTTCCATGTTCCAGTTTGGAGCTGCCAAACATTAGGCTACGGTGTTGACATCATGTACTCGATACGATCCGATGCAACGAAGCATTGATCGTACTTATGAACAAATCAAACGCACCAACAAATCAACGGCACTACATGGAGCTCTCTACTGCTGGGCAAATTTAGGGAGGCTCACGTCTTTTACCTGTGACTCACGGAGTTGCGGATGGTCTTGGTACGTACTTGATGTTGCAATATTTTTGAACAATGGTTGCAACATCGTAGGACAACGGTTGCAACATTCTAGGACAATGGTTGCAACATCCCCCGTACACAGTTACAACATCCCCGGACAATGGTTGCAACATCCTAAGACAATAGTTGCAACATCTCCGGACAACGGTTGCAACATCACTGGACAATGGTTGCAACATCCTCGGACAATAGATGCAACATCCCTGGACAATGGTTGCAACATCACAAATAAAAAAAAAGCATATGGAAAAAAACGCGTTGAAAAAAATTACAACATCGCCGTGAACCGTATGTTACATTTTTTTCTATAGGTGCAACACTTGTAACATCCCCGGATAACGGTTACAACATCCTAGAACAATGGTTGCAACATCTCCGGATAACGGTTGCAACATCCTCAGACAAAACGCAACGAAATACTAATCACGATGGTCAATGCCCAACAGGACGATACGTAAGGCGTCTGGACGGGCCGGACGTATGTTCATATTGGTTTAAACCAAATAGGTAATTTAGGTTCTTAATTAGGATTGAATGATTCACTTACACTTCGGTTCTTCAAACTAAACACTGTTAGATCGTACATGAGGAGGCGACCGCATGTGTAAATCACATGAAATGAAAAGCTGGATGAAGCAGGTGAGGCTAAACTGCAACTTCTAAATGTTTCAACGCAATGTCACGTGGAAGTGAAGGAACGATACGTAAAGCGTCCGGACGGGCCGGACGTATGTGCATGAGCATTACCCTTATTAGTACCGACAGGAAATTAGTACTCCATTTTTCAGAAATATATAGACGAATTTCTCTTCGAAAAAGAAATGTGGACATGAAGGAACCCAAAAAATTGGAAAAAGACAGGACTGAGGACCAGCAATGTGACAGTGCGGACATACTAACATTTGAAGGCTATAGTGCAACAGGTGCATATATATTTCTAGAGAACTCATATCAGGCCTATAGCTCATCATTGGTGACATTAATAAATGACCAACAATTTATGTTCTCAGAAGAAGAAAAAAAAAGGAAAATAATATGTTGTCAAAATTCCATTGGTCATCCGGGCTTGATCGACTTTATGAGACACTCATTTGAAAATGTGCCTCCGGAAGATATATACACCACATGACTGTTGTGGTCGGATTCGATCATGCAAATATTGATTGCCACCTCATCTATCCACATCGAATACTGTTATATTGAAGCAAGGTAGCTTCTATAGTCCCCTAGACCCTAAATTCTTATCCATTGCAAGGCGTGCCAACATGGTTCAGTTAATATCGGTTCAAAAGAGAGCTTGGCAATTGGTTAAGAAAAGCAATAAACTAAAAGTTACTACATGTAAACATTTTTCTGAAAGGAGGGCTATCTATTACTCTGGCCCTCCAGTTCACAATAACAAGTCGTTTTGGATATTTCCACGATATCAAAAATACAACTTTAATCACTAATTACTATTATAATTATGTGTAGAGCCCAACAAAATTATAATATTATAGAAATATTTTCCGAGACGAATCTACACACATGATTTTTATATATCTAATCTAAATATTTAAAAAGATATCGATAGCCAAAGTTTCCAAAGTTTGATTGCACACATTCCAAAAAAACTTGTTTTAGTGAACTTGAGGGAATATATTAATAGAGCAAAGAAAACAGAACACACAAAAGGTCGGCCACAAGACCTGCTACAGACTAAAAGTCTTGTGTACAATGGATAATTTGCTCTAATCGTTTTGCTCCCGCGAAGCTCTGGCTTTGGCTTCCTCCTTTATCTCTGCGGAAAGCACCAATGGCAAGGACACCTTGTTCTAGAAGATTCTGGTATTCCACTCTTTCTAAATCTCCTAACTGGTTAGGATGATCACCGAGGCCTATCACCTTCCTTGACACTCCTCTCAGGTTGCTAGTGTTTATCCATCAATCCATGATGCTCGTGCTATGGGCCATTTGGTTTGAGGGCCACACAGGTTGGCCAATCGGCTACCGAATCCCACACGCGCTCGGTGTATTTGAACTTCGAGAAAACTTGTAGTGTTGTTTTGGTGCGCATCTAAAAGGGGTAGACGGGTTGGTTTCGCCATCCCCGTGACTGCAGTCTATCTGATGTCCAAAGGCGGTTTTGGACTACGAGCCACACGCAAAACTTGCATTTTGGTCAGATTCCTTTGTGAATTGAACTGTTTCCTGTGAAATTCTTGTAATGCCCCCAAAATCTGAGACCGTTAACCTCTTCACAACCGCCGAGGAAATGTAGTTGCGAAGTGTGGTTGAGCGGTTTTCTGTGTCGGTCACTTGGCACAAGGTTCTTATCCTTATCTGTCTCCAGTGAGGAAATGGACCAACACCAACTTGTTGTTGTCCACCTTCACCTTTGACTCACTTTTTAACACAAGTCAATTGGGTTGTCCAACTTTCTGAACATAACCCTCAACTCTCCACCAAAAACCATTGGTGAACCGTTCGCCAATACTGCTTTTTAGGATTTATAAACACATTTGTGTGACAAAGCTACTTATATAGCAAATATTTTAGGTGAACTTGTCAAGATCAATATGACCTACAAGTGCTAGGTGGGTTTGTCTGTGGAATAATAGGACTTATCTAATTATCGTATCATTCAAAAGTATTATTTCAATAATAAAGTAATTGGCATAAATACAGTAAATAAAAGTACTATTATAAATATATGAAAATGGGCTCAAAATGATCAAGGAATGCAACTTGCCTCCTTGTATAAATTCTTCTAGATATTGATTTTGTCCGGAGTCATCTAGAGCTTGGTCGTTGAAGTCGTGACCTAACGTGAAAAAGAAATAAACTAAACCAAATAAGATCTGGCTCGACAAGGAATGAGCTGGGAACAACATGTAAGTAAATAAATTTAAAAAAAACATAAAGGAAGGTGGAGTGTGATGGTGGAGGTTTATCTGGTGCTTAAATGGACTGCACAGAGTGGAGAAATGGATTCACGGGCTCGAAACGGTCGAAAAGGACATATATTGTCAAATTAGGGTTTCGGGCAAAAAAAGTGTCGAATAGTTAATAGTACTAATTCTACTATTCATGGATGCAAATTGGTTATGAATAGTAACCAGGTTTTATGAAAATGAACAGTAACCGTTCCTTTTTCGGTTGCTAAATAGTAAAAGGATTTACTGCGCATTTGAATAGTAAAAGGCCAAATTAAGTGAACAGTAATAGGCTAGGCTCATTACTGTGGTGGGCCACAGGCCCAAAAGGCTAGGCCTTTTAAGGCCAGCGCCGGCAGCCTTGAGCTGCGCTCGGCTTTGCCTGAGCCGGCGGCGATGCTTGCGGCGGTGGTGGTGATCGGCGGCGGGGGTGAGTGGTGCGGGGAGCATCACTAAGTGATGGGGATCCCATTTTGGGGGGTTTAAGGAGTAGGGGAGGTGCGGAGGTGGGGCAGCGGTGCCCATGGCGCACGGCCGAGATAGGGGATGGTGGCGGTGGCGCTCTGACTAGCTTCTAGCCAAGGGGAGGGGCGAGGGAGCATCAGTGAGTGGAGAAGAGTTCGGGTGTGGTGATGTTGGTGCTTGGCGAGGTCCAAGGCGTGTTGGCAACGGCGGCAGTGAGAGGTGCGGCGGTGGAGCACGGCGCTAGCGAACTCCGGTGAAAATTAGGGGTGGGGATGGTCTGGGAAAGGTTGGCGGCAGTGAGGTGAAGCCATTGCCGGAGGTGGGAGGGAAGGGGAGGAGAGAGAGTGATGAATTTCCCTCGGGCTCACCTTCGATAGAGGAGAAGGGCGGCGGAGAGAACCTCAAAATCGGCCATCCTCGGAGGAGATGGAGGTTTCGGGAGGTGGTGGGGTGGGAGATGGGAGGTGAAGCATGCCCTGGGGCGGCTGTTATAGGCCGGAAAGGGGCGGTGGGAGTAGGAAGGCGGTGCGGCGGTGGTGGTGACGTGGTTGGTCGAGCGCACTTGGGCGGCTGTGGGCGGCGCTGGGAGAGGGCAAGGTGGCAGAGTGAGGTGGCGACGAAGGTGGTAGAAGGCGGTGACAGGGATGGTGAGGTGTGGAGCTGATGGGAGCGAGGATGACGAGGGTGGCGCGAGGGTGGTGATGTCGGGGAAGGAGGGTGGCGCCCGGGAGAGAAAAGCGCCTCCGAGTGGGGAAAGAGAAAAGGACGATAAAGGAAAGCGGTTGGGGGAAGAAACTTCCGAATTGAGCAAGAAAACTGAAAATAGCCAAAAATTCAAAAAGTTTCGAATTTTTTCAAATTTTGGGTTGTTTCAATCTACCCCCCTTAAAAAGAGTCTTGACCCCGAGATTCACTCAAAGCCAGGGGATAGATTGGAAAATCACACTGCATTTTCGATTCCTTTTTCCATGCTGCTTTTTCAGTTGTAAGATTCTGACACAGAAACTGAAAAGGTGGCTCCTAGATTTAAAAGAACCAATGTTGATCTTGTATGAAGTAAAAACATACCGGCAAGGACATCGGTAGCTCCTGTCGCTTCATTGGTAGTGACATAATTGATTTTGCCCTGAATTGGTCCTGTTGTTGGTCTTGGTCATAGCATACCTCCTTTATTAGCTTGTAGTGTTGGTGGCGTCTTGTTGATCTGTGGTTGATTCCTTGCTTGAGCTTTGGCTGCTTTTGGTGACATATTTTTCATTGGACATTGCATCTTGAAATGACCTGGTAGTCCACAGTGGTAACAGTTCATTGACTTTTGTGGACATTCCCTTTTATGGTGATTTCCTCCACATGTGTAACACTGAATTGTGGTTGACTGATTCATATTGTATTGTGGTCTTGGATTTGGATTGGTGGGTGGTCTTTGCTGATATTGTACTAGCGGTGTTGTCATCATTCTTTTTCTGGGTGCACTTGGTTGAGGTGTTATCTGCATTGCTCTTCTTTTTCTGATTTCTTGTAATTCTGTTCTGGATTCTTCCGATATTAGTAGTTTATTTACCATAGCTAACATGTCTTTGAAATCCAGGGCTGAAATGTAAAATTTTAGCGACTTTTGTAATCCGTCAGAAAATTTCTCCACCTTTTCCTCTTCAGTATCAACATCACTTGGGGTATATCGAGCCAAGTAATTGAATTGATGTAGGTATTCTGTCATAGTAAATCCTCTTTGCCTGAGAGCAAGGAACTCTCGGCGTTTGGAGGCGAGCACGCCAGTGGGGACATGTGCCTTATGAAATGTGTCCTTGAATTCTTGCCATGGTATATCTCGTCCAGGGTGGAGTGTTCGGTGATTTATCCACCATGCTGCGGCTTGTCCTTGGAGTTGATGGGAGGCAAAAAGGGTCTTCTCTTGATCAGTGCATTGGATAGTGTCTAACTTTCTTTCCATATCTCGTATCCAATCTTCTGCTGCTAGGGGTTTTGGTGCAACTATAAATGTTGGTTGTCTTGTTTTCTGAAAATATGTCCATCTTGATCCTGTAGTGATTCCTCCATGTGTTGTTCCTGAATAGGGTCCTGATGGTACGGGTGATCTGGTTGCTATTTGTTCTAGGAGTCTGGTGTGTTGCTCCATCATTCTGGTTTGATTTTGCTCTGCTTGATATCTATTTCTTTCCATCATGGCCATCACTTCTGTCATGCTTTGTTGAGGTTCTATTGTATCAGCCTCATTGTTGGTGTTATTCCTTGTTCTCATTTCTGACATATTGGGAATGTAATTCTGTAACGATTTTGACCAAATACAGAGAGGTGAGTAAGATTTAGACTTAAGTTAAGTGAAGAAAGATTGAGGTAAGTGCTAAGACAAGAAGAATGAATTGAATTTTGACAAGGATGATATACAGGTACTGATAGGAAAACAAAAATGTCAATAAATAACATAGCTCAATTATTTATATGGGCTGTGTATATATACTACTTAGAGTAAATAATACAACTTGTTTTACAACTAAAATATCATCTACTTGGGGTTTACTCTATTTAACACTACTCTAGCGTACTTGAACACTGCTTCTTCCACACTGCAACTTTTGGCAAAAAGTTGAAATTAGTTGAGAAAGAGATAAATCTTTTATAAAAACAAATCGAGATTTTACAAATCAAAGTTTTAGATGAGATAGTGATAGAAGGGAAAAGACAACAATAATACTTATATTTTTGTTTTCAAAAATCCTTTTATAGTTTTTGAAATTACGATTTTTGAATGTCTTCATTTCCTAATTCCTAAAGTCAACCTAAGGTCTCAATCAACGGTCAAGCTAAGCTCTGATATCACTTTGTAACGCCCCCAAAATCTGGGACCGGTAAACTCTTCACAACCGCCCAGGAAGTGCAATTGCGAAGTAAGCAACGTCTCAAACAAGCTTTCGATTATAACAAAAAATCAAGCTTTTATTACACAAGGTTATGACTTAACAACCAGTTTTTACACTAACACAGGCATCCCAGCCCAAAGTTAATATAATACAAGACAAAAGAACTTCAAACCACAAGCACGCTTGAACGCGGTTGAGACCTAATAATAATAGTTGCTGCTATCTGTGGGTCTACCAAAATCCTGCTCACAAGGATCCTCTGCATTTTTCCAGGTTTCCTCTGTATATGTTTTGCAGATATTGCAAGAATGAGTACAGCAACCGTACTCAACAAGCCACATGGAAAAGCTAAATATTACATATAAGGAGTTCAATGGATGGTTAGGGTTTACCTTAACAGGCATATGTAGATGCATTCTGTATTTAAAACAGTTATCTTTAAAACAATAATAAATAATAGCATCAAGGGTTTCTCAACACTTGCAAAACCAACTTAGCATCTCAAAAACTCTATGCAAAACCAACTTAGCATCTCAAAAACTCTACTTATGCCCCATGTACAGGAATCACCCATTAACACAGCTTCATTAACTGGAAGCACGACATATTCGAATATCTTTATATATACACTCTACAAAGTTGCCCAACTTTACCCACAAGATATCTCACACTCATATTGTCATGCAATATACACGTAACACGTTAGTGTGCGACTGAGCTGAGATAACAAGGCCTTTTCACTACTCAACCTTTCTACTCTCTACCCGGTAGGTTCAACTCCATACAGCCCTCGGGAGACCACCAGCCAATGGTGGAACTTGTGCCCCGATGCTGACGGGACCATACCATTGTGTAAACCAGCGAGTGTCCTTTCAGGCCGAACCCTGTCCCACCCCTATTCCGCGCTGCTCTATCACACAAGAGCACATGCCTGCCATGTAGATATTCAATTGGGAGAGTAGTGTACTAAGCCAGAGAGTAATAACCACACATGTGGTTGAGCGGTTTTCTGTGTCGGTCACTTGGCACAAAGTTCTTATCCCTACCTGTCTCTAGTGAGGAAATGGACCAACACCAACTTGTGGTTGTCCACCTTCACCTTCGACTCACTTTTTAACACAAGTCTATTGGGTTGTCCAACTTCCTGGACACAACCCTCAACTCTCCATAAAAAACCATTAGCAAACCGTTTGCCAATACTGCTTTTCAAGATTTATAAACACATTTGTGTGATAAAGCTACTTATATAGCTAATATTTTATGTGAACTTGTCAAGGTGAATATGGCCTACAAGTGCTAGGTGGGTTTGTCTGTGGAGTAATAGGACTTATCTAACTATCATGGCATTCAAAAATATTATTTCAATAATAAAGTAATTGGCATAAATACAGTAAATGAAAGTAATATTATAAATATATGAAAATGAGCTCAAAATGATCAAGGAATGTGACTTGCCTCCTTATACAAACTCTTCTAGATACTGATCTTGTCCGGAGTCTTCTGGAGCTTAGTCGTCGAAGTCGTGACCTAACGCGAAAAAGAAATAAACTAAACCAAATAAAATCCGGCTCAATAAGGAATGAGCTGGGAACAACATGCAAGTAAAAAAATTCAAAAGAAACATAAAGGAAGGTGGTGTGTGATGGTGGAGGTTTATCTGGTGCTTAAATGGACTGCACAAAGTGGAGAAATAGATTCATGGGCTCGAAACAGTCGAAAAGAACATATAATGTCAAATTAGGGTTTCGGGCAAAAAAGTGTTGGATAGTGAATAGTACTAATTCTACTATTCATGGATGAAAATGGTTATGAATTGTTACTAGGTTTTATGAAAATAAATAGTAATTGTTCCTTTTTCGGTTGCTAAATAGTAAAAGGATTTACTGTGCATTTGAGCATTAAAAGGCCGAATTAAGTGAACAGTAATGGGTTAGGCCCATTACTATGGTGGGCCATAGGCCCAAAAGGCCTGGCCTTTGAAGGCCCAGCGACGGCAACCTTGAGATGCGCTCAGCCAAAGGCTAGAGCGTGCTCGGCTTTGCCCGAGTCGGCGGAGGCGGCGCTTGCGGCGGCGGCGGTGGTCGGAGGCAGGGTGAGTGGTGCGAGGAGCATCACTGAGTGATGAGGATCCCATTTTGGGGGGGTTTAAGGAGCAGGGGAGGTGCGGAGGTGGGGCGGCAGCGGCCATGGCGCACGGCCGAGACAGGGGATAGCGGCGGTGGCACTCCGGCCAGCTTTCAGCCAAGGGGAGGGGCGAGGGAGCATCAGTGAGTGGAGAGGAGTTCGGGTGTGGTGGTGTTGGTGCTTGGGAAGGTCCGAGGCGCGTTGGCGACGGCAGCAGTGAGAGGCGCGGCGGTGAAGCACAGCGTCAACGAACTCGGGTGAAAATTGGGGGTAGGGATGGTGGGGGGGAAAGGTTGGCGGCGGTGAGGTAAAGCCATTGCCGTAGGTGGGAGGGAAGGGGAGGAGAGGGAGCGATGAATTTCCCTCGGGCTCACCTTCGGCAGAGGAGAAGGGCGGGAGGGAGAACCTCAAAATCGGCCTGCGTCGGAGGAGATGGAGGTTTGGGGAGGTGGTAGGGTGGGAGATGGGAGGTGAAGCATGCCCTGAGGCGGCTTTATATATCTGAGAGAGGCGGTCTTGGTGGTGGTGGCGATGTGGTTGGTGAAGACTTAGGCGGTGTGGTGGTGCTTAGAAAGGGCAAGGTGGCGGACTAAGGTGGCGGCGAAGGTGATAGAAGGCGATGACAGGGATGGTGAGGTGTGGCGCTGACGGGAGCGAGGATGACGAGGGTGGCGCAAGGGAGGTGACGCCGGGGAAGAAGGAGGGTGGCACCCGGGAGAGAAAAGCGCCTCCGAGTAGGGAAAGCGAAAAGGCCGAGAAAGGAAAGCGGTTTGGGGAAGAAACTTCCGAATTAGGCAAGAAAACCAAAAATGGCCGAAAATTCAAAAAGTTTCGAATTTTTGCAAATTTTGGGTTGTTTCAATTCTTGCGTTCAAAAAATTTCTCACGTGAATTATGGACAAAGAATTTCCACATGAATTTTGGACAAAAAATTTCCACATGAATTTTGGACATTAATTTACCCTGAAATGTTTAACAACTATCACATAATTCCATTGTGCAAAACCTAATGGAAACAAGAAAAGGAATCACATGTCACTAGCGCAACTAGTTGCTCATTTATAAACAGTACACTTCACTCTTTGCTTATGGGTAGATGTCAAATCAAGTTGCTGTTTTTGTGTTGGAAGTCAAAGTCAGCGTGATTTTAACACCAATCCGAACCGAATGCGACACGTACGCCCCGCAGCACTTCTACCGTTGCACAGACAAAACCACATAA
Organism: Phyllostachys edulis; assembly: GCA_036346405.1. Lineage (NCBI taxonomy): Eukaryota > Viridiplantae > Streptophyta > Magnoliopsida > Poales > Poaceae > Phyllostachys > Phyllostachys edulis. The sequence goes on from CM070556.1 coordinate 69,936,002, forward strand.
CCACCCAATTAGACCTCGCGACATGTGAGCCGAACCACATGATAATTAAAGCAGGCCAGAGGGAAACGCCAGCTAGCTTGTGAATTCCACTTCAGCCTAAACCGATGCCATTGCACTAATAAAGCCAATGTAATTAGTACTAGCAAATTATAGCATGGGCTGCCAATTGGATATCCCAAGAGTGGAATCAATCACCGTGCCAAATTAAGGAAGAAGATGCCACTTGAGAACGGTGGCATAGGTGCATTGGTTGCTGTATAGATCCTTATTTAGTACCTAAAAATTTAGTTGATATCCAGTACTTTCCAAAATTACCTGTTGTTTTAGCTCCATACTACACACATAAGGAAAGAGTTAATGCTTCAATTTTTGACATGATTTGTCACTGTTCATTCTATACTTCTCTCTCTAAAAGTATGTACAATGCAAGTGCTTAGAGAGGTGTCTAACAAATAAAAACTTATTTTTCTTGTCACGTAGAATAGGTAAGGTGTTTATTTTATAACATCGATACTTGATTAGGCACCGGTGCTTAAAAGATATTTATGTATATGATTATATGTAATTAATAGATAGTACAATCATCTAAGCACCTATAAAATAGATGTTTACACCGAAGAAAATAATTTTTATACAGGTGACTATATTTTTATTCTCTAAACACGCGTATATAAGTATCTCTATCGTACATGCACTAAAGCCACTGACAATAAGCATTTAATAGAGGAGTCCTGGTTCTGTCCACGTAGAGGTGTAGGAGGTGCTAGAACCTCCATCGCAGATCTTACCGTTAATTGACCGACGGCAAAACTGTACAGTCGCTTCAGAAGCCTTATGGTTGTTGGATGGCTGTCAGTTATCGAAAAGTAAGGAAGGAAAGAAGAATTTTTTAAAAATAATCTATTTTTTATTCAAAATTACAGAAATAATATTGTTTAATTTTTTTTACAGAAATAATCTCGTGTCGCCATATGGTTGGGAGACTCGGTCTAGTCGCCTAACCACCGTACGACACATCTTCAAGTCGCTCAATGGAACGGCGATTTAATGGTTCGAGGCATAGTCGCTTAATGGTATGGTGATTTAGGCATAGTCGCTTAATGGCATGGCGACTAGGTCAGAAGCTTAAAACTATTCGCCCAACTGTATGGCGACTTGGGGTAACTACATAACCTTGTGCGTGGCTGAACAGTCACCATTCCATTTCTCTGGCCAGACAGCCATAGCAAATCGGGAGAGGAGAAAAGGGGGAGAAGGAGAAGCAGAGGAGCTCGAGAAAGGGAGACAAGGGGAGGAGAGGAGCTTGGGAGAGGTACACAAGGGGAGAAGCGGAGCTCGGGGGAGGGCAGTTTGGGAGGAGAGGAGCTCGAGACATGAAAGAGAAAGATGAACGAAGCTCGTTGATACGAAGAGAAAGTCTCCGCGTGAAGGTAATAGTCTTGTTTGTTCTTGTTCTCGGCCGAATGTAGGCGATATGTAGCTACTTGTTTGTTTAGCACGTATATGGGGAATGTATGTCGAGAAATCACTGGTTGCAATGTTTGTAATATTTGCAGTGATAAATCAGTAATGTTAAAGCCCACAAGATTGAAAGTGCATTACGGTGTTGGTACGGTTCGTGAAGGTTCGTACGGTGTTGACCTAAGTGATTTCTGGCGAGTCACTTTGGTACACCCGAACCTGGAGAATGCCCGAATCGTAGATGTCCTACACTGGCTCACCAGAAGCTTCTCCTTGCACCCCAAGGTGTGGAGTGTCGTCGTACAAGGGATTCGGAGTCGGTCTCCCACGCACATTCGGTGGGAGTTGAGCAGAGTGATGCGCACGGTTGCATAGAAGGAATTTCTGGAAGGTTGTAGGCGTCGTGGCTACGAGTGCGTGCTACTCGTGCAGCCATGTCCGAAGGTAGTCCTCGGAGGCCCTTCTGACGGCTATCGTCCGGTTGGTGGGAGCAGCTCGGACGCGAAGCGCGTGGTTCACGAAGAAGACGCGGTGGCCGATGTTGCAGAGGCAGAAAAGGACGAGGTGGCCGATGTTAAGGAGGCAGAAGAGGACAAGGTGGTCAATGTTGCAGAGGCAGAAGAGGAATATCGTGCACCGCACGCTCAGGCCAGTGCCCAGGCACATGCAGGGGAGCATGTCGACAGCATAGTACGTCAGATGGAGATTGATGACTTGACAGTTCGAGCGGAGGAGGAAGCTTTAGAAGAGGATGGTGATGACTCTTCCGACTGTTATTCCCTAGCGCATCGTAATATCACTTACCTTTCTACTTATAACTCATTATTATCTCAATCGTCCTCACAAAATTCTACAGAAATTTAGCGCCCTACAACAATATACGACGATCACAAAATGTTATTGCGAGTCTGACAAATTTCGTACCCTTGATATTCTACAAAAATAACAAACAGATCAACCAACATTGTCACCACACTTTTATCTTTTTTTAAAAAATAACATCATACAATACGATTTGCTAAATGTAATACCTAAAAAATGTAATATCTATTTTAACACAATTGTTACGATTGGATTTGCATAATAGGAGACCTATTAGCTAAAATCGCCTAGTGGTTGGGCGACTTGATCTAAGTCGCCCAACCACTGCGCGACTTAGTCAACTCGCTCTACAAATGGGCGATTTTAATACATGTCGCACACCAGTTTGGCGACTAGCTCCAGTCACGCTCAAGTCGTCATTCCATTGAGCGACTTGGAGATGTGTCGCGCGGCGGTTGATCGCCCAACCGTACGGCGACAATAGATTATTTCTGTAAAAAAAAAAAGTTTAAGCGGTATTATTTATGTAATTCTGAATAAAAAGTAGATTATTTTAAAAAAATGAAGGAAAGGAAATTGTAACACCCCCAAATTCTGGGGACGTTAAACTCTTCACAACCGCCCAGGATGTGCAGTTGCGAAGTAAGTAGTGTCTCAAGCAAGCTTTCAATTTCAACAAAATCCAACATTTCATTACATAAGGTTAAGGTCTAACAGCCAGTTTTGACACTAACACGGGCATCCAAGCCCAAAGTTAAAATAATACAAGACAAAAGAACTTCAAACCACAGGCATACTTGAGTGCGGCTGAGACCTAATAACAGTAGTCGTTGCCATCCGTGGGTCCACCAAAATCCTGTTCAACCAGATCCTCTGCATTTTCCCTGGTTTCTTCTGTAGATTGATTGCAGATTATGCAAGAATGAGTACAACTACCGTACTCAACAAGCCACATGGAAAAGCTAAATAATTACATGCCAGGAGTTCAAAGGATGGTTAGGTTTTACCTTAACAGGCATATGTGGATGCAATTTGCAGTTAAAACAGTTTACAATTAAAACAGTAAAACAATAATACATAATAACATCATGGGTTTCTCAACAAACCACAATTACCAACTTACCATCTCCAAAACTCTACTTATGCCTCATGTACTGGAATCACCCATTAACACAACCGTTAGCAGGAAGCACGGCGTATTCGAATAACATTGATTTACACTCTGCAGAGTTGCCCAACTTTACCCACAAGATATCTCAAACTCATAGACACGCAACATGTTAGCGTGCGACTGGGTTGAGATAACAAAGCCTTTTCACTGCTCAACCTTTTCTAGCTTTTTACAGTGAGGTTTTAACTCCATCTGACCCTAGGGAGACTCCACTGACCAGTGGATCTTACAACCCTATCTTGTGGCACCTCTGGTTGTGTGTAGACTACCGAGTGTCCCTTGAGCCCCTCTGTCACACCCAGCCCACAACTACTCTATCACACAAGAGCAGTTACCTTTCCAGTAGATATTCAATCGGATGAGCAGTGTACTTAGCCAGAGAGTAATGACCACGCATGTGGTTGAGCGGTTTACTGTGTCTGTTACTTGGCACAAGGTTCTTGTCCTTACTTGTCATCTAGTGAGGCGATGGCCCAATACCAACTCGTGGTTGTCCACCTCTAGATCTCATTAATGACCCACTTTTAACCCAAGTCTATTGGGTTGTCCAACTTAATGGACACAACCCTCAACTCTCCACCAAAACCATTGGCGAACCACCAATACTGCTTTTGATTGATGAACACAATTGAGTGACAAAGCTATTTATATAGATAATATTTTATGTGAACTTGTCAAGATGAATATAGCCTACAAGTGCTGGGTAGGTTTGTATGTGGGGTTATAGGATTTATCTAATTATCATGGCATTCAAAAGTATTATTTCAATAATTAAAGTAATTGGCTCAAATATAATAATGAAAGTATCAATATAAATATATGACATGTGGGTTCAAAATGTTCAAGGAATGCAATTTGCCTTCTTGCACAAAGTCCTGTTGATGTTGATCTTGTCCGACGTCTTCTGGAGTCTGATCGTCTAGATCGTAACCTAACGAGAAGCAATGCAATAAAAAGAAACCAAGTAAAAACTAGCTCAACAAGGAAAGAGCTGGGAACAACAAGCAAGTAAATAAAACCAAAAAGAGACTTAAAGGAAAGGTGGTGCGGGTTGGTGGGATTCATCTGGTGTTTATTCGGTCTGGAAGGAGTTTGAGATTCGGATCCAACTACAACAAAAATATTGTAAAGGTTAAAGAAATCTATAGGAAGGTGGGAATATTTATTTGGAGCTTGGTATAGCTGAACGGAGTCAAAAATGGGCTTTCTAGGCTCGAGACGGTCGAAAATGACATACTATCTCAAATTAGGGTTTTGATGAATAGTGACCATTTTACTGTTCATACCTATTAATTAGATATAAACAATAATTAATCACTAATCTAGGCTTAGGAACAGAAATTAGAGTTTATTGTGCATTTTCTGGATTTTTGGAGCGATAATAAAATTCTTGTCTTTGTGAAGCAGTGTATGAAATTTGAAATTAAAGCGATGAATCGGGCGGCCGGAATGAGCAGTGGGCCTGGCTGTTGGGCCAAAGCCCACCTGGCCAAATGGCCTGCTGCCCACTCGGCGCCTGACACCCGCGACCTGACCCGCTCGTGTGACCAAAGGTCGAAGGGTCTTGGTGGCCTTTGGCCAAAGCGCCTTTAATGCTATACTTGGCCTGACGAGCGAGTGTAACGTCCGTTTTTCGAGAATGTTGAAAAGCTTGTAAAAATAATAACCATTCGCTTTTGTTGAGAGTTCAAAGCTTAATTTGAAGATTTGAGAAATTTGGAGGTTTAACTTGAACTAACCAAACTTCAAATTAATCCCTTCTCGGTTGATTTGGAGTTATTCTTTGTTCTTTGGCTTTTAGCCTCTTTTTCTCTCTTGGCCTTGTTTGTCCTCCAAGCTAGTCTCTCCTCCTTTTGGAGACATCCTCTCTTGGGTCCTTCCTTTCGCTTGAGACCTCCTCCCAGTAGGACCTCTTTATAGGTTCAACCCCTTACATTCTCTGGACCTCTCTTTGTAATCTTCTGTTTGGACTTTCCTTAAGTCAGGACTTTCCTTTGTTGGCTTGAATCTCTTTGTGCTTAGACCTCCCTTGGGTCTAAGCTTTCATCTTTTTTGGATCTTCCTTGGTCTAAACCTCTTTCTTTGTTTGGACCTCCCGTGGACCTCTCTTAGTGTTCTCTTGTAACCTCTGAGGTCATTTGGGCGTCGAGTTCCTTTGGGACCTCCCTTGCCTCTTTGGATCTCCCCTGTGTTCATCTGAGACCTCCCCTTGTTGAGATTTGGCCGTTAGGACCTCCTCTCTGGAGATCTTAGCCGCTCGAGACCTCCCCTTGTTGAGATCTGGCCGTTAGGACCTCCTCTCTGGAGATCTTAGCCGCTCGAGACCTCCCCTTGTTGAGATCCCTTAGGACCTCCTCTGAGATCTTAGCCGCTCAGACCTCCCCTTGTTGAGATCTGACTGTTAGGACCTCCTCTCTGGAGATCTTAGCCGCTCAGACCTCCCCTTGTTGAGATCGACCGTTAGGACCTCCTCTCTGGAGATCTTAGCCGCCTGAGACCTCCCCTTGTTGAGATCTGGCCGTTAGGACCTCCTCTCTGGAGATCTTAGCCGCTCAGACCTCCCCTTGTTGAGATCTGGCCGTTAGGACCTCCTCTCTAGAGATCTTAGCCGCTCAGACCTCCCCTTGTTGAGATCGGCCGTTAGGACCTCCTCTCTGGAGATCTTAGCCGTCGAGTCCTCCTTCGTTGGATCCAAGGTCGAGACCTCCTCGAGCCCAAGACCTCCTTAGCGCTTGGACCCTCTTTGACTCGTGGTCATATCGCTTAAGGCTTTGCCTTTCTCACCTAAGGGCCGTCCGATCTAAATCGAGCGGCCTAGCCTTCTTCGGTCATTCGCTCGGTCCGAACGGCCCCTCGTTCGCGCCATCCGATCTGGATCGGCGGCTCAAGCTGAAGTAGCGTTTGGATGGTCCAAACGTTCCTTTCCTTCTGGACCGCTTGGATTACGATCGAGCGGCTCGCTTTGCTACGCGTTTTCCTTGATCGAGGACCTCCCCAGGCTGTTTTGCAAGGACCACCTCCTCGATCCTTCTTTGGTCTTTTGTAAAGACCACCCTTTTAATCTTGAATATCCTTGACCGTCGGGACCTCCCGCACCCTTTGATCTAGACCGTGAGGTCCTCCGTTTGAGATCTTGGCCGTTCGGGCTCTTCTTTTGAGATCTTGGCGCGGGACCTCCTTTGCCTTTTGATCTTGACCATTCGGTCCTCTCCTTTTGATATCTTGGCCGTCGGATTTTCCCTTTTGGGAGATTTTGACCGTCGGGACCTCCACGCTCTCGGGGCCTCCTCGGCGCCTTACCCCTTGCGCTTGGGACCTCTTTTGAGGTCTGGTTCTCTCGTGATTTAAACCTCCTTGGGGTCTAGATCTGTTTGAGGTTGGATCTCCCTTGAAGTCCGGCTATCTTTTGTCTTTTGGACCTCATATCCTTAGGACCTCTTTGTGTTTTGACCTTTGTGGTCTAGACCTCCTGTTGTGTTTGGACCTCCTCGAGTTCGAGACCTCCTGTTGTGTTTGGACCTCCTTTGGGTTCGAGACCTCCTGTTGTGTTTGGACCTCCTCGAGTTCGAGACCTCCTGTTGTGTTTGGACCTCCTTTAGGTTCGAGACCTCCTGTTGTGTTTGGACCTCCTCGGGTTCGAGACCTCCTGTTGTGTTTGGACCTCCTTTGGGTTCGAGACTTCCTGTTGTGTTTGGACCTCCTCGAGTCGAGACCTCCTGTTGTGTTTAGACCTCCTTAGGTTCGAGACCTCCTTGTTGTGTTTGGACCTCCTTTAGGTTTAGACCTCCCTTTTGTGTTTAGACCTTTGCGGTCTAGACCTCCCTTTGGTCCTAGGACCTCCTCATGAGACCTCCTTCTTGGACCTCCTCCTTGGACCTCCTATTTGGACCGTGGACCATGTCCTTTGGTGAGTCTGCGCACCTTTTGATGGCCCTTTGGCGGTCTTAGTGCATTAATGTGGGTCGAGTCACATTAAATGCCGCCACCTACCTTTGTACTCTTTTTCTACTTTGTGTCACATCCTTGCTTTCTTTATTTCTTTTCGTACCTTGTGGCGGTGTGCCCTTGTCCTAAAACCTTGAACACAGTCGCTTCTTTGGGTTGGTGCTCTGTTCCTTGCTCTTTAAATAGAGCACCAGAGGGCACCATGCCTCCCCTGCTCCTCATTTCAACTCCTCGGTTTCTTCACGACTGGTGGATCTCCTCCTCCTCCTCCTGTGGATCTCCTCTTCTCTCTTGGTTTTGAGTAAGTTCTTTTGGTTTTCTTGGAAATTATTTGCTTATTTGGTTTCTTTTCTGAGCGTGTAGATCTCGGGTGATCGTTGAGAACTTCGTGAATCAAGCTCCTTCATTGAAGCTTTTCTTTCTCCAACAGAGGCAAGTCGTGGCCCTTGATCATCTTGATCCCACTTTGCAAAGCTATTTTGATTCATTAAACTTGCATGGCTATCTTTATAAAGCATGTTTTGGGCGGTAGCTATCCTCCTACTTGACATTATGCCTCCTTGATATACTTGAACCGAACATGTTGACATGAACTCTTTGGACACCTTAGGATGGATATTTTGGTTGGTATTCCTTGTTATTGCCAACTTTGGGACCGTATGTTGTATGCTTAGCCTTGCTTTAGAAACCGTGGATCTGTGAATCATGCCTCATCAATTAATAATCTTGACTAATTGAAATATGGAACTGTGGTTGGTGCCATTGTTAAGCAACTATGGCGGGATGCCTAAGTTGTGTTGATTGTGGTGCGAGATCACATTAATAATTGTTGTGCAGAGGTGGGTGGTCTTTTAGCGGGGTTAATTACAAATTGTTTTGCTTTCGGGCAAGAAGGTCGGGAGTGAGTAGTGGATGCTTCATTTTGGGGTTGTGGATGTCTTGCTGAGCACAAATAAGGACTTTACTTTGTGTCATTGATCTGGGCCAATCGGTGCAACCACAAGATCATTTTATGGGAATGGTGCAATTTGAATAATTAGCAATGGATTGGCTTGGGGCTCTTTGGGTTGGCGTGTGATTCGTTGGCGTAGAGGGGCACCCCATAACCCTCGGACTTCTAGACCAAAGGGGATTGGCGAAACCTTAGCGGGCACTATGAGTCAATTCAAAGCTTTGTAAAAAGCCTTGTCGCTCTCTAGACCGCTCACCTTGAGGAAGTGAGCAAGGGTGACCGGAACCGATCATTGGAGAGATCGTGGATTGTGGGTAAAGTTGTACACCTCTGCGAGTGTAAAATCTATTGAATAGCCAAGTCCTTGGTTATGGACATGCTCGTGAAATGGTGCAAGGGGTAGCTTTGTGAACTTGTGCTCCTGGACACTTGGGTGAGAGGTCATGGCTTTGCCTTGAAGAGACCTTGGCCGGCTCGGAGGGGTCATGGTGGCTCACTAGTTGGTCCAGGGCTGGTTGGGGAACTCTGGAGTGGGTGCTCCAGGGTGGTCGTGGGAGAGGTCTGGTCATGGGTATGACCAGACCTCCCTGGTTAACTTGGGTAGTCTGGAGTGGGTGCTCGGGGTGTCTTTGGGTGTGGCGGGTGCTCACGGCCCTTTGAAATCAAATGTATTTATGTACTAATGTTTTAACTTGAGCTTTTCAATCTACTTATTACTTATTGTCAAACACTTTGCTTTATGCAACTAACCTTCTGACTCTCTTTTGGCAAGCCTTGCATAATTATCTAATGCATACATTCCTCACGGCTTCTTGAGTACATTCAATGTACTCATGGCTTTTGCCCTCTGTTCATACTGGCAATTGCAGGAGGTTCGAGGAGCTCAAAGATCGGTGAAGAAGAGGTCTTTGGAGACCTTGAGACCTAGGGGCGTCCTCCACTCGATAGCAGATGGGCTGATCGGTTGGACCTATCGTTGAAGCTTTGCTTTCATTTGTTCTTGTTATTCTTTGTAGCCCTTGAGGCATCTCTGTAAAGCTTGGCGGTTTGGTCCTTAATATATTTATATTTATTGTTTTGTCTCTTGCTCCTCTTAGCTTGTGTATGGATTTGATTACACTTGTCTTTGGATCTGTCTTGAGCTAGCCAATCTATTCTGGGACTAGCTCGGTGCAGGCGGGACCTTGAGGAGGTCCCACGGGACTTAGCTGGGAGGTCTGTCGGACCTCTCTGTGATATACTAAGAGGTGCTACCAAGCGGTGGTTGGCCAAGACCTCAGGAGGTCTGAAGACCTCTGGGAGGTCTGGTGGACCTCGGCCGGTGGTTGGCCACGACCTCCAGGAGGTCTTGCAGACCTCTGGGAGGTCTGGTAGACCTCGGGAGGTCTGGTAGACCTCCTCGGGAAGTACCACAAAAAAAAAAAAAAAAAGGGTCCTCCGGACCTTTCTTGTATATCTGGGGTGGTTCGTCACACGAGGCGGCTCGGGCAGGCGGGCGGAGTGCGGCAGCGTGCCCGGCAAGGCGGGCGGCGGTGGCCGGGGAGGGGAGGGTGGCGCTGGCGGCCTCCGCCCAGTAGGTGGCTCTAACCTAGGGTTTTGGGCGTGTGTGGGTTTTCTAGGGTTTTGGGGCGACGGTAGTGAGTGAGTGGCGGCGCCGGCACAGATCCAGTGGATCTAGGGCCGGAGAGGGTAGGGGAGGGACCCAGGAGGATTGGGGTGGCTTCGGGTGGGAGGGATTTGAGCAGGCGGGGTTTGTTCTTCTGGGAAGGAGGCGAGGCGGCGGGGCTCTTGGCTGGAGTTGGGGACGAAGTTGGGGAGGGAGAGAGGTTGGTGCGGGTGATGGAGGCCGAGTGGGGCGGCTTTTATAGCCCCCACGAGGCGGTGGGAGCAGGGTGTGGCCTGGGCGGCGACCGCAGCAGAGGGGGGGCGACGTGGTAGGGTGAGGATGCTTGGGAGGTGCCGGACGAAGGGGTGGTGGCGGGAGGCGTGGAGTCGCGTCATGTGGCGGCACGCCCCTGTTGGCCTTGATCCGGGAGGTGGTGCATAGCAATTGCCGGGCGCTGGGTTTGAGGTGGGTGGTGCAGGTGTGGCGCCGCATTGAAGGCGAGAGGGAGGTGGCGGCGCAATGTGCGGCTTTGGCGCGGAGCGGCGACGAGTGTGGCATGGCCGCCTCCCCTGGCGACATCTGACGGCGCTGGGAGTGGAGGCGGCTTGGGCTGGGGCGTGACCGGGAGGGGAAAGCGGGGAGGGAGAAGGGGAAAGCGGATTTTAGGGTTAGGGTTTGGGATTTGACAAAATTTGGCCGAATTTGCTGAGTTTTGCCGATTTGGTTTTTGAATTTGGCCGAAATTTTGCAAATCTGATTTTGAAACTGAGATTCAAATTAAACTCAAATTGATTTTGAATTTTTAAAATTTTTGCAGATGTTTCAGAAATGCTCAACGTTCAGTTCCGATATGAATCCTTTGCCGCCGCTCATGCTCCGCCGGCCTCCAGCCCTTCGTTTACGAGGACCGATCAAATCTCCCACCCGGTGAGAAACGAAGGAAACATACGACGTGCTTAAGTTTTCAAAGCTTCCTTAGCTTGCAACAAGATCTCTATGGCAGATTGTGGAGGGGCCGAAGGTTGCCAGAACGGTGGCGCTGCACCACCCATGAGTTTCTCCTTGAGATTCAGCACGACGGCAATTACAATCCCAACATGTTTCCCTCACTTGATAGCTCTGGAGCATGAGAATTCAACAAGGAACGACAGCGGCAAGCTCATGCCAGTGCATGTCATATTGGCGAACCTTTTTTATGATTTAATTTATTTTAAAAAAATATTTTAAAGATAATATCTCTCTAACCTTATTTTTAATTCTGACTTATTTAGCCACGCCGTGACGTGACAAAAACACTCTGTCACATCACGTATCACGGCGTGATCAAAACTACCACGATAGCCCTCAGAGCTGGCACGCATCCGCTTTTAGGCTAAGTCCTGTCACGCACCAAGAGGGGCGGCGTGACAGCACTCGTTTGCCACATCAAGATCTGTGGCGTGACAACGTACTTTTGTCACGCCATGCGTTGTGGCGTGGCTAAAGGGATCAGAATTGGAAATAAAGCTACGAAAAGGTTATCTTTAAAATATTTTTTTAAAAAATAGATTAAATCATTAAAAAAAGTTCCATATTAGTATAGAGAAATGTCAAAAGAGGTAAGATAAAATTACCTATATACCCCCCTTTTCTTGCAGCACCTCTCCTATGCACATGGTGGAAGCTACAGGTGTTAATCACAAGATCCGTCCGATTGTGCTTCATGGATGGCCCATAAAGGCATAAACTTTCGATGGACCGAACCATTCGCCTATATCATGATGATAAGACGAGATTAGGATTAGGAGAGGACATCTTCCCTTGAATCATTGTCGTCGCCATCATCGATATTAATTACCCATCAGTCTTTGCTTCTAGCTCGGAAATGCTAGCTTCCGTGTGTATAGATGGCACGCACGAATCTAATAGCGAAGACACGTGTACGTACGGGTGTAAAGGAAGAAGGTCTTTCAGAAGAGCTAGCTCAAGGAAATTTTCTGCGGCTCTCCCCCCATGAGGCTCATCTTCTGTCACCGTTGGATTCATATAACATCACTGTAGCACATGTGTATAAGGGGAAGATCGGACGGCTACGGGTGAGAGGCCTCACGGAGGGAGGGCGCAGAAAAATTATTTTCCTAGCTCACTGCCTTTAACCAAAGTGCACGAAATTAAGTAGTATGTGAGGATGAAGACATTTGTAATGCTGACATGCATAACAATTTGTTACATGCATTTCATCATGAGTACTTCCAAACGAATAGTGATTTTTAAAAAGAACAATATTAGTAATACATATATATCTCTCAAAAATTAATCCATCCATCACATGTATTCCAAACCTAGCTTGCTACTCCCTGTAGCTTTATCCGCGGCATGTACAGCTGATGAGTACAAAACATTTGTGTGTAAAATCGAGACATCACACCCATGACGACCCATGTATCGACCATGGTGTGTGCATAATACAAACCTAGCTAGCTCTAGCCCATCGACTTTTTTTTTTGTTGTGGATAAGCTCACACCAAGAGGAATATATTGTAGCCTGCATTTGTATGCACATACATATCTATTCCCTTTGGGAAAAAAGTTACCTTTTATGCACTACATATTAAGGGAACATACTTAATTAATGGGAGGAATACTCCCTAACAAAAAGTGGTTGAAAAGATTTATGAGGGAATATATGTTTTGATTAAAAGCAAGCTTAAAGGAGTACTATACTGCAAGTAGAGTAATCCAGTTACTTGGATATGTGATTCTATAAAATCTGTAGAGTAGCATTCTATATATTGGCTGGGGCCTCTCCACTCATGAAGCCTGTCACGCTAGCCAGCTAGCTAAAGCTTGCAGACGTAATCCACAATTAATTTGTTGTAGGTAAAGCTCCACTAAGTGATGGATGAAGCTAGCTAATTGATTCTTACGGATAAGGACATGGCTTGTTAATTCGAGAAATTAAGAACATGTGCTGCATGCAAGTATGCATATTTTAACTAAACTTTGTAAATTAAACCTTCATCTGGGTTCAAATGAACGTACGTAGTCGTAGACCCTTGGTGTCATATCTAAGTGTGACTGCGTCTCGTCATCTCATACACTAAAAACTATGTACTAACTACACGTACATACAAACATGTGATCTTAAGCCTTGATAAATTCCTGCACTCAATGTCCTACCCATGTTATACGTTCACCTTAATTTCTTGATCTGATTGTTACGATAGATTTTTACCGTGCCTAAAACTAAAGGAAGAGCCTACAAATATGCGGATTCTTATGCGTACGACAAGAAAGCTATCGATGTGTAGTTTAGTTAACCTAGCTAGAAATACTCGCCAGTGATTAGGGTTAATAGGATAGCAGTACTACTTGTTGTGAAAATGACAGTTTTAGCAAACATTCAGAACTAATTCCAGTATAATTAATGATAATTAAAGCATAATTTCAGCATCATCTAAATGATAAAATTAACATATACACATATAAAGTATTCAAGTCATTTAAACAGGATAATATGCTCAACACATAGAACATTTGGACAATTAAAATCAGCATAATGCTCAGATTTAATTGTTTATTTATTGCTCTCAGATGAAGGGTTGCACAAGCTATACTCTTGGCCTTCTCACTACTTATGTCAATGTTTTTCACAAATTGAATATGACAATCAAAAACAGACTTTGAACTCTAAAGAATGCTTCACCAAAATGTCAATATTTTAATCTCATAAACAGCAAGTTTCTTTTCAGCCAACTATGAATTGATTTTGCTTAACAGCACAATGAATCACAGAATCAATACTTTAGCATTTCAGTCAACAGAAAAGTATACGACTAACAGAGCAAAAGATCACAGATTCAGTATGAAAGCCAATAAGCTGACAGAGGACCAACAGGGTCACAGAGCAATAATTCAATCCAATATAGTATACACAATGCAACTGAATTATTGAAAGCAACAGAGCCTCTATAATGAGATGAACTGACAACATTAAGCAATTTCAATGAGCTCAAGTTCGATTTTGTTATCAAACCAATTTCATTATATGACAAACATCCTCATTGAGCATTTAACCGAACCCACAGGCATTACTTGCAAAGTCTCCCAATACTAGACCAAATTACAAAATGTAATTAACTAGTACAGCACACAATGCTCAGTAATGTGGAAGAAGGAAATCAACGATCCTCACGATACGGATAGCACTCAAAGTCACCGATTAGAACCGGGCAAGGCACACCAAATGGTGTTGTCTCAGAAAACCAATTGACTCGTCGTGCCACGAATACCAGACAAGGTTAACAGAGATACAATACCAATCTTCGCAATTCAAGACACACTAAAAAATGAAGCCGGTGTACAGGAGATGCCGCACAAGAACCACCGAGATGCACGGCCAAAATGCACCCAAGAGTACCAATCACCAAGAACCAAACCGAGGTTCTTCTTCCTCACCGAAGCCAATACCAGGACAATCAAAACAAAACCCAAATGTGCAAGTTCTAAATTCCCAAATTGAACGCCCACAGAAGAGTGACACAAAATTAGAACCAACCAAATACGCACAACCGGGGGGTCCTGATCTCACCTCTAACAGCACCAAACCAACCAAAATGCATGAAACCAGACTCTACTTAGGAGTTGATTCAAAGCATTAAAGAACTCATATGAGCATTAAACAACGACATAGGAGAGAGTGCCGTTGAGAGATGATATTATTTTTTTTGTGGTTTTTTAATGTAACGTGGGTCCTAGTTATTGGGGCATGTACAATGCGAGATGCTTATATACGAGTGCTTAAAGAAGGAGAATATAGCTATATCAGTAAGTACCTATGTAAAAGTCGTTTCCTCCAATGCAAGCATCTGTTTTGTAGGTGGTTAGATGATTGTATTATCTATTAATTATATATAGTCATATGCATAACCACCTCTTAAGCACCGGTGCCTAATCAAGCATCTATGCTACAAAATAAACACCTCATCTGTCTTACGTAGCAAGAAAAAATCAATTTTTCTTTGCTAAACACCTCTCTAAGCACCTGCATTGTACATGCTCTTCGTAGGAATCAGTTCAATACATTGGAGAAAAACAAACTCAGTTTCTAGAATGTTTACGTGACATGATTTTAAATCGACATCGATTTAATACACTAAAAGATGCTATTACGTACGTCCTAAACGATATCATTAACTTCCTTTTTGTTTTTGGTTTGGACTCTGCCAATAATAAGTGCACAACGCAATCATTCTTTTGTAGAGTCCTAGATGATCTCTCCCTCCCATATATCCGCGCGTGTCCAGTGTCCACACACACAACACAATCAATCAATTTGCTCAAAATATTAGTATAATTTAAGCACCTCTTGTTAGATTTGTAAAACTTGTTTCGCAAGATAATCAAGAGCAACTATATACTACCTTCCTTATAAAATTAGACAAAGGGATCAATGTCAGGTTCAGAGATGTAGCGAAGAGGTTTCAGAAACAAAATTCAAAACTGCTATTGCTACCCCCACTGCGATATTTCTTTTCTGAACCCAGTGCAACGTCAAGCAAACTAGTACTACTACATACTATAAGAGAACTTTACCCTAATTAACAAATTAAGCAAGGCTTCAGCATAATTATTCTTGTGTGCATGGAACCTAGCTTAATTTTGTTCACTAAGACACGTAGTAGAATCTAAGGCCGGACTATTCACCAAAATTATCAATACCATTACATACCGGCCGGTATGCACAGTTCCGCTACTCCGTGGTGCAGCTCGCGAGGGTAGATCATTATGTCGTGCTTCCACCCAAGAATCTTATCTACCTGAACACCCACATAACCCAGCTGGTTAACTAACTAACTAGGAGTGGAGTTCGCAACATACTCACGGCTTTGCGTTGCCCCCCACCAAAAGCCCTTTCCCCATTGATCTTTTAGGCTAATCCCAGTGCTCCATCCTAACTGGTATCTTAAGCCTGTCATGTAGATAAAATAATGATGTGACATCATATTTAATAAAGAGAGATGGTACTCTAGTATCTAATCTGGATACCAATTCGGTCTTGAAATCCAACGGATAAAATTTATTGTGATCGATCCCGTGTATTGGGAAGATCATGCATATATTGCTTTAGTATATGCCACAAATAGATCACAATGCTCAAATACTAGTAAAGATCATGTATGTAATTAAATGAAACAGCCTAAGATACTACACCATAAAAAAACTATGCATTGGGAAGATAGTATCCTAATACTTCTCATACACTAAAGAAACTACACTAAGATACTACCTATTGAGAGCAGCCTTATTATTCCTTGGCATCACACACGCATATATAGTTGTTATTAGTACGTATGTGTACTGACATTTCTCTGACCTCTGTAAACGAGCTCTTTTACAGTATACTTAATTTAATATAGGCCGTTCATTTTTTTTATCTAATGGTCCAAATTAATTAGGATTTTGTTGTACTACACCGGGTAGTATGAGTAGTACAACCTTGAGGGTTAGAATTGTAATTGCTCATATGAGAATCACATACCATAAGAGTAATATTTTCAATCTATTTGAAAAAGTCCGTAGTACCCTCACAAAAATATAAATATAACGAAAAATCTATTATACCCTTAACAAATCAATAATGGAATTTGATTTATACTACCATTATATACTACTAGTAGAATCTATAGTAAAATTTCTCCTATAAATACCCCGCATTCCGTCTCACGTTCCACACCAACCCCTGGAGGCCTGGAGAAACAAGCAAAGCACTACCACTCCTCTGTATCTCATAACTAACAGCAAGAGCAGCACAAGCTAACTCGAGTGCAACTCTACTACTACACGGCTACACCATGAGGCCAGGAGCCGAGTTCCCCATGAGCCACAGTGCGCCGACGGCGGCGCCGCACGCGCTGATGAACGGAACGGCGCCGCACTCACCGTGGCAGTCGCCGGTGCCGTACCTCTTTGGCGGGCTGGCGGCGATGCTGGGGCTCATCGCCTTGGCGCTGCTCATCCTGGCGTGCTCCTACTGGAAGCTCTCGGCTTACCTTGACGGCGGCTCGGGCGCCGACCAGGCCGGTTCGGCGGGGGCAGACGACGAGGAGAAGGGCTCGGCGGCCGGCGCGGCCAGGCCGGCGGTGGGATTCCTGGAGCACGTGGTTGTCATCATGGCCGGCGATGAGAGGCCGACGTTCCTCGCCACGCCGGCGACGAGCCGAACCGGGCCGTCGGTGAGCTCGTGCGTCGACGGCTGCTCGGGGGAGGATAAGAAGCTGGCGGACAGCTGCGAGGTGAGCTCGCAGCCGCAGCCGCAGCCGCAGCCGCAGCCGCAGCCGGGAGGTGATGGCGCCGATGCGGTGAGCGGGAGCCATGAGAGTACCAGTACAACGACGCAGCAAGAAGGCTCACAATAAAAGATGGCTTTTGTTTTAGTGTTTTTTTTTTTGGAGGGGGAGGGGGGATCGCTTTTCTTCCTTCTTTTTTCTTGCTGGTGTTAGATTTAGTTGGAGATGTCGATTCTTGACGTGATTGGTTGGGCGAATTGTGAAATGTGGCGCAAACTTCGCAGAGTTTTGCAAATTGAAATATGCTCTGTCATGTGTATAACTTCTACCAATGTCCCACTAACCTATGATTGGTAAATTAAGCAGCTGGTTTAGTTACAACTCTAACCAATTGCCGAGCTCTTTTAAACCTACATAAACTGAACCGAGTTTTTCTTAGACATTACCACTTACTACTTGACATTATTACTTGGCCACAGATAATCCCCTGGGAAAAAAAAACATAACATGGAGATACGGATAAATGAAAAGAAATCCAAAAGTGACTGGTTTTGATTCAGTTTTACATACGAAAAACTGATGATTGACTGAATTCACTTGCTTTGCTCTTTTTGCAGCTGTGATAACCGGCTGAAAACTAGTACTACTACCACAAGTTAAAGCAACATTGTGAGGGTATGAGCAGCTTTGTAGAGCCCAGCACATGACAATTCCGTGTGTGCAAGAAATTCCAAATCAGAATGCATGGAAGTACCATTGATTAGTTAACAGAATTCGGTACAAGATAACCGAAATGGTATAGCTTGAAGAGGATGAAATTGGAATCATAATTTCATACACCTGCATGACCGCCCATACATGAACATAGTCTGATAAGGTCTCCAGGAACGAAACATTTTGATGATCTGTTCTGCCCATGCAGAGCAGGTCAAGCCCCAGACAAAAAAATTGGTAAGATGTCAAGGTCGTGTTTATCTCCACCACCGTGGCGCCACATAGCTGCCAAGTAAATCAGTTTTTTACCGCCCAATTCCTACATCTTGCAGGGCAAAACTTAGCTTTGCTAATTGGTAAATTGGCCCGACAATTTGTCTAGTTATCTTGACCTGTGCGATTCCCAATGCCCGACATGGATGGATCCTAGGTACGTACGTGGCAGCTTCATTCCGAATGCCGATTCCGAGTTATTCCAATGGGCAACTAGGAACATTTCTCCTCTTTTTTTTTTTGAAGACTTTGGAGCATTTCTCTTGGCAGAGGAATGGAATTTGGGCTCGATCGATCGATCCCTCCCTCTCTCTCTCTCTCCATTTCCATTTCGCCCGGGATTCCGATTCCTATTCCTAAATTCCGGTGGTTCTTGCTAGTGGAAGCGCACCTGAAGCACCGCGAATTTAGGGGGTAGGCCTGCCTGCTGGGGGATCCTTGGATTAGATGCCTGCCAGCCCTGCCAGCGAGCGCCCTTCTTCAACTTGTAGTGCCGGATTTGATAATGAGAAAAGGGGAGACTTTGATCAGTGCCCATAACCGGGTCGTGATCCTGCAGAGTTATGAGAAACTTTTGATGGAAGATTGGATTGGATAACTGTGTTTTTCTACAGGTGTGTACATCTGAGTCACAGTGGAAGAACCACAACTAGCATGCATGTGTATTGAGCTTAGGGATGGAAAATTCCCCGTGCGAGCGGCGACAGGGGCAATCTCCCCCGTGGGGGCCGGTACCCTAGCGGGGGCGAGGACGAGCGTCCTTACCCACTAGGCCGTGGAGTTCTTTATATTTTTAATCTTTTTTTAAAAAAAAATTTAAAGATAACCCTTTTCTAACTTTATTTTTAATTCTGACATCTTTAGTCATACCACAACACGTGACGTGGCAAAAACACATTAACACGTCGTGGTCGGTGACATGACAGCACAGTTTAATCACGTCACGAGTCATGGCGTGACCAAAGGGGTCATGACAGCACAGTTTAATCACGTCACGGATCATGGTGTGATCAAAAGAGTTAGAATTACAAATAAAGTTACAAAGAGATTATCTTTGAAATATTTTTAAAAAAAATATTAAAAAAAGGCCATGAGGACCCGTGAAAAGGAAAAAAAATATTATTTTGTTTATAAAGTGTACTTTTTAATAAGGAACATGTATTTTTTTTCGTGTATATTTTTTTTTCTTTTCTTATATATTTGGACTAAAATATAAATTTGAAGCTGTATTTTGAACAAAAATTATACTTAAATACTTATAAATTCATACACAAAGTGTTAACATTATTTTAGTTCCCCCTAGGGGTTGGGTCCCCACGGGGATGGGCAGGGTCGGCGCAGGGGCATCCCTAGGACCCACAACCCCGTTGTCACCTCTAATTGAGTTCATGTATATTCTTTTATGTGTAAACTCTCAGACTAAGATATGGGGATAGTTAGGATTGAGACTGACGAGGATTATTGACTAGGTCAAAAAAAAATTATCAAAGTTAGAGTCTCTGTGAAAGTATGTCCACATATTAGAGGTCCACTTTATAACGGTTATGAATCTACAATCAGTCTTAAAAGGAAGTGTAATCCCTTTTATTACGACCAAACTGGTCGCAGACCAATTTAAGTCATAAGACGACCAATCATGGATACTACACAACTAGCTATACGGTTTTTGGTCATTCACGACCAGCAAACTGATCGGAAGACATGACAGTTTCCCACGTGACTAACGTGAGAGTGGTTGTTGGCG
This sequence comes from Phyllostachys edulis, assembly GCA_036346405.1. Classification (NCBI taxonomy): domain Eukaryota; kingdom Viridiplantae; phylum Streptophyta; class Magnoliopsida; order Poales; family Poaceae; genus Phyllostachys; species Phyllostachys edulis. The sequence continues at coordinate 69,955,958 of CM070556.1, forward strand.
CATCTGGCAACTAACGACAGTTAGCTAAGAGACGTGACGGTTCAAGACTTAACATAGGAATATGCGTGAAGATATAAGACGCTTTTAGCGGTATTAAATATCACCCCTTCAGTAGCTATAAAGAGGGAAGCCTGCATATTCTGTAACATAACTTCATTATCTATAAGTTGTAGCAATCCATATACATAGTTTTACTGTATTCTCATACAAACATTCATTATGTCCACAATAATAAATATTTTCATCTATATTGTACTATCATATTTTTTTCTAATAAGCTCAATAGGGACATGTGTCTCGATCATCGACAGTGACGATTTGGAACATAGATTCAATTTGGAGGTGGGAGAAGTCATTTAAAAGCTTGATGAGATTTTGTCGTTTGCCTTCCAACCTATCGACCGAAAATAAATGCAAGCGAACATGACGGGCGGACGCTGCGAATTAAACGGGATCGACTAAACCCGGGCCTGTTTCGGCCTGACGCGTGAAGCGCATGGAACGCTTGACGCGGGCCGGCTCGTTTTGCCGAGAAAATCGAGCCCATTCCTGCCCGACACGCTCCTCTGACCGCCCAAACGTTGTACTCTCCTTGCGGCTGGGGACGCGGCCCGCGGGCCACCGCGCACCGGACGCATTTGGATCGGCACCGTGGCCGAGAGGAACCATCGGATCATATACAATACAGAATGATATGATGTCAACTATATGTAAGTTTTGATATGTAACACATGATATGATGTAGAGAAGAGAGAAAACATAGAGAATTGGATTATCTTTCATATAGTAATCGACTGTAACATAATAAACAAGATATATTGTACATAGAGAAGCTGTTTATAAAAACGTGTAAAAAGATGATTCATTAAAGAAACTGTCCGTAATATTATCTATAAATGATATAAAAAATATTATAAACAAGTTATCTATGTACATATCATTAGCATATCCATACCGCTTCCACATCGGTTTGTGGTTGCGGTGGATCGATCTTGATGGTGGTGGGATCTTAGAAATTTGCGGAGAATATTTGGCTGTTTTAGCCACAATAAGCGCAACAATTCCCCGTTTAGCCTCTTGGCGTCAAAATTCAAAAGTAGCCACAGAAACACGTCTTTGCGTCAAGGCGGCAACAACCAAGTTCTGCGGTCCCGGACCGCGACACCAAGTGCTGCCATTCCGTCGGCAGTGACAAGATCTTCTGTCCCAGCAATGACAACTCTCTCTCTACGGCGCCGCCAAATCCAAGGCGAGAGAAAATAATTTTAAGAATATTTCTTGAAGGAATTTTAAATATAGAAAATTAGCTCAAAAATTATGAAATTTTTGTGGAGGCTCCCAGCACCGTCTAATTGCTTATGTAAATTTTTCAGAATTTTATGAGTTACGATGTTTTCTGTAAAATTCCTACAAATAGTATACGTAAATGAATTTTACAGAAAACATCGTAACTCATAAAATTCTGAAAAATTTACATAAGCAATTATACGGTTCTGGGAGCCTCCACAAAAAATTTCATGATTTTTGGAGCTAATTTTCTATATTTAAAAATTCCTCCAAAAAATATTCTTAAAATTATTTTATCTCTCGTCTTGGATTTGCGTGCGCCGGAGGAGAGGGGGAGTTCCTGCTGTCTGGGACAGCAGCATCTTGCTGCTGCCGACGGGAATGGCAGCAACTTGGTGCTACGGTCCCGACCGCAGAACTTATTGCTGCCATTCCTGACCAAGAAGACGTGTCGTGGGCTACTTTTGGAATTTTGATGTTAAGAGGGCCAAATGGGGAATTAAGTTGCGCTACAGGGCCAAAACAGTCCAAACTTCGGCTGCGGAGGTCGGTGTACGGTGAAAGACCAGATTCATCTAGGTGCGCAGGGTCGGGGCGCGCGAAGATTCACGCGTGCTGGGCCTAGCCTCCGCCGGGCCGGGTCGTACCGGTTGCAACTTGCACCCCGCGCGCGCGGTGTTGCCGTACGATCGGCACGCGGCAGATCGACGGCACGGCAGTCCAGCCGCTCGTGCTCGGCCTTCCAAAGTGTCAACGGAGAATAACCAATTGGCCAGTTTGTGCAAAAGAGTGAGAAAGCTGGGCCGTGCTCAGTAGAAGAACATTGGGTTGATCATGGGCTTGTGCCGGTGGAAAGTACCACTACTCGGTCCATTTCACTGGGTTTAATTGTGGCACACTATCCCTCAAAAAAAATTTGAGGCACAGTAATCTGCTTGCTACCGAGCATAAACACGCATGACTGATTTGCAAGGCTCCAGCTCTATTGTTTTCCAACCAAAAAAAAGGACTCCAGCTCTGTTGAATGACCGAACGACGAAGGCCCGTAAATCGCTCGCGGATGCCCGTTTGGCGGCAGTTTAATTGCACACCTCTACTTGCGTGCAATTGGCGCTCTACTGCTCCACACAAACGCCCGATGCCATTCTTCCACACGGACGCCACGCCACTGCCATTTGTTTGTTCTCTCGGTATCAAACCAGGTCAACCCAAAGCTTACTACAGTGGCGCATAAAGTTTGCCGCCGGCCGTGGACGGCTGTGAAACTGATGCCAACACGATAAGGACCTGTCACTTGCTTCTTATCTACATGCCAAGTTCGTTCACTCCAAGGCGCATCCCAAGTTCCCAACCGAGCTGAGATCTATACACTCCAAGTTGAGGCACAGAGAGACGGGGCAGTACGCGTTTGGAAAGGGATCGAGGCGTCGCCATGGGCTCGGCGGTGAGCTCCTGCTGCGGTTCTGAGAAGGTCGAGCAAGGGTACGTACGAGTACTACGCATTCCTGACCAACACACAATACGTACGTGCAGACATATTTGTTACTGATAAGATTATTTCTGCCAACGTTTTAGGTGTGCCAGCGCGTCAATGAGCAGCACGTGGAGGATATTCAGCTACAAGGAGCTCCACGCCGCGACGAACGGCTTCAGCGAGGAGAACAAGCTCGGCGAGGGCGGCTTCGGCAGCGTATACTGGGGCAAGACCTCCGAAGGCCTGCAGGTAACGCAGTGAAGTTCATGGTCTATCTAGGCCCGGCCATCCCAACGTGGCAGATTGAGCCCATTGCGTGATTAAACGGGTACAGATCGCGGTGAAGAAGCTCAAGGCGACCAACAACTCCAAGGCGGAGATGGAGTTCGCGGTGGAGGTGGAGGTGCTGGCCCGGGTGCGCCACAAGAACCTGCTCGGCCTCCGCGGCTACTGCGCCAGCTCCGAGCAGCGCATGATCGTCTACGACTACATGCCCAACCTCAGCCTCCTCTCCCACCTCCACGGCCAGTTCGCCGCCGACGTACAGCTCGACTGGAAGCGCCGCATGCACGTCGCCATCGGCTCCGCGGAGGGCCTCGTGTACTATACGCCATTCTTGATGATCGCTTCACTTGTGTCGTGTCATTACAATGCTTAAGGATGACCATGCACGCAGGTACTTGCACCACGAGGTGACGCCGCACATCATCCACCGGGACATCAAGGCGAGCAACGTGCTGCTGGACTCGGACTTCGAGCCGCTCGTCGCCGACTTCGGGTTCGCGAAGCTGGTGCCGGAGGGGGTCTCGCACATGACCACCCGGGTGAAGGGCACGCTGGGGTACCTGGCGCCAGAGTACGCCATGTGGGGGAAGGTCTCCGGCGCCTGCGACGTCTACAGCTTCGGCATCCTGCTCCTCGAGCTCGTCTCCGGCCGGAAGCCCATCGAGCGGCTGCCGTCGGGGGCCAAGCGCACCATCACCGAGTGGGCCGAGCCGCTCATCGCGCGCGGCCGGCTCGGGGACCTCGTCGACCCGCGCCTCCGGGGCGCGTTCGACGCCAAGCAGCTCGCGCGCGTGGTCGAGGCCACCGCGCTCTGCGTGCAGGGGGAGCCCGATAGGAGGCCGGACATGCGGGTCATCGTACGTATCCTGCGCGGCGACGGCGACGCGGCGGCGGGGCCGGGCAAGGGGGGCCAGCCGGTGAGGATAGCGAGCGTGAAGTACGCAGATCATCTCATGGAGATGGAGAAGAGCACCGTGTACTACGGCAAGGAGGAGGACGAAGACGATGAAGAGGAAGAGGAAGAGGAAGAAGACATCGACGAGCAGGAGGTGGAGGAGTACTCATTGATGGACGACAAGAGCAGCATGAACTTTGGGGTGTTTGGCGCCATGCCGGTGCAGACCATGCACGACCCCTACGTCAAGAGATTTGGAGATGGTAGCAAGATCTGATCATGTACTGTGTGACATTGGCAATTAATTTAGTGGTTGTAAACATGTGCTTGATTAGTTTGAGAGTTGGAGTTGGATCTAGTGTGTTTTCTCTTGAATCTGTTGTGATTTATGTAACTTCGAATTAAGTTCTTGTATGCTAAACTTTGGTTTTTGGAAAAATTCCATATTTTGGCCCTCTACTTTGCGGTAGGTCCACTTTAGACCCTCTATTTTAAAACCGGTTATTTTACACCCTCTACTTTGAAAGCCGGATCAAACAACCACTTGAAGTTGGTATCAGGGGCGGACCCAGGTCCGGTGCTGGTGGTGCTGAAGCACTAGTCTAGCCCATTAGCGGCATAGAATACGCATACAATATATTCACCATTTGGGCCATCGGTGATCTCAGCCAATGACCCGGCACCCCCATACCCTCCAGACCTCCCCTGCCTCCCCAATTCCCCAATTTCTCATCATCCAACCCAATTCCCCGCCCCTCTCCCTCCCGCAGCGATGCAACGCCGCCCACCCCACCGCCACCGCCGCCTATCGGTGCCTCCCCCTCCCTCTCCCTCCCACAGCGGCACAATGCTGCCCACACGCCCACCCCACCGGTGCTTCCCTCCCTCTCCCTCTCACAGTGTCGCCCACCCCAATCGGTGCCCCCCTCCGGCAGTGGTGCAGCGCCATCCACCCCACCACCCACCGATGACTCCCTCCCCCTCCCCTTTTCCCTCCTTGCAGTTTTGGATTGGGATTTGGATTTGGGGAAGAGCACTTGCACATGTCTCATGTTTCCTCTGTAGAAAGAATAGCACTAAAACCAAGGGGCTTACCGGCTTAAAACATGTAAACTACAAGTTTGAGCCTTTTTTTAACAGAGAAGAATGAAATTGATCTGAAGGTTTAAAACTGTCGATAACCTAGTATCGATCTTACGAATGAATATTTGGGGTTTTTCTTGAGTTAGATCCATGCAGAAAAAGACACAGAGATTTAGACAGGTTCATGCCTTCTCTTGAGAGAATGATAACCATACTCATGTATTGATGTATTGAGTATGCTTTACAACCTGGAAGAAATCACTAGAACTAGGGCTTAATGACTTCTGTCTATCCTTTCTGATTGCTCTGCCTTCCTCGATGTCCACTGACTTTAGCTCTTATATAGCGCGTCAAGGGGTGACAGTTGTTCCATGCCAAGAGATGCCTCAACGCTTGATAAAATGTGCACGTTAATGGTAATTATTATTAGACAGACCACACACCCACATCGCCTTGCAGTTACGTCAAAAACAGAGGTTTAACACGTGCAGTTATTTCAAATAATAACAGCACATGTTAACTATTGTGTATATTAAACATAGTGTATAAGCGTCCCTAGTCGATCGGGCCTACATGTCTGTAAGCTTTGTTGACTATAGGGTGGTCGTAGTTGACCTGGTCGTAGTAAGGCTTACGACCATGAGGTGGTCGTAGAAAGGCTTACGATCACCAGGTGGTCGTAGGAAATCTTACGACCACTAGTTAGTCATAGGAGTATTTACAACTATACAGGGTGGTCGTAGAATGGTTTACGACCACTCAGTTAAGCTTTTTCCTTATGAATGATAAGGGGTATACTTATGAATAACATGAAGATAGTGCAATCTATAATAACAATTACAGATAAACAACTTAATTAATTGAGAATTATTATATCCTCATCATCTAGCCCCCCAACTTCAAGTGAAAATAACTTACTTGGAAAGGAGGTCGTAGAATAATGGCCGGAAGCAGTGTCTTACCTACTGGTATTTCAATTGACCAGAAATTGACTTGGTTAACAAGGTAATTTTACTTGAGTTGAAAAGACAAAACCGCTTTTCCCGAACGAATAGATTAAAGAATACCAACCGACTCTCACAGATCTGTTCATTGGAGCGGTTCCCGAAGGGGTGACAATTATTGAGTTTCCACGATCTTTAACTCAGACCCACGGCTGTAAAAATCTACCATGGACGTAACTTAGGGTTTTACTTTCCCCATTTGCTTCAACTGCTCTTGAGCTCTTGTTCTCTCTGTCACCAACTAAATCGCAGTCCTTCTCCAAACTCTTCCAAATCCAAATCAAACTCACTCGAAAAAGATGGCCAGAACCATTTCCAAATGGGAGAAATCTGAGATGGATGTGGAGAAGATGACGGCTCTAGTTGTAGCAGAGAAGATTCCATGGCGAGCTTTGGTGAAGTTGTTCAATACTGATGGTCAGCATTGGCTCTCGGGTGAGGAAAACACCATTCCAGTATTTCAAGCATATTGTGAATGTGGTTTCCGACTGCTCGTCCACCCTTTCTTGATGCTCGTACTCCAGTATTTTGGGGTGGAATTGATAAACTTGGTTCTCAATTTCATCACAATGCTAAGTGTATTTGTCTACCTGTGCGAAGCCTATCTGGGAATCCTTCCAGATTTGGATCTCTTCCGGTATTACTACAGGATGAGCAAACACAGCGGAATCGAAGGTAGTTGCAGCCTAAAGCTCCATGATGGGAAGTCGATGGAGTATATTCATATGTTCACCCGGTCGTCGTGGCCAGGGTAGAAGAAGAAGTGGTTCTACTAGGCTGTATCCAGAGACGACAACCTCTTCTTCATGGGGAAGCATGCATAAAAGATTTCATCTTAGGACTTGACTCCAAGCGACCTCACCGGATCACCCTCTACATCCAAGCCATCAAAGACTTGAGAGAAGAGGAGCTGAACGGATGGCACGTGGTGAAGGACTTCATCACGTGCCACATTAGTCCTCCAAAGAATCAAGTACACCCCTATGTGGATGTACTCGAGGACTACTAACCCGACCAGAGATTATGAAGAAGGTCAAGAAATAATCAACTTAGCTCTTTTTTGTTAATTTTGAGCATAATTGTTGATTATATCTTTGTAATTGTAGATCTCTCAAAAAAAGAAATTAACGTTCAAGTCAAGCTTGTTTGTGAGAAAGCTCCTACATCCACATCAGGAGTTCCTCGAATCCTGGCGGTCGTAACCAAAGAACAAAGAAATGAACGTCTAAAGGAAATCAAGAGTTGATTGTCTTTAGGGTTCAATAGTCGTAAAATTCGACCATTTGGTAATATTCATCTTTCTAACTTTTGCAGAAAGTTGGCATGGCAGACCGTCGAATTGAAGGTTGTCGAAGAGGGGTTAGAGGAAGACAGAGTTCCTCTGGCTAAAAGATGTCGCCTTGTGAAAGCTGTTGACAAGAAGGGTGGAATTTCAAGTTCCACCCTGCCTTCGACCACTCCTATCAGGCAATTCTTTGCAGATGTGATCGCCGCAGAGAAAAGGGGAGTGGTCAAAGAACTTAAGCATAAAGCCTCCAAGACCAAGGTACTTTTCTATTATGACAACAAGATATTTTTTGTTTCTACTTCTCATAGCTTTGTCAAGCAAATAGAAAATGAGAACTGGAAAAGTTTTATGTCTTTTGTGAAGGCTACCTCTGCAATACAGAGCCTATGGTCGAGGCAAGTGTTGTCCCTCAGGTGGTCGAAGCAAGTCCTGACCATCAAGAGGGACAGGTAGCTCAGAGAGCATTAGCTCTCGCTCAAGACTTACGACCAAACATGGTCGTAGAGGTCCCAACCCTTCAATAGACATTCGGACAGATGTGGTCGAAGAAGCCCTGGTTTCTCAAGCTCGTGACACTGAAAGCCTTCGAGAGGCTGAAGGTGCCACAAGAATTGAGGCGGCCAAAGAAGAGAAGAAGAAATCTTCCTTGGGAAGGTTTCCTCTGGATTCAAGATTGTATTCAGGAAGCCAAGGTATGTAAAACTAAAAGCTTACCATTTAGTTCTACAATTTGACATGTATTTTTCTTTTGTTGTAGTTTTAATCTTGCGTCTCTAGCCCCAAGGGATGCTTATGTTGAGAGACTCGCAGTTGTCTCACCCACAACTATGGGAGTAATGGTTTCTCCTACGGTCATAGAGACGTCAGCGGAGGTGGTCGCAGAATCGACTCCTATCCTTGTGGCGGCGATAGAGGAGGTTATTGCTGCTGAGCAAACCACAACCATTGAGGTGGTCGTAGAGGAGAAGGCGAAGACAGCGAAAGATCTGGATGCTATGGTGATCGAGTCGACTAATGAGGATCTTAATAATCAGACAAGCGACTTCGTCCTACGATCACCAAAAGTAGCCGGTGAAGGTGGACGAGGAAACTCCGACCACCGTGCCGGGAAGGAGATCGTGGAGGAGGTTCCTCCGGGTCCTCAAAAAGGAGTCGCTTCTTCTGCCAACAACGACGAAGAAGAAGAAGAAGACTTCTTCGATCTCATCCCCGAGTTTTTTGGACCACCAACCATCGGATCCTCTTCATTCTGATCTCGTGTTCGAGTCCCACACCCTAAGGATATTCCAAAGAGGTGACATATCTTTGATGACGAGCGTCTTCAAAGAATATGGTGGGACCAAGTCAACGGGTTTTATGAACTACAAGATTCCGAGATGGTGTATGCTAATTTTGCTCGGTCAGATATTAGTGTAAGTACTCGATGGTAAATATTTTCATATTTGGATTTTTTTTTTCTTTTTCTCACTGTCTTTCTTTGTTCACAAAGCTCTCGAACAAGTTGTCACTATTGGTGAATACCATAGGCAACTAGTATTGTTGAAAAAACAGTAAGCTGAACTCTATGAACTAGCAATGAGATCGTAAGTTATTGTTATGAGAAGTCTTATTTTGTTACGACTACTCATTCAATACTTATGTCTACTTTAACCTTTGTAGGTCTAAAAGTGACGAAAGAACCATGATTTCTGTACTCGACTATGTAAAAGCCGAGGTGCAAAGGTTAAGGGACGAAAAAGAAGATCTACTGAAGAACCTTCAGGAGGCAAATTCTGCAGCTTGCGAGCTGTAGAATAAAATAAACAATACGTTTTTCACTTAAAATTGTTCATTTCAATGACTTTCTTCTCTTTCTCTAACTCTTTTTAGTTGCTTTAGAAAAAGAAGTCGATATGGGCAAGCTCAAAACCGAGGTTGATTCAAAGACCTTGGTGATTAACGAGCTCACCCGTATTGCCGAAGAAAAAGATAAGAGTATAAAGAATTGGGAGGAGCAATGCGCAAAGGACGTTGTCTCTCATGATGACGAGATCAAGAAGCTTGATTCTCGTTTAGAAGGTTAGAATTCTTTTACCTACTACTATTTTTATTTACTAGTATTTAAGAAGTGTTTTTCAGACTGATCGTACTCTATTTTCATAGCATGCAGTCAAAATAAAATGATTTTAGGAAGGTTCGACCCGCAGTCAGGAGGAAATGGAAGCTACGAAGATCAATCTTCAAGACAACATTTTACTCCTTAACAATATGCTTGGTGGACTTAGTGCTAAGGAGGTCGCTCCTCTTAAAGACACCATGGTCACCCATTCGAGTACCATTGGATAGCAAGTAGAAACTCTCCGGGAGTTAATAACAACTCTAAAGACCAACCAAGCCGACTCGATAAGAGAGGCGGTCGAAAGTGTAGTAAGTTATGCTTTGGCAAAACTTAAGGCTCGTGACCGTAATATTAGCCTTCAACCAGTCAAAGATGACTTAAACTGCCCTGAAGCAGATGCATCACAACTAATTAAAGAAGTGCAATCGTTTGGCAAGAAGGTCGCGGAGGAGATGCAAATTGGATCTCCTTCATCAGAGTAGTTAGTAACTCATAAGACAATAAAATAGAAATGAGAATTGAATCTTAAGACTTTGAATTGAAGTTATATTTACAACTTTATCCTAGCCCCCAACTATTTGCTTAGTTTAATTATATAAACTAAGTAAATAGTAGAAAAAGAGCTTGCTTAAACAAGTCGTTCGACCTTTGTTGTCGATCTCTATTGTCATGTACTGGTAGCAATAGTTAGTAACAGCTCGATGCTAGTAAGTTTCTTGTAGTGGGTAGGATCACGTGTAGAGAGGAAAGAGTTCGACTAGGTGATGTTACTTCATCCGACTAGGTTAATCAAATCGGGGGCATTAACATGAGTCAATCAAACTATAATAGTGTTCTTAAACAAGTCGTCCAACCTTACTTATTGAACTCGATTGTCTTGTACTGGTAGCAAGAGTTAGAAACAGCTCGATGCTAGGAATTTCCTTCTAGTGGGCAGGACTACGTGCAGAGAGGAAAGACTTCGACTAGGTGGTGTTACTTCCTCCGACTAGGTTAATCAAATCGAGCGTATTAAGAGTAGTGCAACATACTTATAAAAATTCTTCGTAAAATGAAGAAATAGAATAAGTCAATGATTTAAAAAGATCTTGTTGAAAACTATTTCGACCACATTTTGTTGAACCAAGTTTCTTTGTGTTGGTAGCAAAAGTTAGGAACAGATCGATGTTAGGAAGCTCCTTCTAGTGGGCAGGACCACGTGCAGGAAGGAAAGGCTTCGACTAGGTGATGTTACCCTTCTTTAACCAGTGTAAAGAAATCAAGTGTTTAAAAAGTGATCGAAGTGTTGCTCAATAAAATTTTTAAGACAATAAATATTGGAGAAAGCATAAACTTTATTGAGAATGTAAGAGGTTACACATAGAACTTGCATAGTTGATTAATGTTCCATGAATTAGAAAGAACTCTACCACCTTCCATTGCTAGTCGTATCGAGCCTGGCCGCATCACTTTGACCACTTTGTAAGGGCCTTTCCACTTAGTGGAAAGTTTGTTCCGATTAGACTGGGATTGAATCTTTTTCAATACCAAGTCACCTACAGCAAGGCTGCGAGGTTGTACATTACGATCGTAGTATTTGCGTAAGGCCTATTGGTAGACTGCTGAACGGATTAAGGCTTGATTTCTCTTTTCTTCGAGTAGATTTATGTCATATGCTCGAAGTTGTTCTTGGCCAGAGTCGTTGTAATTTTCGACACTTGTCGACCAAAACTTTAGTTTTGGTGGCAGCATGGCTTTAACCCCCAAAAACTAAGAAAAAAAGGTGTTTCACCTATAGTCCAACGTGCGAATTGCCCATAATACTGAGAATAATTCTTTTACCCAATCCCCCGAGCGTTTTATTAGCTGGTCAAAAACTCACATTTTAATTCCCTGCATAATTTGATCATTCTCCCTTTCGACTACCCCCATTGCTTTGTAGATGGGCGACAGATACATAACATAGTTTAACACCCAATTCTTTGTAAAATTCTTGGAATTTTGCTCTCGAAAATTGTGTACCATTATCTGTAATGATTCGACTTGGAACTCCAAATCGAGTGATTACATTTTTCACCATAAATTTCTTGGATGCTCCCATTGTTATCCTAGCCACAGGTTCGGTTTTGATCCATTTTGTGAATATATCAATAGCCACAAAAAGGAACTCGAAACATCTTGGTGCTTTTAGGAACGGTCCTAGGATATCAAGACCCCTGGTTGCAAAAGGCCAAAGAAGAGGTACGGTTTGCAATGCTTAAGCTAGTTGGTGTATCTGCTTGATATGAAACTGGCATTGTACACACTTTTTAACAAGATCTTCAGCATTATGGAGGGCTGTTGACCAGTAGAAACCTTGTCAAAAGGTTTTTCCGACCAGCGTTCTGTAAGAAGCGTGGGTTTCACATATGCCTCCGAGTATTTCTTAAAGGAGATTTAATCCTTCTTTCTGTGATATACATCGCATAAGAACCCCTTGAGTACCATAGAGTACTCCTTCGACCAAAGTATACATTTTGGCCTTATGGGATAAACGACCAATCTCAAGATCATCATTGGGTATTGTACCCTTTTGAAGATACTCGTAGATGGGATTCATTCAGGTATCTTCGTATTCTAGGGAGGTTGTCTCAATGGGAGATGCATCTGGTGTTTCGACCAAGGACGGCTTCTAGAGCTGTTCTAAGAATACTCCTTTTGGTACTTGAGATCGAGAAGAAGCCATTCGAGCCAACTGGCAGCGAGGAAATTATCCTTTCGAGGGATATATTATACCTCAAAACCAAAAAATGCTTTTCAAGCTTCTTGACTTCCGATAAGTACTGAGATATGGTCGTATTAGAACATTCGAACTCTTTTTCGCCCTGATTCACGTCCAATTGAGAGTTTCCTCTCACAGGTAGTCGTCGAATCCCGAGCGCTTTCGCTGCTCGTATGCCAACCAACAAACCTTCGTATTATGTCACATTGTTAGTAGCAGGAAAATTTTATTGAATAGCATACTTTAAGATTTCTCTTGTAGGAGATTCCAGAACCACCCCAGCCCCTGAGCCACTTAGCATAAGTGATCCATCAAAGTACATTGTCTACTAGTTGTGAGACTCGTACTGGGGATTCTGAACAGGTTCAGGATTTGTCCATTCGGTGACAAAGTTTGCTATGATCTGGGATTTAATGGCCGTTCGGGATATGAAATGGAGGTCGAACTCCCAAGTTCAACCAACCATTTTGCCATGCACCTCGCTGCTTCCTTGTTATGGAGGACCTCTCCTAAGGGAAACTCAGACGACAAAATTAACTTGTGCGCTTAAAAATAGTGCCTCAGCTTCCTCGAAGATATGAGGAGGGCATATAGAAACTTTTGGACTTGAGGGTATCACTCTTTAGACCCATGTAAAGCTTCACTAACGTAGTAAACTGGTCGTTGAACGTTTTCACATTCTGCAATCAATACTGCGCTCACTGTTTGTGACGTAGCAGCTAGATATATTAATAGGGTCTCTTCTTATTTCGGAGAAACCAGAACAGGAGCACTTGTATGATACCTCTTAACATCCTCAAAGGCATTGTTTTCCTCCTTTGACCACTCGAAACCCTCATATTTCCTCAAAAGTTTAAAGAAAGGGAGTCTTTTTTTCTCCCAGTCATGTGATGAAACAACTTAAAGTTGCCATGCATCCTGTAAGTTTATGGACTTTTTTGTTTGTGGTCGGAGGGCGCATTTGTTCAATGACTTTTATCTTTTCAGGGTTTGCTTCGATTCCTCGTGCAAAGATAACAAATCCAAGCAACTTTCCTAAATAAACTCCGAATATACATTTCTCAAGATTGAGTTTCAAATGATGTTTTCTGAGGTTATCGAATGTTTCTTGCAATTCGGAAACATGATTACGGCGCTTGATGTTTTTTGCAACGAGATCATCAATATAGGTTTCCAAGTTCTGGCCTAGTTGAACAGAAAAGGTCATTTGCATCAAGCGTTGAAAAGAAGCATCGGTATTTTTAGACCAAATGGCATTTTGACATAGCAAAATATTCCAAATAGTGTAATAAATGCAGTCTTTTCTTCATCATCTAGGCACATACTTATCTGATGATAACCAAAATATGCATATAGAAAACTTAATATTTCACAACCAGTAGTAGAAGGAATAATTCAGAATTTGCCAAAGTGAATAGATAGATTTCAGGATTTGACCTCCTATGTGTCTATAACATGTGGGCCCTGGACCCACATGTCATAGACATATAGGGGACAAATCCTGAAATTCATCTATCTCATAATGGCACTTTATGAAATCCCCCGTAGTAGAATCAACCAACTGATCAATACGAGGAAAGGGAAACTCATCTTTCGAACAAGCTTTATTAAGATCAGTAAAGTCTACACACATACAAAACTTACCATTTGACTTTCTAACTATTATAGGGTTAGCCAACCACTCTGGGTGGTCGACTTTTCTTATAAATCCTGCTTTAAGTAGCTTGTCCAACAGATCTAATACAAAACTTACCATTTGACTTTCTAACTATTATAGGGTTAGCCAACCACTCTGGGTGGTTGACTTCTCTTATAAATCCTGCTTTAAGTAGCTTGTCTAATTCAGATCTAATAGCATTTTATCGATTAGATGCAAATCTCCATAATTTTTGCTTTACGGGTTTCTTATCAGGTCGTAGAGCTAGTCTATGCTCGATCACCTCCCTAGGGACTCCGGGCATGTCGGATACTTCCTATGCAGGGTCGGAAGTAACCCCGATGTGAACGGTCTTCGAAGGCTCCTCTGCGTTTAGTGGAATTTCTTTGACTTGGTCGTTCGGCTTCGGTGCAACTTTAGGCTTCGACTGCTTGGTCGAAGGTTGCGCCTTTCTTGCTTCTCGAGTTGGTATTTTGCCAACTATCTTGAGGGATTTGTGGTCGCATATAAGCGCCATCATTTTATCACAACGGACTGTGATTACTCCTTTGGGACCTAATATAATGAGCAGCCATTAGGAATCATGATAGAGTTGGTCGACCGAGTATGACATTGTATGTCGTGTCGAAATCGATCACATCAAAAAAAGATTTTCTCTATCATAAAATTGTTTGGAGAACCAAAGGTTACAGGAAGAGACACTTGACCAATGGGTTTGGCTGAAGACCCCGGTACCATCCCACGAAATGAGTATCATACATGTTTGATCTTTGTCCTAGGAACTTCCGTCTTGTCTAGGGCACTCGTAAATAGTATGTTCAGTGAACTCCCATTATCAACTAACACATGATTTACTCTACAGTTGTTGATGGTGGGTTCGACCACGATCAAAAATCGACCAGGACGAGTAGAAGGGATCGGACAACCACCTTTCTCGAAAGAGATGGTGATTTCCGACCACTTCGGTAATTTATTGACAAGAGGAGAGTCGATGGAATTTTCCTCACGTTCGACAGCCTTGAGCTGTCATTTTGACTCGTATGCCGAAGATCCTCCATAGATGTGATCGATGGTGTGCTCTGGATCATGAAACTGCTTCGACCACTTGTTTGCCCTACCTCTTCGAGTGTAGGAAGTGGTCCTTTATCGAAGAAAACTTATCGAAAAGGAAGAACTAGAAGATCCCCACGGTCAGCGCCAACTGTCGACGATCTAGTGTTGATCTTACGAATGATTGTTTGGGGGGCTTCCTTTGAAATAGAATCACGCAGAAAGAGACACATGGATTTAGATAGGTTCGGGCCTTCTCTTAGGAGAATAATAACCGTACTCCTGTGTTACTGTATTGACTATGTGTTTACAACTAGGCAGGAATTACTGGAACAAAGAAACGTAAGAACTTCTATCTATTGTCCCCAAAAATCTTCCCTCTGGCCTCGCCCCCACGTCCACTGACGTTAGCCCTTATATAATGTGCGATGGGGTAGCAGTTACTCCAGGCCAAGAGGCGCCTCAATGCTGGATGAAATGCGCACGTTGATGGTAGTTATTGTTAGAGAAGCTGAACCCCACGTCGTCTTTCAGTTACATCAAGGACAGAGGCGTAATACTTGCAGTTATCCTGAAGAATAACAGCGTATACTAATTGGCATGTGTTCTAAACATAGCGTATAAGAGTCCTTAGTTGATTGGACCCACATGTTTGTAGGTCTTATCGACTATAGGGTGATCGTAGCTGACCTGGTCGTAGTAGGACTTATGACCATGAAGTAGTCGTAGAAAGACTTACGACTATGAGGTGGTTGTAGAATTGCTTACGATTATGGGGGAGTCGTGGAAAGGCTTACGACCACTCAGTTGAGCCCTTCCCTTATAAACAATAAGGGGTATACTTATGAACAATATGAAAATATTGCTATCTATAATAATAATTACAGATAAACAATTAATTAAGGATTATTAAATTCTCGTCACCTACGAGTTAATTTTGTTATCTTGCTTCTAGCCAACGACAGTCGAGGTTATTCTCCTTCGGCTTCGACTGGAATAATCGCCGCAGTATGCCTCCGTCAGTAAGTATTCGCCCAATTAGTTCACATCAAAGATTAACCTCCTCCTATTCTACATTTGGACACATCATTGTCGATGTGTGTGTCCTTACTGTTGTTGCCGCCTTGAGCGTCGCCGGCATGTCCTCGGTGCACCTATGTCGTCGCATCACCCTCGTTCCGTTTTGCCAATCCCCAGGGCCCCGTTGCGATCTCCTGTTGTCTCCCAACACTGCCCGATGTCACCTATCATGTCTCTGTTACAGAGGGAGGGGAAAAGATGAACCCCTTCTTTCTCTCCCTCTCTCTTACAAGCGGGCCCACCTACTGAGTCAACGATTTTGCATGTTGAGTCAGCAATTTTTCCAAGTCAGCGTCACGTCATCCCTATTATTTGATCTGGTTCTGAAACTACAGGGGTTATTTACCCAGTTTTATAATACAAGATTTAAACTGGACCGACTTGAAAGTACAATGACTAAATATGTACTTTTCCCTTCTTTTTTTTGGAACGGCAACTTTTCTTGCTCTAAAATTCCAATAGTACATGGTTAGACCAGCATCTAATTGTTGTACTATTGGTTGTCATTTGGAGAACTTGTTTTTTGTTTTGACTACAAGGAAGACATACACCACCACACATGTACGCACACACGAGTGCACCATCTTAGCACACACCTAGAAAGACGAGACCAGAAATAAATTCACGATCGCACAAAATTCCTACTAAAAGCGCAGTCGTGTGTACGTAAATATGGGTAATAGGATTTGAACTCTCATAGGTAAAATCGTACACCATAAGTCACAACTCCATCCCCACCAAAAGTGGTTCCCGTCATTTGTTGAACTTAACTCAGTAACATAACAAAATAATAATTGTGTGATGCATCAGTGTAGATGTTCTCGTTTCTCAAACAGTTTTTAATCTTTGGCAAGGACAATCGGTTGTTAAATATAAAAGAGCAAGGTTAATTTACTGTTTGAGCAAAATATCTAGTGACATGCATCTAAAGAAGTGGAACTATTGGATTGCGGGGTTAGAATGTTGGTGGATTGTGACTCGTGATTGCCTCGAATTGTTCGCAGATTTCGGTTCTAGTATTTGTCAGGAAGGTAGTGACAAACCATCTACAACTGCGACTCAAGACCAGTTAGTTCTGTTTCTGTATCCTTCTGGATGTACATGCTTGGCTGTAGAACTGCAGCTATGAGCTATTCTAATTTCTAACCTTAGCACTGGACCTCACAATGCGACAATATGGTTCAGAATCGTGACATCTTGGCCCTATCAGAGATGGGTCATGCATGCGAATGGTTAATTATGTGTGGAGTGTGATCTGTCCTGTAATTTAGGTTATTGGTTGATGTGAGGAATGTGTAGGGGGTTGTAGTAGTATTTCAAGGAGTATTATGGCTGTCGATCGAATTTCAGGAGGAATACAAATCCTACTAGCATGTGTCCATTGCTCAATCATAGATGTAGAGTCCAATTGTTCGCTCCGGACATAAACCAAGCGATGTTGAACAAACATAAGTAAACGTTTGTTTCATCTTACATTTGAAATGATATTTTTTTTCGAACTGATATAGCATGTTGTCGTCCATAAACCTCATTGGAACATCATACACTGAATCTCTGTATCTTTTCTATTTCAGCAACTATAATTCCTGCTGTACTTCAAAAATCAAGCGAGTTATTCATTGTGCTAAGACCATGCACACTTGAATAGTTGAATATCATTCATTTCTCCGTCTCATGTGCCTTATTCAAGTTTAATTCGTAGACAGGCTTGATCAAAATAGCAGGATCGTACCGGCCGATCGTGATAATCAGTAAGAACGAGATTACCATAACTTAGATGATTGATGATTCACTCGTGGCGGCTACTTCAATTTCTTGGGGATCCAAGAATAAAACGGGCAACTCTAGTCAACCATACTAGTACAGTATACATCACTAGCGCGATCGAGCTAGCTCAAAAAGAGTACATGGGATTACCAGTCCCCTACACATCAATAGTACAAGTACAAGGCGCGCACCGCGCGGTGCCGTGCCGGATCGAGCGCGCGCGCGTCGACCGATCGATCAGAAGGTCGGCACGACGCCGTAGCCGAAGTCGAGCATGTACGAGGACGGCACGGCGGCCTCCGCCTCCACCTCCGCGTCCTCGGCGTCGTGATCGGCCCGCTTGGCGAAGCGGCCCTTGATCCGCGGCCGCTTCTCGGCGTACGCCTTCCGGGACGCGTACCGGATGGTCTTCTCGAACCGCCGGTTCTTCCTCTTCTCCCGATACCTCATCAGCCTCGCCTCCCTGTCCTCCCCCATCGCCGCCGCCCTCACCACCGCCCCCTCCCCCCGCTCTGGCACCACCCCCACGTCCACCGACGACAACTGCATACGAAACCAAACTCACATCCAGATCAGTACGTGTACGTAGATGGGCAATACGTATGCATCAGAAAGGTGGGATCCCGGTCGAGTTCTTACGCTGTGGCTCGGAGGAGTCGCCGTGTACGGCATGTAGGCTTGGGGCTTGGGCCGGGTGAAATCGAGCTCGATGCTCCCGCCACCGCCGCAGATGGCCTCCGGCACCACGCCGACCTCCGACGAGGAGCCCTGCAAAGCAAGACGTTGATCCACGAGTTCCCAAGAAGACAAGAAGCCAAGAAAGTTTATCTCAAGGCAAGGCAAGGCAACTCACGCTGTGCGCGAGGGAGGTGGCCGTGTAGGAGCTGTAGGACGGCTTGGCGCCGAGGCCGCACGTAAAGTCCAGCTCGACAACGGCGCCTACGCCGGCGCCGTTGGGGACGACGCTGTCGGCGTGCGGGAAGCGCGCGAACTCGACGTTGAGGTACGGGTCCAGGTCGGAGAATAGGTAGTCGAGCTTCAAGTCCTTGGCCTCCACGTTAAGGTTCAGCGCGTGCTGCTGATGCTCGACCGCCGCGGCGGGGTTGGCCTTCTCCTCGGGCTCGGGCTCGCCTGTGCCGATCAGCATGGCCTCCGCGGCCGCCGACCCGATGGGCGCGACAGGGACGCGCACGTGGCGCCGCGCCAGCGGGTTGGCGTCGTGGATGTCTGCGTCACAGGTGGCGCAGAGCACGGCGGCATCGGCCTTGCAGGTGACCGCGGCGGGGGCCAGCTCGCAGACCTCGCACATCCACACGCGCTCGTGCCCCGCCCGCGCGTGCGCCGGGCGCGCGTCGCACGCCGTGCATAGGTAGGCGCCGCCGCAGGTGCGGCAGTACACGGCGGCCGGGGACGCCTCGCACGTCCCGCACCGACTGCCCCCAACGCCCCAGTACTTGTGCAGCTCCATCATCACACGCGTCTCACTTCCTCTCCTCCACACAAGCCACGCGCCGCCACTACCGCGCGCGAGCTCACTGCTTGGCTTAGCTTGGTGCGGGTGGTAGTGGCGACCGTGTGGTGTGCTTGTGGTGGTGGTGGCCTGGTGGGAGCGCGCATGCGTTGTGCTCGAGGGAGGCAGGGAAGGGTGGTGACGGGGTGGTACTGGTACATGTAGTAGTAGGCAGGGAAGGGCGGTGACGTGACGTGGCGTGGCGGGACACGTGGTGGGCTGGGAGCCAAGCGAAATCGGGAGTATTATATTGTGGGATTTTGGAGGGAGTGGGCGTGAGGGGCCCGCGAGTCGATTTTGCGCATGTGAGGGGTGGTGGGCCCCGCTCACGAGAGCACGAAAGAAAGGAAGATGTCTGCGTCAGGAGCGTCCGCTCGGCTGGGTTGGCTTTTCGGGGGAGCGAATCGATGCGGGATTAATCCTCACGGTAATGATGGATTAGACGCTGGGGGATAAACGGAGGGATCGCCTTGTTCCCCGTTCGTGTCGAGGAGCGACAGCCAACACATCCGCCATCAGCGGTTGGCTTTGGGTTAATCTGCTACAGTAATACCGTCCGTACGCTGCATCTCGTGTAGATTTTATTTCTTTCATCTGATGGTGACTGTAATTATCCAAAGGAAGTTGTACCAATGGCTGGACGCAGCTAGCGGCCTTAACCAGCCGCACTGTAGTGGACCCTGACAACTTCCAAGCACAGCGTGGCTAAGGGCATCTTCAATGGTCAGTGATAACTTTGTCTCTAACATATATTACATTATTTTTAGAAATAACATCTCTAATAGATAGTCTCTAGTACACTCTTTAACATTTATATTTTTATAATTTTCCTATAAAACGGGTCTACATGTCAATTAGAGTAGATTAATATATCATGTCTTGTTTCGCGTGCACGACAGTCTCTTTAGGAAGAGACGACCTATGCTCTCTCTCTCCTCTCCCTCTCTTCTCCACGTAGGATTTTGTTGATGTAGCATACCTAAGAGAAGACAATAAATGCACTATTGAAGATGCTCTCAGAGCATATACAATGGTATAAACGATTCTTTGTCTATAAAGAACTCTCCATATCAATTGTAGACAAAGACTAAAGATATTTCATACAATAAGACGGATGATCTTTGTCTTTTTAGTTGTCTTTATAGAACACACAATTTTTATCTATTTAGTTGCCTTTATAGGAAATTTTTCCGTGAGTGCGAGCTGCTCCAAGCGTAGCGGCGGTCACCTCTTCAAGCCGCGACTCCAACACAACTGCTATCGCTGATTGACACCGTGGCAAAGCAGAGCAGGTTTTTTCCAAGCGCCCAATTAATCCTTGCGTTGGACATGGCCTTATTTATATCGGTTTCTTCGTGTGATTAGCATCTTATCTGTGGTACTTATTATGCGAGGGAGTCTATGTTCACAAAACCTAATAGTTTCCGTTGTTTGATATTTGCGAACCACATGCATGTTTGGTTCCATTACGAGCCAATTAGAGCCAAGTGTGTTAGGGAAGCCTCTCTATTACCATCCTTTAACATGAGGTTATACTATACTAGTTTACTTTGCGAAACTCTTGGAGGAGCGTTACCTCTTCTAAACCACTAGATACTATATTACTCATTATAGTATCACTCTTATCATAGATTATTCCTTGAAGTCAAAATATATCATAAATTAGAGTGGGCATGGATCGTGAGTGCTTATAAATATTTTGAAAGTAACCACTCTTCCGGAGTCAGTAGCTGCAACCTCTACAATTCCTAAAAGCTGGAAAAGACAAAGATTAGCTTTATAGGCCTGACGCCGTCCCCTGCACCGTTAGGAGATTAGCAACCTCTCAAGTCTCATCATAATAATTAGCCGGTGATTCGCTGCCCATCAATATCTCGCCAGCTTTCTCTGCCAACTAGACAGATCTTGGGGCCGAGAAAAATATCGAAACTACCCTCCAATAATCTAGAATTTTTTTAAAAAATAATCTATTTTTTAATCGAAATATCAATAATATTCCAGCGATATTTTTTTTCAAAATATACGTCTGTCACCCAATGGTTGAGCGACGAGCTCCTATCGCCTAAACGGTTGGGCGATCGCAGCCTGCCGCCCAACCGTTCGGCTTTAAAAGCTATGCGAGGCGGCGGTTGGTGTAATTATTCTGATCATTGCCGCGGTTGGCGATAGGATCGATCGTGACCAACCACGCGGCGATCAGATATTCGATCGCCGCTTGACTGTTAGGCATGGATTGCCTATATAGGCACCTGCTAGCGGTCCCGCCATTTCATTTCGCCGAAAGGTAGCTTGATGCCGCCGCATTACTTTATAAGAAAGAGAGGAAAGGAGAGAAAAAGGAGAGGGAGAGGAGAGGGAGAGGAGAGAAAAAAAGAGGGAGAAGAGGAGGAAAATTTCGACTACGAGATAAGTTTATTTTATTTTGTAGTGTATTCTTTTAGTAGGTAAATAGTTTAGTTAGATAAAATAATAGTGTAAGTAGCGCTCAGAGGAAGCGTAGTTAGAGAAAGCAGAGTAGAAAATCGAAATGTTGTTGATTTGTATGTAAGTAGAAGCGATAAAAACTTTAGAAAATCCTCAAACACCGAGCATAGTAAAAAGTTAAAATAAATAGATCTTGCGGACATTCAACTAAGGTGTTTGATAGGATACTTCAAAGGAATTGAGATTCGGTGATACTTTTGCAAACATACGGAATGTAGAAATGTTATTTGCATATAGTCAAACCCTTGGACAACAATTAAAATGGCATACAAACTTTATTCCTTTGTGTACAAGAATTGAAGCATCGTAGGGCGTTCTACGCCCCGCCATGTGACTAGCCGGTCTTGATCTTGAGTGTAATGTAGTGTATTTTTGCGGCCAACGGTCAAAGTGTAATATAGTTGATTTGTCCTAGGAAACTTTATTTTGTAGTATACTTTTTGGGATGCGTAAATAGTTTATTTAGTTAAATGAGTAGTATAATAGCACCCGTAGGAAATTGTAGTTAGAGAAAAAATAGAAAATCGAAATGTTGTTGATTTGTATGTAAGTAGTAGCGATAAAAACTTTAGTTAGAGAAAAAATAGTCGTGAGGAGTATTATTAGTCTTTGTTTTGTGAGATGTATTTTAGTAGTGTAGGTGTGTGCGTGGCCGACTATTCTTGGGTGAATAATGCGTGACCGAAGCGCATAAGGAGGATGAATTATTTGTATAAACTAATTAGTAAAGTAAATTAGTATGAACTAACCGACTTAGGTAATTGGTAGAAGACCAGGAATGCCACTTGTAGCATTTGGGTTGCAAGTTAGCGTCCGAATCGGATAATGCCACGCTATGGAATAGCTCGGTTTTAGGTTGAATCTGAATATCGCACCACACGTTCATTACGGCCTCTGCCTTAGGGAATGAATGATGTCTTGATCATCTTTGTCGTGTAGTTGTCGACGATAGGCGAAGGGCCTTACAAATGTAAATTACAATGTAGCAAGATGCTTGCATGTCGTATGCGTTCGGTGACTAATTGCAATGTTGGAAATATTTGCGACCATACAATAAGTCATGCTGTACCACTACATTGAAAGTGCATTACGGTGTTGGCACCGTTCGTGAAGGTCCGTCTTGGTGTTGACTTGAGCAGTTTTGACAAGCCACTCTGGTACACGGACGGCGAGAATGCACGAATCGAAGATGTGAAACATTGGTCGACCCGCAGCTTCTCTTTGAACCTTGAGGTGTCTGTGTCGACATACAAGGGCTTTGGAGCCGGTCTTCCACGAACATCGGTGGGAGTTGAGAGGATCGATCGCCTGGCGGTGTGGAAGGGCTTTATAGAAGGATGTCGTGGCCAGTGGATATGAGTGTGTGATACTTGTGCAACCATGCCCAAAAGAAGTCAGGCAGAGCCCCATGGGATATCATCCGGGTGTTCTGAAAACTTCGGTGCGGCATGTTGGTGAAGAAGAGGACCGGGAGGGTCTGTGTTCTGAAGAGTTGAGAGAATGTTGCTTGTGATGAGCCCGACGCGATACATATAGGAGAGGAAGATCGGGCACCGCATGGTGAGCCTACTGAGACGGTGATGAAGGAGAGCATAGGGATTACATATTGCATCAAATGGAAAGCGATGACCGGATGGCCTTGGTCAAGAGGAAGCTTTACAAGAAGACGACGAGGCGATTCCGATGAGGCGGAGCTCCCATCCCTGAATGGAGCAGTTGACGCCGAGGGTCTATGTACACACGACGAGCACGAATCGCCGTGGGAGTATCATGCCACTGAGGTTCGGTTGCACTCAATGTTTGCTGATAAGACATCCTTGCAGGATGGCATTAAGCTGTGGGCTATGTCTATGCAGCGGACGTTTCGGGTCGTCAAATCTAGCCAATAGTAGTACACCGTCAAATGCGAGCAGGCCGGTTATCCTTGGCGAGTGCACGCGCATAGACCGAAGTATGAGACTCACTAGATTGTCTCGAAGGTGGAGCCGCACTCGTGCATGCTCAGCGGTGTTTTGTGCAGACATCGTAACATAACGTCGACATTCATAGCTAATTTGATGTATGGAGAGATAGTGGAGAAGAAGGATATGGAGGCCAAGCACATTATGGTGGCTATTGAGAAGAAATTCAAGTACAAGATCGGCTATGGGAAGGCGTGGCGTCTTGAAGCGAAGGCTATGGAAAAACGGTTTGGATCTTTTGAGGTGGCGTCGACAACCTTCCTCGTATGCTTGAGGTCTTTGCAGAGAGAGAAACCCGAACACGACATTCTTTGTGAAGGACATGCCATCTAAAATTCCACGAGGTTTTTAGTAATGCATAGGGCCTTCAGAGCCTTGATCCCCGTGACGAGGCTTTTAGGCATATCTGCCCGTGATCTCGATTGATGGGACTTTTTAACCGGAAATACAAAGGCAGATCCTTATCGCCATAGGCGTTGATTTCGGAACAATCAAACCGCCATTGGCCATCGCATTTGTCGAAGGTGAGAATTTCCACGGTGGTTGTGGTTCCTTCAACATCCGAGGTGGGAGTTGTTGGAGCTAAATCTGGTGTGTGCGTGATCCATGATCGCCACGCTGGGATGATGAAGGCCATAAAAACTTCAGGAAGACCCGGAGGAGCCGTTCCCTTGGCCGGATATGACGAGTAGATGGTGTATTCGCCATTTGGGGGCCAACTTCTTCAAGAAGTTCCCGAAGCAACCCTTGGTGAAGCTATTCAAGAGGTGGCTATCGTAACGAACCAGCGGTAGCAAATTTGACGCCTTATGGCGCCGCCGACTAACATAGCAGAAACACGTAGACACGAGGAACCAAGGAGCAGAGTCTGAACCTGCTGGTCCGAGGCAGAGGACCTCGAGGAACATCGAGTGCTTCTCCCATCGATCGAGGCCCGACCATTGGACAAGTGGTCTTTGCCGCATGACACGGACGGGCAAGGTGCGGCATAATGACCACTAACCTTGCGGAGGTGTACAACCGGGTTCTTAGAGGCCTTCGTTCTCGGCCCTCGCCGCCATCGTGGAAGGTGTTACGCACGCTGTCGGGTATTTCAGGAGAGGCATGCAAATGTTGCACTTCATGCCACGAACCCTCAAACACCGTGATCGCTCAAGATTACGGCATACATGCAAAGCGAAGACACGAAGGGCGGTCGCACACGGTGTGCGTGATGGGCAATATGGAGCATCGTTCGACGTGTTTCTTGCGGGATAGAGCCGGATTTGGGACGGCTCGTTCTCTTGTCACCCACGAGGTATGCCTTGGAGATCATGTCAACGAGCCTAGGCAGACGTGCAACAAAGCTGAAGCTCTTACACAAGCCATGCTCTCATGTGCTCGCCGCATGCGGATCAGGCGTATGGACCCTTTGAACTTTGTGTCCGAGTATTTCTTGAAGGAGAGGTGGTGCAGCGTGGATCGGCGAGCTTAGGGGGCTTGTGGTTGTGGGTAACTTCGCCACCATGGATATTGTAAATAGGATCTGGATTCAGGATATTGACATGTTGAAGGGTAGCAAGGGTCGTCGGCAGAGTCGTCGTATTACCAATGATATGGACGAAGCACAAGTCGGCGTTAGGTAGACGCCGCGGCAAGGCGGCTGTGAGGGGCACACTGACCCAGACGATGCAAGGCACCGGTGAGGAGTAAACCATTGCTATGGTTTGCGTTAGCACTTCTTCCGTGTGCAAAGTGGGACCGAAATGGCAAATCAGTGTACATTGTCATTTGTACTTTGTATTGTTTTATGTAGCTCTGTTCTGGTACTACCAAATTTTCATTTGATGTACGTAATGCCGTAAGACATGTATCGTATGTTGCACGTAATGTTTATTTAAGTGTTGTACTCTTGTACTCTTTTGATTTGTTTGTTTGCAAGTTAAATTTACTCATTCGTTACACTCGATGTTTTATTTCCGCCAGATTTGCTATCTTAAAGTTGTTTTGCGTGTATGGCTCACGGATCCGACCGAGTTTGGCCTCTGGAGGAGCGCATCGATCGAAAGTACATCGTGCATCGCGTCGTGTCCCTCATCCTACGGGCTGCCGACGCGACTGTGTTGGGGGTGATCCGCGACGCGGACACCTCGGGTGGCCTGGAGGCTAGACCCACGCTGGACAGGCAGGTTAGTATACGTCCACACTATCTTCTCGCGAACCGCACCTTCAGATCGACCTTTTGTTCCTTCGCAGTTGAGCGCCGCCGGTCTACTACCTATCGCCGGATGGTGCGAGCACGGACGAGGACGAGCCAAGAAGCACGCATGGTCGGCGACGACGGAGACGCCCATCTTTGGGCGAGCGATCCACGACGCTTCCTGCTCGACCGCTCCTCGCCGACGGCTCTTGTGGACCGGTGGCGACTCAGAGACTCACACTTTCCATCTCCCATTCGGGAGATGGCCCTACCCCGCAGACGTCTCCTCGCTTCTTGGCCTCCCTATCGCGGAGGTGCCGCTTTCCGCAGAGCCTCCGGACAACCGGGCGCGAGGACCTTCGGCGAGTTTGAGAGTCCTCCCACCGTGTTGGCGGCCGGGTACTACGCCATTCTAGAGGCACGAGGCACGGCCCACCCTTGCCGTGGTTGTCGCGAGCTCGCATGCGTGTTCCACACCGCGTTCGTTGGTAGTGTCGCTACCGTCCTTTCGCACAGGGTCTTACTAAATTTTTTTGTGCAGCAGTGTCGGCGGATGGACCCTCACGCAGACGACCGGCAGTGTCACGCCACCGAGGCGCATTTGTTGTGGCTGTTTGGTTGCGTCTTTGTTCACCGCCAGCCACGGCGACACCGCCGACGCGAGGCTCATCACAGACGCCAGTATTATCGCCGACAGGAGGGCCCCAGATCACCGGGTTCGACCGTACTTGCCGCCACCTATCGCGGCTTGTGCGTCGTGCATCAGTCCGCATCGAACTCCATCCTCACGGGTGTCCTCTCCTCTCGCAGCTTGTGGTCGTTGAGCGCTTTAGCCTCGGACGGCCTGATGAGCTAAACAACAGACCGCACGGGTGGAGATGTACAACGCAGACGAGGTGGACCTACCGACGATGGGCTCTCTCTGGTGCCGGCGACGGCACGTACTCTTTCCGTGACTAATTTTTTCAGATACCGATCGTCCTACCTAATATGTTGTGTTCATTGCGAGTGCAGCCACAAGACGCACGGTGACATAGGCGTCTGAGCCGTTCGTGGGAGCGATTCGGCCATTTCTCACGGCGACGACGTTACGGGAGCCATACTCGCCAGAGTTACTTCGCGCGCTCCCCACTACCGTCCTCGTTGTGCTTGCGAGACCGAGAGTATGGGTCGACCGCAGGTGCTTGTCTTCGACGTCTTCGTGGAGGACTACGGGCGCATCGTGTGATGCGCCCGATTCGCCTACGCCAGCGAGTTCGAAGCAGATTAAGCGGCAGCGATGCGAGAACGCACTTGTGAGTGTCGGCATACATAAGTTGTTTTGTTGTCCTCTCACACACCATCGCTAACTACATGTTACGTCTTACTGACTTGATGGGAAGGAGTCCGCCGCGCCTGAATGGGGAGTAGGATGGGCCCGTGGGTAGCGCGATGGGAGGACGACTACAGACCGTGTGCGCAGGAGGACATCCCCTACGACCACACGAGCTATGACGAGTATATTCGCTGGTACGCTCCGCAGACACATACCAGGCTCGTGCTCGCTGATGACGAGCCCGCACCACGGTGTCCGACCGGCAAACACGCACCATGTGCATCTAGCGCAGGACGTGCACAACGCGGTACGTTACGTGCAACTCCGAAAATTTCGCTTGTGTTATCTGCCATTACAGTTTTCACCGTGTCTTCTTTTCGATGTAGGCGGGCATGGTTGTTGAGCTTGCGACGATCGCGACTCGCTCTGAGAGGTTCACGGAGGGTGTGGAGGGCACACGCGACGACACGGCCTGAGTTTTTCGTCGTTTTTGACAAAGAATATGCGGGACGTATTTTCGACTGTCTGTCGTGCACCAGCTCCTGAGGTTGGCACGCCCACCGTCCACACTCCGTCCGTCCTGCCGGCCGTCCGGCGAAGACCACAAAGAAAGCGGGAGGGTTAGCTGACCACGCCCGACATCGACGCTACGACCAAAAGCCGGGTCGGCAGACCACCTCCGACATCGACGCGCTACGACCAGGCTGGCTCGAGTAGACCACCTCCGACATCGACGCGCTCGACCGGTGGCTCGAAAGGACCACCTCCGACATCGACGCGCCTCGACCAAAGTTAGCTCGAGCAGAGCACGCCCGACACCGGGCGGCAGACTACGTCGTGCCACACTTCCGTGTGGAGAGCTTTGTACACGCCATGGCGCTTAGCCGAGGGTACGCCACGTCTCGCTGGTCAAGACGCGCGTTTTTATTAACTAACAATATTTTCTTTGTGCGGTACATTGCCCTATGACGACGTGGACGCGCATCACGTGGACGCCAGCGGGACGTGGGACGAGCCGGACGAGGACGCGCAGACTTTTTGGTGGACGAGGACCCTAAGACGCCCACACCTCAGCCACACCCGCCGAGGTTCTCGTCCGGCTCCACGGCTTCTCGGTGCGCCAAAGACCCCACTAACACCAGGTTGCCCACCCTTTGCCGCATCTCGGTCCTCGTCGGATCGGGGCTCAGATCGTTTTTCCTCTCGGGGCCGAGGCCCCGACACCAATCTTGCAGAGGAAGGCGCCAAGCGAGCCCGTAGGGAGGACACGGAGGCGGATCAGGCGGTGGCGACGCGAGGAGGATCTTGGGAAGTGCGGTTGGGGGGCTAGTAGGGCGTCTTGTCGCACTAGTCGCACATTTGTTCTTTATGTGATACTTTAATTTTGCACTTAATATATGATGCTGGATTACTTTTTGCGTTCTTCAAGATATACTCTTTCATATAATGCATGTTTGTTCAATGCATATCAACGCCTATAGCTTAATGGCAATCGCAATGACGCGTCCACCATTCACTTACATACGTTACGAGATTGAACGTAATTGCGACACATCGATACAACATGTCAACTTCGATAAAAGGCAACCGCAATAACGCGTTCGCCATTTAGTTACATGCTTCATGAGATTCAACATAAGTGCATCTGTAAGGGGACACTAGCGACGTCTGAGCTTCTCGCCTCCCTAATTGTAGAAGGTGCCTCGCAACCCACATAGAGTGTTCTCGGTTAGGCGCCTCGGACGTGGTCGGTTGTCGTTGTAGTGGCACGCACA
Source organism: Phyllostachys edulis (assembly GCA_036346405.1). Classification (NCBI taxonomy): domain Eukaryota; kingdom Viridiplantae; phylum Streptophyta; class Magnoliopsida; order Poales; family Poaceae; genus Phyllostachys; species Phyllostachys edulis. Next base: position 69,984,890 of record CM070556.1, read on the forward strand.
TATCTGACTAGGGTTGGCACAAAGAAAGATGCGGATCATAGAAACTTCCTATGTTCACGACCTCCTCATTGCCCTCTCTCGCCGCATCATTGGCGGAGGTCGTCATTTTGCTCGCTCAGATCGTCAATTTGTGCCTCCAAATCAAAGATTCGGTTCCACAATACATCCAGTACCGCACAATGTGTCGTTCATAGGGAGGATCGATCCAACGGGTGAAGTTGCATTTCGCCATCTGCTACAAGGGACGGTTAGTATGGACGATGTATTACCAAGAATATAAACAAAACAACTTACCCCAGTATGGGCATCGGAAGAAACGCCGCCCACCATCGAAAGGGCCGTCTATGGCTCGCTGACGATAGCGTCCTCCCGTGTCCGCATTTCGCCACTTAGGTTGATCACGCTTGTTCGGCATCAACCGGTGGTTAGGCGAAGTCCTCCATCCTTTCGGAGAAGGTCCGGCCGGTGAACCCGGTTGGGTGGTCTCTGGCGTCGCCATCGTATGTTCTTCAGAAAAGCGAGAAGGTTCTTCCTCCTACGGTTTGAAGGGTCCATGGTCGTGGTCGGGCGTGGGCGTGCATTTTATAGGCGCGGGGAGACTAACAAAGCGGGCGGCTTTGCGCGATGATAAGACCACACGGGCAGCTTTTGCGCGATGATAAGACGACACAGGCAGCTTTGCGCAAAGTGAGAAGGCGACACAGGCGCTTTGCGCAATGAGAAGACCACACGGGCGCTTTGTGCAAATGATAAGACCAAAGGAGACGAATTTCTGCGGTGACAAGACCACACGGGCGGCTTTTGCAAACCGAGAAGACCACACGGGCGACTTTGCGCGATGATAAGACCGAAGGAGACGACTTGGCGCAAAGGACAAGACTACACGGGCCAGCTTTGCGCAGTAAGAAGACCACACGGTGCAGCTTTGGGCAGTGATAAGACAAAACGAGATAGCTTTGCGCAGTTTAGGGTTTAGGTTTAGGGTTAGGCTTTTCAGATCGACTTGACAACCCTAACCACCTCGCCAGCTTTTAAAACCGAAAAGACAAGACTCTGTAAAGAAAGACGTGAAAACACTCGTCTCGCCGACTTTTCAGACCGATAAGACAAAGACATAAAGCAAGCCATGACTTTCACCGCAAAGTAAGGCGTGACAACACTATGCCTCGCCGACTTTTCGAGATCGACTTGACAACACTCTACCTCCTCGGCTTTTCGAATTTAAAAACAAGACTCTCTCTCTCGCATGAAATTAACCACACCATGCCAACCATGGAGCTTATAAAAGAGGGTTGAACCAAACCCAACTCTCCACAACACTACACAACACATACCCAGCTATGGACTCTTCGGCAAACTTCTACGCGAGGTTGTTGAAGAAGCAAAAGTGGCTTAAGCAGAAGAGGGAACAGCTAAAATACCCAGATAAATCAATGAAAGATCATTCAGTCCACACACCCAGACACCGCTGCCCGGGCGTACTACACATGCGGGCATCACCTCGTAAGTGTTTCTTTCGCGCGTATCGATTTTCCTCTACCAACGTTCAATTGCTTAAATTTTTAACTTCATCCCCACGTAATGGCAGCCCGAGATGCGCTGCCACTTCTTCCAGTGGATCGACGGCCCGAAGATGTACGACAGGGCATTCATCCAGCAGAAGTACATGCTGAACTACTCGGTGCGGGCCGAGAACTTCGTGCGGTGGAAACCTTACGTACCGGACCCTGTTGAGGAGGCACCAAGGAGCCCAAGATTTCGCCCGGCGTAATCCATATCGATGACGTCGATTATGAAGAGTTTACATCCTTATTACGTAAGGTTTCCTGACGGTACTTACATCCATCATACAATCGCAGACATGGACAACTTCGACATACCGGCCCCGTGCACGATCCGCGACAAAAACCAAGGAAAGGCTCATGCGGTTGACCGGCCGCCACAACAGATCCGGCCGCCCGGCGAATCCGTATGGACGACGTGAGTTACTGAAGAATTTACATCATTCTTACGATTTTCACTATACGGTGCCCTTACATCACGGAATCGCAGGACATGGGCGACTTGACATACCGGCCCGACGTGGGCGATCCGCCGACAAGGGCAAGGAAAGGCTCACGCTTGGTGAGCCCTACCGCCTAACAGATCCGGCCGCCCGGCGAATCCGTGTCGACGGCGTGAGTTATGAAGAATGTAAATCCTTCTTACAATTTTAAATATACGATGTACTTACATCAAGGAATCGCAGGATATGGACGACTTGATATACCAACCCGGCGTGGACACTCCCGCGACAAGGGAAGGGAAGGCGGCGAGAGTTCAACGCCGAGCTAGCAAGGAAGGGAAAATGGCCCCGTCCACTTGATGGGTCGGTCATTACGTAGTAGTCCCACGTCCTACCCCCATGTTTTTTACTATCCCCTAAAGGCATGTATACTTACATGGTCCGGATGCTTGTGTTACAATGTACCGTAGTAGTAGCGAGGATGACTAAAGCAATTAGCCGAACCATCATGCCATGTGACTACGTGTAACGTGCTTCTGTACGCGGACTCTAATGTAGTTCTGGTTCCGGAGACCCATCAAAGCAAGACTATATTGCAAGTATGCCTCTTCTAGTGGAATCCCAGAAAGAACCATTCGCACCGACATTGAATCCTCCATGTTTTAGGCCATCTTCATAATCACAATGAACGTTCTCAGCCCCTTCACTCATATTCTGTATAAGCTTCATAAAGTACGACATCGACTACGTGCCTACATACGATATATACGCTCAGACGACTTCATCGATGAGAGACTCTCGCGCATCATAATATCACTTACCTTTGTACTTACATATCATTCTCGTCTCAATCGTCCTCACAAAATTCAATGAAATTTACGCGACTACAACAATATACAACGATCACAAAATGTTATTGCGAGTCGACAAATTTCGTACCCATGATATTCTCTGAAAATAACAAACAGAGCAACCAACATCGTGACAACACTATTATTTTCAAACTAAATAACATGATATAATCGACTTGCTAAATTTAATTAACCTACCAAATGTAATATTCATTACAACTAAATTAAACAATAATTAAAAGGCAAAAAGGATGTAGGAGCTCCTATCGCCATAGGGTTGGGCGATCGGTTCTGCCGCCATAGGGTTGGGCGACTAGTTCCCTGCCGCCATAGGGTTGGGCGACTAGTTCTGTCGCCTGCTTATTAGGCGATCGCAAGCGTAAATGCCGCAGAGTTCAGGCGATTGGTTTGATCGCCCAACCCGATGGCGACAGAACGATACCGTAACCCTACTACGACAGAGGAAATCGCCCAACCATTGGGCATGACGATATTTTGAAAAAAAATATCATTGGAATATTATTGATATTTCGATTAAAAAATAGATTATTTAAAAAAAATTCAATAATCTAGCCCTAACCAAATATTAGAAAGTGTCTTAATACCTGTTGTGATAAACGTTTATTAAGCTATTATTTTGGACATGTACCTGTCTATAGTATTTATCTAACCATATCATATCCAACTGGAGTGCATTTTATAGAAGAAACAATATTAGAAATATTAGAAAGGCAAACTTAAAGAAGGATAGCAAAAGCTTAAGATACAGTCCCGAAATGTAACCTCGTTTGCAAAAATCTGCATGCCTAATATGTCCTCAATTTTTTTTAATTTTGTTGTGGATATGTTTGTTATATTTATTTCAAGAGCTCAAGAAGAAGGTCTCATTTCGGGGGTAGTTCATCACTTGGTTGATGATGAGTTGTCAATTTTGCAGTATGCTGATGACGCAATACTATTTTTAAATCATGGTATCGAACAAGCCAAAAAATCTCTAATTTATTTTATGTGTCTTTGTCGGGACCCAAAAATGCAATTCTAGATCCTTTGTGTATAATGCACTAGTACAGGATCACGCTAGTGCACATAGTGTCAACATAGATGAATATCAATCCACACAAGACGATTAAAAGCATAAACGAATAATTTGATTAACAAATAATGGTTTTGACCTTATGGTCGAGTTTACACTTATTAAGCCACGCAGGGCTGATAGAGAATTAAATAACAGCGGAACAGATAACTTCAGCGGAATCCCATCAGTTCGTCACAGACAACCGACTGGGATCAAGATCCTACGATCAAGCACCTTCATTGAACTCCTCCTCGAAAGCAGGTGATGACTCCTCCTCTTCTGTTGATTTGATTTAGCAAACATAAGTATACAACCGTACTCGTAAGTCATACCACAGAATGCAATTATATATGATGGCTTATGTGGCTCTTTTGCAGAAATACAGTATTTGCAATTTGAATACGAATAATAGATTGAAAGCATAAGGTAAAACAAATAACAATATTAATTTTAACAGTTATTTTCACAAAGACACATAGCCTAATCAAGTTATTCACACAGCCATATAACTTAGGTTACACAGCTCTCTTCCCAACATTTTTATGAAAAACTACCCCTCGTGTGAAATCCCCGAGCATGTCCATGACCGCGGACGCAGCTATTCGAATAGATTAATTTAACACTCTGCAGAGTTTGTACATTTTACCCACACGATACAACTAGTGTAGTTAACACTAATCATAACAAAACATTTTAGAAACTTCATCTCAAACATTGATACTCCCGATATGCTTTATCGTCAAACTACCCCACATAGGAAGCAAGCTCGACACACATCGTTGGACAAGGACACGGCGAACCGCTTCGTGATGTAACTACTTGGTAGTACACCTCCACCCATGCAACACAGCCTAACCTACTACCTGAGTAACAATGTCAAGAATCCATAATTTACTAAGTTAGGCCCGTCCCCCACCAGGCATGTGGTTGTACAGTAAGGCTTAGTTCAATGGCGCACAAAGTTAAGTCCTTAATTGACTAAGGCAAGACTTCCAATTTAATTACAAATCCCTATGCACACAGCTTATTATGCCCATGCACACAGCTCCACCATATCTTTTAATGTCCACCACTTGCCCCAGTCTAAGTCCTTTCCCACCCTGTTGGTTAAGTGCAACACATGCCATTAACGAGTAATATCACATAGTACACACAGTTTTATCACTTAGTCAAGTTTATACTTGCTACTCACATAAAATGATGACTAGTGGCGCATGGCTAAGCAGACTAGTCGTATCTAACCAACCTATGTTGGTGCTATGATAATACCAACTAAATAAACCAATCTAGGATGACAAAAGATTATGACATAACAATAGACAAGATGGATATAACGAATTGGATAGTAACTATACCTAAAAGCATTTAAATAAATACTTAAAGTAAATGCAATAATTTGAATCAAAGTATTTTGAAAACTAGGTTCAATATGATCGAAGGTATAACTTGCCTTGAAATAGGTCTAGGTACTGATCTTGCTCTTGAGATGCTCCTTCTTCTTTAAAGCTTCCCGAAGTATCAACGTCTACTCGCAAACGAAGCAAACAAACAAAACAAATAAATAATAGAGACAAAAAAACTCCACAAAATTAAATAAAAATATCAGATAAATATATCTTGAATTTATATGAATTTAGAAATTTGAATGGGCTCAATCGGAGTTCGGATGCAAAAGATATGGGCTTTGGAAGTTTAAATCTAAAAGAAAACTCTAATTTTGGATTATTCCGAATTTCCGAATTATCTTTCAAAAGAAAATCCGATTTATGACGTAGCGCTGACATCATCAAGGAATTTCGGCCAAAAAGAATTAAAAGAATTGGATCTGACACGTGGGTCCCACTTGGAAGTGGTTTGGCTCACCGTGGACCACGTCCACTAGGGTTTGGATCTAGATCAAGGGCGGGCGTGCCACACGTATGCCAACGCAGCGCTGATTGGAACGCCATGTGGGTGACACGAGGGCAAGGACGCTGACATGGTAACACACGTGGACAGCCACATCACTTGGACGACGGCGAGGGTTGCTGTACCGGCTGACAACGGCGAACGGCGGCGCAGGGGAGGCGACGGAGGCACTCATTGGATAGAGGTGACTATTGCGAACCTAATGATACTCGTTTGATGCTCCCAGCGGTGACCAAAAGCACAACAGCGCTCAAGGTCGGTGACGGAGCGGTGCGGTCAAAGATGACAACAGGGCTTCGGGGGTTATCCGGCGAAACGGAAGCGCGCACCGTGTAGCCTGTGCTATTGCGAACCCGGCGGCGGTGGAAGCACGACTGAAGATGGTTCGACGATGAAGGAACCCGACGGCGAAGAACTCCGGTGATCGCTCGGTTCTTGACGAAATATGGAGCGAAGAAGATAAGATCGGCGGCGGAACCCTATGGTTTTGGGAGAGGATGGCGGCACGGAGGTTTTAACATGGGTGCGGCTGCTTATAAAGGACTGGAGGGAGGAGATTTAGAGAGAGCTAGTGGCGCTACTCGTGTTCAACCCGGACACAACGAGTCCTGCTCCTGGACTATTGGAGGAGAAGAGCACGTGCCCAACAGCACGGTCCCACCGACAATGGAAGAAAAGAGGCACGACTGGTTTTGGACTTCGGCGCAACGAGAAAGAGAAGGCGGGCCGGCAAAGGAAAAAGGCCGAGCGACTGGTTGGGCTAAGATCAAGAGAAGAAAGGCCGGCAAAGGCGGGCCGACTAAAGGAGAGGATGGGCCATGGGAGCGGAAAAAAAATTTGGGCTGAAGGAAATCGGCCCAAATATTTTCTGAGATTTAATTAGTTTTTCCTTTTAAGAAACTAGTAGAAATTTTAAATGGCAATAGAAAATAGCAAATGAACTTGGAAAAATTCTAGAAAATATATCCAAGCACATAGAATCCAAATAAAATAATTTTAACCATTGTTGATGTTGATTTTAATCATATTAAATTGTTTTGATATCCAAAGTTCAAAATTAAGCTTTTAAATTAAATTCAAATAAATCCAAATGGTGAATTTTCTCTCTACTAACTATTCAAAGGATTCTTAAAGCTCAGAAAATTAGGACTTTACAGTCTTTTAACAATTATCAGGTTTAAACATTAATTTTCATAAGAGTGAGATTTTTTGTTTTGGCACTGCCAAAGAAGCTGAAGCGTAGTATACGCAGCTTTTTGGTTGTGAAGTTGGTACCTTCCCTTTTAGATACTTAGGTATTCCAATTCACTTAAGAAAAATAAGGAATAGTGATTGGAAAGGGGTGGAAGATAGAGTTGAAAAGAAGCTTAGCAGTTGGAAAGGAAAGAACTTGTTTGTTGGTGGAGGGTTGTTACTTACTAACTCGGTGCTAAGCAGTCTGTCTATGTTTATGTTACCTTTTTTTAGGTTCCTCGAAAGGTTCTCCAAAGACTAGATTTTTATAGATCTTGTTTTTTGGCAGAGTGATAATCATAAAACAAAATATAGGCTTGCTAAATAGAGTATAGTGTGTACACCCAAATAGCAGGGCGGTCTAGGCATTCAAAACTTAGACACAAAAAATAAAAGGTTACTCGGGAAATGGTTGTTTAAATTGCTTAATGAAGAAAGGGTATGGCAAACGTTACTTACACGAAAATATTTAGGGGAGAAGAGTCTTTCGTAGGTGGGTAATAAGCCGGGGACTTCCTATTTCTGGTCGGGTCTAATGAAAATTAAAGAGAACTTTTTTCGCTTTGGTTCATTCCATATTAAAAACGGAATGCATACTAGATTCTGGGAAGATATTTGGTTAGGCGATTCTCCGCTGAAAAGTCAATATCCAATTCTTTATAATGTGGTGAGGAAAAAGGATGATACAGTGAAGAATATTCTGCGGTCAGTTCCTTTAAATGTTTCTTTTCGAAGACCTATTATTGGTCCTAAGTTACAGGCTTAGAATGAGTTAATTCGAAGAATTGCTAATTTACAATTGAGTTCTCAAAAATATGTTTTCAGGTGGAATTTGAATAAGTCTGGACTTTTTTCGGTAAAGTCTTTATATGAGACACTAATTGGAAATTATCGAGCCCTATTAGGAATTTTTTTGGTTCATTAAAATTCCATTAAAAGTGAAGATATTTCTTTGGTATCTCAAAAGAAGGGTAGTTTTAACTAAAGATAATCTACTAAAAAGAAACTGGAGGGGAAGCCAAAAATATTGTTTCTGTCATGGAGTGGAAATAATTCAGCATTTTTTTACTGATTGCCCATTTTCACGTCTTGCATGGTGGGCTATTCAATATGTGTTTAATCTATCTCCTCTTGTAAGTATAGCCAACATGTTTGGAAATTGGTTAGCTGGTATTCCACAAATTTTAAAGACACAACTCCTAGTGGGAGCCAGTGCCTTATATTGGTCTATTTGGTTATGTCAGAACAATATTGTTTTTGAGAAAAATATTTTCACTAATCCCTTGCAGGTTATCTTAATGAGTAGGCACTGGCTAAGGGCGTGGGCAATTCTGCAGAAACCAGCTCAAAAGGAGTCCTTGTTGGTCGGAAGCGCTAGGTTGGAGTTTGTGACGAAACAAATCTTCAACATTCATGAGTGGCGGTTTAGTCATAGGATTTGTAATGATCATATTTAATTTCCAGTTTTCTTTTGATTGTAAGGCTCTGAGGCACCTTTAATGCTTTTGGTACTGTTGGTACTTTAAACTCTGTAATAAACAGGATTGTGTGCATCTTTGATGCAGAGATCGGGAGAGTTTTTCTCTTCCATTATCTAAAAAAAATTAATATCAGGGGGAGCCACCTCTCGACAAGCATGGGTGACTGCTCGAGCTCACCGCCGACGAGCCGTGGAGGTCTATTGATGCATCGCCACCGCTAGACACCATGGAATCCATGGTTTCTCAGGTAAGCCTCGCCTTTTGCCACAGTTTTCAGTTTTGGGTTGTTGCTCAGTTGCTTTGTCACATGGGCCAAAGGTTGGTCTGTTGTAGCCCAATACCATCACGTGGCCACTAAGCACTAAGTGCCCCATGGCCCCACGCCTCCTCACGTAGCCAATAGCGGTTGACTCGATCTAACGAATCGACCGTTTATCTCCCTCAACCCCTTTTGTCCTCTCTATCACCCTCCTCTCGAGTGCTTCTCCTCAATCACCCCCCCCCCCTAAAGCCCAAAACCCTAGCTAGTTGGTGGGCTGTAGAGGTGTTCACGGGCGGCCCGGCCCGAGCCCGAGCCATTTGGTGCTGGGCTTGGGACTCAGTTTCCGGCCCGAAAGCCCGAGAAATAGGATTAAAAAAATTTAAAACTATTTAATTAATTCTGAAAATGAAATAAATATTATTTTTTATTCCAAAAAATGATTAAAATAATGTTTTAAATCAAAAAACTAATTTTCGGGCAGTCCTGCTCAACTCGTCTGCTTGAGGTCGAAGCTTTTCAAGCCTAGCAGGCTTGTTTGAACACCTTTAGCGGCCTGCCCCGACGGGATCTCGATACCTCGGCGACTTAGTCGCTCGGTCAACGGAGCGACAAGCAGGAAGCGCGGAGCGACATGCAACGATCCAAGCGTCCAAGACGCGGGGTGGGCCGCGGGGCAAAGCATAGGCCACACTGATGTAGGGGAGCACATCGTGGTTAAGCCTGCCCAGCCTCCAAAAATTTCCTTGATCCACCGCTAATTAAAATGCTTCTTCTTATACATCAAGCTTTCTGAAAATCACATATTCTTAGGAACCTTCTCTTGGTGGGGTAGTGGAATTGTGGGTATACGACCCCACCAGACCAATTCATGGGCGACCTGGCCTGTTTCGAACTGGGCTTGGGAGTCGATTACTGGCCCAAAAGCCCAAAAATCCGGGTAAATGTAATAAAGAAATGAATATATATATATAGGATTCTGAAAATGAATTAAATATTGCTTTTTATTCCAAAAAAGAATTAAAATAATTATTTTTAAATCAGAAACTCAATTTTCGGGCCAGGTCGGGCTTTTCAGTCAGGCTGCGTTTGAACAGTCTCAGACTTCACTTTGAGGTTCAAACTCGATGCCCACCTTTATGCACACGTGAGTACGCTTTAGTAGGAGTTTGGTGAGATCACAGATTTGTCCTTAATCTCTATCTTTCTAGACGTGTGCTTAATGAAACACACTCGCATGTGTGCATGTGTGGCGGTGTGTAGGTCATGCTTGTAATCGATAAAGTGAGAGAGAAACACATCTTTTCCCTTAGAAATGTACACCTTTCCTTTTAGGTTTGGAAATTGGAAATTCAGAGTTTGCTGTGACAAGATAGATGGGCTCTTTGGTAAATTTCCAAGCAAAACAGGGCGACTCGGGAGCGTCAAGTCACAGTCCGCCCCAAGAATCTTGACCCTTAAACCTGACGTGGACTCGCGACACCCCGGGGGCAGATAAGTCTTTTCGCGCAGTGCCGGGTGACGAACCGGATGCCGTCATCTCGGAAAGCTGGTGGATCCGGTGCGGACACCGCCCATGTGACCACCATCAGTGGGTCAACGACACAGGAGTACAGGACAGATCATGTCACGTTGGTATGGCGCTTGGCTGTACACAGTACATGTCTGTGCGTACTGTATAAGATTTGAGCTACTTTAGTAGACTAGTACTCCATCCATGAGTACAAATTTAGATCAGCACTATCTTGGTGACATTTAAATGTGAGGAAAGTAACTTCCTTAGAGGTTGTATGGTTGCCCTGACAACCGTATACTTGGATCAAGACTCTTAGGTAGTTCATATTTGATGGAGCTTTTTTAGATACAATACTTGATGGAGTTGCTAGATTTCACATGATCTTATTATTCAGACCAGGATCTTCAATTTAACTCCACGAAACAAGCCTTTTGATTCTGTTTGAAGATCTTCTCACGAGTACTGTATGTTGAATTTGAAATTGACACCTTGAATCAGATCCCACCAGTACCGTTAGCCGATGGCTGGTTAAATAGGATGATTTTGAAATCCAGCTCTAGTCCAAACGGTATTGTCTAACCAAATTTGGTGGATGACACTATTTAGGATTCCACCATGTGCTATTGCTTCATCTAGCTAGGTAAGCTAGCATGTCCCTTCATGTTCAGGACATGTTCAAATCAATAGTACATCATTATTACTACTTAATCACACCATTACTCTGGTTCTAATTACCACATGTGTGGTCCATGATCAAGTGCACCTCTCAACACCTCTTGATAAGTCATATCTCCAATTCCACTAATCCTATACATAATCAATCCTCCTCTGGACACCATCCCCGCATAGCCGCATTCTCTACTCCTCTCCCTAGTGCAGATGACCTCTGCTCCACCTCGCCCACGACGACCATATCGCTTGCAATGCTCTCATCACAAAATTACAATGTACCCTTGTCTCGATTTTCTCTCTCTCTAAAATGACATTATTTCACGACGAAATAGCAAAAATAACTCTCCCGCGAACTGGGGGCGTGGCAGGCACATGTCGTGCGTGGGTGGGTCGACAGGCGACCTGCCGCAAATTCACGACAGGTCGCCTGCCGACCCACTCGCACCCGACACATTGCCTTTCGTGATTTTTGAGCACGTCACTAATATTAATTTTGTCAATTTGTTCACGTACGGGCCTCCCTCGCCTCTACCGTCACCTCCTCTTCACACGCTGCCGAGAGATACGGCCGCTGGACGTGCCCTCTTCCGCCTTTGACACCACGAGCCATGACCATTCACCCCATCCAAATTAATCTTGACCACCCATCCATAGTTAGCCCTACCATCATAGTTGGGGTTCAGGTTGAGTTAGCATATACGGAGGAAGCCGGTGCTCTGCGACGATGGCGAGTGCCTGCCTAGCAGCTGTTTCTCCTGGCCTCCGGGTCCAGCATCCTCTCTGCGCCCAAGCTCCAGCTCAGTGATTATTGCCATTTGGTGAGTAATAATATACCATTTTTTTGGTCACTTGGTGAATAATAATATACCATTCCATAATGCTTGATCTTGCAAGTGTCAACGTATATTAGAAATAAGTAAATAAATGGACGTGGATTATACGTGCCCACTGACTAGTAATGTTAGGAATTGCCTTAGCCTTAAGAGAAGCATTTAATTAAGCATATCAATCATGAGAAAAAAATCGTATTAAAACATACATATCAATTTTAAATTATCCCGACTAAACCCTGAATTAGTAGTACCTAGTACTGACATATATGAAAATTTTTATCGTTTAATCCTTTTTTTTAATTTTATTTTAAAGTTAACCTCTCGCGAACTTTATTTCCAATTCTGACCACTTTGATCACGCCACTACCCATGGCGTGGCAAATACGTTATGTCACGCCACCTATAGTGGCATGGCCAAAGCTGCCACACAAGTCCTCGGCCGCGCGTCGTGCCAGTATGAAGGGCTTGCGTGGTCGTTGTCACGCTAATTATAGTGGTGTGACAATGGTTGTAGTCACGCCAAAGAGCGTGAAAGAGCGTGGCGTGACAGTAGGCACTTAGGGCTCTAGACCGAGGCGACTCTTCATTTCTCCCCATCGTTCCCATCTCATCTATCCCCCGTGCGACCTCACTCCTCCTCCCGTTCCTCCCGCCGCCTGCCCTCATCGGTCGGCCAGACTTCCTCCTCCCGCCGCCGGCCATCCCTCCTCCTCCCCACGGACCTCCTCCACCCACCGCCCGTCCTCCCCGAGGGCCGTGTTCTCCCAGTCTCCTCCCGCCCTGCGCTGCTGATTGACTTCTCCACCACCGTCGGACGTCGCGTCCCCCCGCCCCCTGGATCTCCTCCCCTTCCTCCGGCTTCTTCCAAGTGAGTAGGGGTGCACCCCACCGAGCCCGCCTCCCTCCTATCAGCGCCATCTCCGGTGCTGCTGCTACTCTGTCTCCGGCGCCGCGAAGTACGCCTTGATTTGTCGAGTCCCGACGCTACCAGGTGAGTGCTAATCGATCCCCTTGTTCTTTTTTTTTGTTGCGATGGCTAATTGTTCTGTGATTAGAGTTTAGGGATTGTACTACGAGTGCTATTTTGTTGCGAAGTTTGGTTGCACCCTAGCTTGGTGAGGTTAATTGTGTGGTGTACTGCTCTACAGGATTAGAAATCAATTTATATTCAATTTGGATCGTGTGGTTGTTTGGATCATGTTGATTAGAAATCAAATTTTAGAAAGCAAACTACTATCAGTTAGATGGAGGCTTCTAACAGCATTTGATCTCGGGCACTGATGTTTGTATTGGAAACAAAGGAGACCTGGATGTTTCTATTTGGACTGTGCTAACTATTATCCGTACATATTTGCCCTTATTCATTAACAACTACATTTTCTTTATGATTCGTAAATATTTTCTTAAGGTGTAGCACCGAAGCATTTCCTTACATGTTATGTTAATATATGGAATGTGTTTCTTTTCACATTAAAAGGTTTTACAAGGAACTTAAGGATAACCCATTTTAAGTTGTTATTTTGTTTGGTTGATTTCTTCACAAAATGTGTGCGTTCCCCATTATTCCATTTTGTTGATTACATGAGTTTAGAGAATACTGCGGGCAGCAAGGAGATTATTTTAGACAAGAGATTTCCACATTATAAACTATGGCCAAGCCCGAATGTAGAGGTAATCCCTAATTGACCTCGTAGTGTTAGCCACTTATTATAAACGAGCTTGTACCTTACAAGTATACATGTAGATAATTTTAACTCTATTACTCCAAGTTCTTTTAGAACTTGACATGTTAATCCACAAACTCTAGTGTGGAACATGTGGTATGCATGCCTCATGACCACTAGACAATGCCACCGAAAAGAAGTAATCCGTATTTTGCTCAAGCTCTGACCTCATGTCCTACAGAATTAGTTTACCGAAAAATAAATTATGAAATGGCCTCTATAGAATTGAAATAAAGGCTAAAGGCGAAAAAATTATGACTTATCTCCTTTCTGAATACCAAATTTCCCTAATGAGTGATTCGTGGCACTCCGAGCGTGCAGCTCTGGTGTACCTAGGAGCGAAGTCTTGGGCGTACTCAGGAATGAGCCCTGAGCGGTCCCAAACACATGGTTTGGGCGATCTCGGGAACGAGATCTCGAGCGTACCTAGACACATGGATCCAGGGTAGTGTAGGTCACACTAGAGGCAAGCTCTGAGTAATCCCAAACACGTGGTTTGGGCGGTCTCGAGAACAGGATCTTGAGCGTGACTGAGCACGAGAGACTCAGATAGTATACGATTTGGATCTTTTTGCCTCTTATTTTTTCTTGGTGTTATTCGACCACTGTGTATGGCCTAACACACCTCAATAAAGGGTTAGTCTCTGCCAGAGAAATATGAGAGTTACAGATCACAATTGCCCCTATTCAAAATTGACAACGGAGTATCTCTTCCTCAATTATTGTTAAACAATCCGAAAACTTTATTTAACAAGCCGAACTATTTCATGTTGACTTGATTTTAAAAAATGTATTAAAACATACATATCAATTTTAAATTATCCCGAATAAACCCTGAATTAGTTGTACCTAGTACTGACATATGTCACTGCAAGCATGGTAAGAATAAGATGGCGTTGGGCTTGTGGCCGGGTGCCTCAAGATTGTACATTTTCCTTCCGTGCGCACCGGATTTGGGTGGTGGGGTCGTGCCAACACCAAGTCGACGGAACGATGATTGGTTTTTCCGCCAACATCTTGGGGGGGCCCACCTCCCTGTGTTGTTAAGCTTTCTTCACGTGATTTCAGCATTTTAGGAGATTTTGGGCTCGCCATGATGCGAAATCTCTTAAGTTACGACAGTTCACGATCGGAATTTTCCAGACGCTCTGGTTTTGCGACTTTGGCAATCGATGGCTTCTCATTGCACGGAATATTTGGGGTTTCGTCGTGTAAAATGTTTACAAGTGGACATGCCACTCCACCGCACACTCCAAACACATAATTGGGCAAATCCCGAGTAATAATGGCAGTATGGTGATGCGAGTACCTGCAGATCATACTATAACTTGCTGTAGCTTTACTGTGATTATCTTGCCACTAGTTTCTAAAACCACATAAAATTCTCCTAATAACTTTTTTTATTCAATCCAGTTCGTCTCCACGCCCCCGCCAGAGAGGGGGGGGGGGATTCCAAATCTAAATCTGAAATGTTTAACCAAGTAGTTGCCGCCCGGCCAGACAACAGCTAGAAGTCGCCATCAGTCGTGTGGCGTGAACAATGAGTACAGCCGGGTACAGCGAGCGCGAGCGCGTGGCGTGAGATTAACATTTTGCTTGAAATCATGCGAACTTAGCTATCGAGCAGCTCCGCGCGTTGAAATTAACGATCTCTTCTTTGTTCTCACTTATCGCGACGCGAAGAATGCACTTGTGTCAAGCCCTGATCTGGACAGTATTGACCTGCGAGGCTGTAACAACCAAGTAACCTACCCATACTAGACAGTTGCGCTGTTGGACACCAACTCACGACTCGCGGGTAGGGGTGGGAAAAAAAAACCCTCGAAAATCGGTTTGTTAAAAACTCGGTTTGAACTCGGGTTATAAACGAGCCGAGCCGAGCCGAAGCTGATATTTCTGCTTGTTATATTAACTAGTCAAGTTCAAGCTAGCTCGGAGCACTCGTTAAGCTCCTTTATATTAGAACTCAACCCAATAAACCTAGTAGCACAACTGTAACAAGCC
The DNA here is from genome assembly GCA_036346405.1 of Phyllostachys edulis. NCBI lineage: Eukaryota > Viridiplantae > Streptophyta > Magnoliopsida > Poales > Poaceae > Phyllostachys > Phyllostachys edulis. The sequence goes on from CM070556.1 coordinate 70,000,451, forward strand.
CAACCTAAGCCTATTAGCTCAGTCTAGCAAGCTGCAGCCCTCTCTTATCCACAAAACGCCCGACCTCTGTTGGCATCCTCTCCTTCTGTGTCCGGCCCGGCGCCCTCCCACGATCCCAAGCCAAACGAGTCAAATGAGTCAACTCGCGAGTACATAACAAGTCGAGCCGAGCCGACATTTTTACTCGTTTAATTAGTGAGCCGAGTCGACATTTTTACTCGTTTATTTAGTGAGTCGGGCCGACATTTTTACTCGTTTACTTAGTGAGCCGAGCCGAGCTTAGTTCCTTAACGAGCTTGACATCCGCCTACATCTCCGAGGCATGATGCCCAGTTAATTCTCTCTCTTTTTTTCACAACAAAACTAGGCTCGGTTTGGCATCACGGAGGCATGTATAATCGACGATCTATTCTTACCGCTCTGGATATTCTACTAATCGATGGCACCTCCTTCTTTTCTTTTTTCTTTTTTGTTTTGCGAATACAAGAAAGACCGTAGTGTAGCATAGCACTGCAACAGAGAACTGACCCTTACCTTACCTATACGCGCATGTACAGTAAGTAGTACATGAGAGACCCGGCAACAGGGACGAGCAAGTTACGTGCATATCTGAAGTTGCCGAGATTTCTCTCCTGCTCAGCCACGATCGTTCGCATCGTCGTCAAAGCCGCTTTATCTAGTGTACAAAGCACTCGGTTTTGCTTGCTCTCCGAAAGTGAACAAGGGCAAAGTTGTATCATGCTCGTGTATGCATGTAAAGGATGAGCCTGCTGTTCCGGCTTAGTCCTGATCCAGTGACCAGCAGCAAAAAGCGGTATTGGGTTTTTGCCAAAGTTTGGCCAACCTTGGATTCAATGTAAGATACGGAACGGATTACCTAGCTACGTCTTAGCTAGGGTCCGCAGAGCAGAGCCGTTCTTTTTTGTAAGGGCATGGATGTGTTTTGGTCAGATCCGGCAAGGATCCGGATGGTGTTCAGAACTGCAGAGAGGTATTGTGCGCACAGTAACATAAGCTTACTAGTGATTACCGCACGGTACCAGATCATTTCATTGTAGCATAGTGCCTGATTTTACTGTATGAAAGAAATTGTATTGTAGTATGAACACTATAGCGCTTGATCTAAACCATTGGATTTCGATCGGACGGTTGAGAGACGCTCCTAATGTGGAGTACTATTCATTATGATGCACACCAGGTTGTGAGAGCAGCTAAGTCCAATGTTCTACATGTCCAGGTCGGGTTGATGCTCCGAGAAATATTAAACTAGGGATACAAATAGAGCGGATAATTCCTGACCGACCGAATGAAAGCTCGCGGAGCGAATACATGATGGAGAAATAGATATCCGACACTATCCGTTTACGACTCCGACTCTGAGGAAAAATAAGGAATATGATACAAGATGAGCGATATCTGTCCGTGTGTGTCTGTATGTCAGATGGTATAAGAAAAACCTGTTGTGACTTCACTTAGGAATAAGATAACAGATAGGTGGGTTGATGCATCTGAGTAGACAGATATGATATCCTGTTTTTAATTAAGCCTTTACTTAAAAAACAAACTAGAAACAGGTTTTTAAAACTCATTAAGAGATTAAGGCCCATGGGAGGAGCCTAGACTTTTTTAAAAAAAATGTAGAGGAGAGGGGCTGAAACCCAAATCCATCTCTCCCAGCCACCGTCAGCCTCTCCTCTTGCGCTAGCTCTCCCTCTGCAGACACTTCTCTTTTGGTGCTGCCTTGCTGCCGCATCTCTTCCTTGCGCATGCCTGCCTGAGCTAGCTCTGCAGTCTGCACCATGCGCCAGCTAGCTATGCTGCGTTGGGGGATTCTCCGCCGCTGATAGATAGGTGCATGCATGCATGCATTCTTGCTTTGCACATGCACATTATGGTTGCAACAGTAGAGGGAAAGATTCTAGGTATTGATTGCGGGGAACGGGTAAATCGTTATGCGCTACTTCGTCGAGTTTCGACGTATAATCTTACGGAGAACATTTTAGGTATTTAGATTCAGATTTAGAGTTTTATCCAATTATAAAATATGTAGATGATTTTGTTAGCTTTTCAGAAAGGTCTAGATCACTAGATTCGGAGTAGCGAGCGAAAAGTTATAGCCTCGAAAATGTCGCTGTCCAGAATTTAGACATCGTTGGCAGATATCGTGTAGATGTGCTATTTTTACCTAGTAAATGAAAGAATTAAAATAGGGTGATAACTTGAATTAGCTAGAAAATTTTGAGTAGTTTACAGAACTGGTATCGTTCATATCTTTTCAAGTTTTAGAATTAAAGATATGAAATTGTGAAGCGGACTATCCTGACAGATTTTGGGACAGTTTTCAGGGAAGGAAACAGGGGAGAAAACCGTAGAATCAGAAGTTCATCATAACTAGGAAGTTGTGGAAAATTACGTGAGGATTTCAGAAAGTATTGGTTTTCTATATTTGGAGTTCGGGTGAATAAGTTAGAGTATTTTTAGTACTAAGATAGTGGGTAGTGTGTCCGATAGAATTAGGTTAACTATGACGTTTTATCGTAGACAAGCAAAGGCGATTAGTGTATTGTTTCAGTATTGTGGTGATGTGTTTTTAGTATATTTAAATTGTTTGTACAGGAAGTATTGCTTCCAGCATCTTGCCACCATCCCGCTACCTGGCTCCGAGCGGATAAGAGGCAAGTACATGGTAAAGTAATGAATAATGGATCGTTCGTTATTATCATTGATATTACTTATCATGAAATTTATTATACTTTCGTTAAGCTTATTCATATACATGATATTAATGACATTGAGTTAATGAGATTATGATATTGAGATAATGAGAATGATATATTGAGTTAATGAGACGAATCGTGTAAATGATTAATTATGATGTTGCATCATTTACATTCATCATGATAAGAGTGCATGAGCTAGATCGGTGAGAAAGTCAAATAACTAGTCTGATGAGGTCAGTGAGAAAGATACACGACTAGTCCAGAGTACTCTAGGTAAAATCTTAAATTTGTAGGGACTAGTTAAAGTCCTACAATTGAGGGACCTCATCCTAACGATGATAAAGGAAGAGTGTGTCATCGACGGGTGAAAACTCCGCTATACCGGTGTAAGCTGATGAGATGCATATGAGCATGAGTATGATGGTGCATTCGTATATATGAATAAATTGTTAAATTATGCAAATTTATCTATATAGAATATGACTTATTTGAGTATGAGAATGACATTAAATAGATAGTCATATATAGGATGATGATAACCTTGATTATAGTTGATAAACTGTTGTTTATAACTCTATTTATGTATTTATTGAGTCTTGGACTCGCTTTTGCTTTGTTGTTGTTTTTAAGTGACCATTGACGATATGTCACTTGGAAACGGCTAGTGCACTTGGAACCATAAACCAACACTCAATTACTTGATTCATTGGACATAAGAACCTTTATTATAGAGTGATAAATTATACTTATGGCTTGTTAGCTTGAATGGCCTTAGATGATAGGTTGGAGTTAATATTCATTCATTATACTGTATTCGATTGGTTTTGCGTTGTTCTTGATTATTATCTTACTATGCTTCCTAGAGATTAATTATCTATGATCGTTATATCATTATACTTGTTTTAATGTGACCTGTGGTCGGGTGTTATTGTTAAGATGCTTGCTGTATTTTATTGTAAAATGATGTTAAAATTGATAGTACAGTTAGTGGCATTTTAGGCTCCGTATTAGGGAGTGTTACAACAGAGGATACTATGTGTTTTTTCTTCGACATTTCAACGATTAGTCTCTCCGTATCCGCTCTGATTGCACTCCTATTGTCCAATGTCTTGTGTAGGGGTACAAAAGAAACGAATAATTTCCATCCGACGGACCAAAGGCTCATGGAGCGAATACAAAATGGAAATAGGTATCGAACGCTATCCGTGTCCGACTCCGAAAAAAAATACAGGATGAGCGATTTCGCTCCGATTGCACCCCTACTTGAAACTATAAATACTAACAAAATAGCCAACAAAATTTTAAACGATTTAACAGGAATACAAGAGCATTAACATACAGGCAGGACAGTAGACCCAAGAATACACATCGCATTTTGCGTATAGTAGTTGAGATATATACTATCTGCCGGTGGCTTGTCCTGATGGACTGAAAAATGTCATTCTACCCCCCAAACTAGCTAAGCTTGCCAAAATCTATCTCGTGCCAATACAGCAGAGATGTTATTACAGGAATCTACCTACTTGCTCTGAAGCTTCAGAAAGACAAACTCCTCAACTGATGGTGTCTCACCGATCCACTTGAGAGCTTCCTTCTCAGGCTCCTCATCGACCCCAATGGCCATTATGGCCTGCTTTCCCGGAGCAGTCCTTCCAACGCTCATAAAATTCACATTTACATTCATCTTTCCCAAGATCGATCCCACCTTTCCAATGATGCCCGGCTGGTCAACTTGGCGGCACAGTATTAGGTTGCCCTCAAGACTAACATCCACATTGAAAGGCCCGACGAGTGTGAGATGTGGCGCGCCATCCTTAACCTTTCCCTCCAATCTGATGTCACCTGCATCAGATAATGCACCGGCAAACTTGGACTCTACATTGGCAAGATGGACCTGGATAGAGTCTAGAGGGATCTCTGGTGAGCCATCAAGGAAAATTCTCTCCTCGATGATGCAGATGCCTCTTTGCTTGGCGACATAGTCAGCATTGACAATGTTAACGAATGCACTCGAAACGGGTTCCACAATGCCTTTGGTGACCATAGCACGAAGAATTCTTGTGTCCAAGTCATCGGGGTCTCTAGCTGATGAATAGACAACCTTGACTCCCTTAATCCCACTTCCCCCAGCTACAAGTTGTACGATAAGCCGGCCCAGCTTCTCAGCAAGGACAACATATGGGGATAACTCGGATAAAACCTGTGGGAAGAGATGAACAGTTTAATCGCAAGCAGATTGCACAATTATGATGTAAATACAAGAATTTTGTCCTTGGCAATCAAAGTACCTCAGCAGGGACCATTGGGGCATTAACAGCAGTAGCAGCCAATTCACCTTTTAATGCACCGATAACAGCCTCTGCAATTTCAAGGGCTACACCTTCCTGTTGAGGAACAGCACATAAAGTTTAATAGGATAAGCTAGTAAGATGCGGTATAAAGTTTGTTACAAAACAAACAGGAAACCTGTGCTTCTGTTGTGCTAGCTCCAAGGTGTGGCGTGACAGTGACATTTTCATGGTGAACTAACTTGCTGTCTTTCGGGGGTGGCTCCTCAGTGAATACATCAAGTGCCGCCTGACTCATACCTCAAAGCAATCAGGAAAAAGGCTAAAAGAACATTTTCTGACGAAAAGAAAAACAGTATTTCTATTTACGTTAAACAACACACTGGGCTGACAATAATGATATCAGAAGTTCATGACAACTGTTCGACGGCAATACGCATAATAAAAAAATTGGACGGATGGCCATGACAAAAAGAATTACCTGTGCAACTGTTCCGTTATCAAGTGCTCTCAGCAATGCTTCTTCATCAACTACCCCACCCCTTGCAACGTTAATAATCCTTACACACTTTTTCATTTTTGCAAAAGTTTCATCATCGAAAAGCTTTATCGTTGATGGTGTAAGAGGCATATGCAGTGATATGAAGTCTGCAGTAGAGATGGCCTCATCAAATGATACAAGATCTACACCAATTGCCCGGGCTCTATCAACGGGCGCATAAGGGTCATGAGCAATGATGTCCATTCCAAGTCCTTTTGCACGTCGAGCCACTTCTGAGCCAACCTTTCCAAAGCCCATAACAGCTAGTGTCTTTCCCACCAGGGAAACACCAACATATTTGTTACGTTGCCATTTGCCTGAATATGTGCAAAGCGAATCATGACACTATATTAGTACATGTGCAATATGTACAGCAGAAAGATGTATCACCACTGTTACTTAAGCATTTCATATCAGTGAAATGTTTCTGTTGCGAATTTGCGATGTTGATAAATAGAGATGTTCTGAACCCAACAATGGTTGTTTCTTGCTCACAATGACTCAAATTTATGCAGTTTAGTCTCGAACTTCATTTTGCTCATGGAACATGATGTGCCTGAAATCTAGCAACAATAAAAAAGAAACTGAAGCAATCATATATTCCATAGAGCAACACCAAAAACAAATACTGTTAGGTGACTAATAAGATTACAAGATAAGATCACACGTTGGTAAAGTTAAAAACAGCTAACTGCTTGATAAAGTCTTTGTTGAAAAATAACTAGAAGAGAACATATTTCCATATTGAAAGTTAAATTTTTGCCTTATCCCAGTAAAAATAGGACAGAACACAATAGCAAATATGCGCAAATGTGTCTTGGACAAGCTATCATAAATCCCCATTGTGCTTCAAAATGCTTAAAAGCTGCCTTTACGGAATAAAATCAGCAAACGATTACATCACCTGTAGATTACTGATACTTTTGTACTATGACAACATCACAAAATCAACACTTGATCTAGTATTTGTGCTGCAATAATCATTTATAGTATGGACTACTTTCTTCTTTAAGCAAATACAATCCATGTGAGATGATACTGCAGCCAAAACATGTTTTCAATTAATCACGGCATTGGGGCTGCCAGTACTAACACTACCTTCACAAGTTTTTTTTTTTTTTTTTTTTTTGTAAATCGTACCAGCATCATTTACAACCTAACCATTGGAAGAACGTGGTCATAGAAACAAGATGCAGGCAAGCTGCCATGTTAGGTCTCTTACAGTAACAAAATAGGCATAATGGTAAACATAGCATGTACAGATGTACTACCACCTTTAATCAACCAACAATGTACATCGATCAAAAAAATACTACTAGAAATCTGCGATCGCAATTCGCTGCCCCTTTAATAAGGAGGAAGCACATTGTTCCCGTATGTAACCACCTTATCGATTTATATAAGCTGTGGTAAGAACAACACAGTATATGGTACGTATTTGTTTGGAGAAACGAGGCCGTACCAGCCTTGAGCGATGCGTCGGCCTGCGCGACATTGCGGGCCATGGCGGTGAGGAGCGCGACGGCGTGCTCCGCGGCGGCGACGGTGTTAGCGGTTGGTGCGTTGACGACGAGACAGCCGGCCTCGGTGGCGGCCTGGAGGTCGACGTTGTCGATGCCCACGCCCGCGCGGCCGACGACGCGCAGCCGGCCGCGCGCCGCCTCGAACACCTCCCGCGTCACCCGCGTGGCGCTGCGCACCACCAGCGCGTCGACCAGCGACACCTTGGCGCGCAGCTCCTCGGCCGTGAGCTCGTACGCGCAGTCTACGTTCGCGAACGCGCGCAGCAGCTCCAGCCCCGCGGATCCCAGCTTCTCCGTCACCAGCACCGTTGACCGCCCCGCCGCGGCCGTCGCCGCCGCCGCGACCCCGGCCCTGGCCCTGGCCGCCGGGTACAGCGCCGCGGTCAGGCTGGCGCGGAGGCGCCCTCGGCGGAGCGGGAAGGCGCACGGGGTCAAGGTTCCAGTGGGCTCAGGAGACGTGGCGGCGGCGGCCGCAGGCGGCGCGGTGAGGAGGTGGAGAAGCGGCGTCGCCAAGGCCATGGCGTAGTGTGTGATTGGAGAGTGGTGAAGTGGAATTGGGATCTGGTTTGTTTATTCAAGTGATTTTGCGGACGTTGTGACAGGTGTCGCCTAGTTTGTGGGAGAGGAGCGACGATGGGGCGTGTTCAGGTTCAGCCTAGCAATGTTGCCGTTTTTTTTGCTCTTATCAGTTGACCATTTCAGAACCCTTTTTTTAAGTACCTCATGCCACTTTTTTTCAGACGCAGGATAGTTTTTCCTCAGTGATACAGTTTTTTAAGAGTTGGGTTGTCAGGACCGTGACACTAGGTGTATGATTGATTTTGTGTCGGTACGATGCGGATCACAGGATCAATACAGGATCGTGTCTCGAAAATCGTGAATCCAGAGATTTTAAGGTATGATCCACTTCTAGCTTTACAATATTTCGGCAAATCTCAGAAACGACACTGATGGTAAACATACATTTATAATTCAACACTAGGTCTCAGTTAGGAGTTAAGAGTTGGGTTGTCAGGACCGTGACACTAGGTGTATGATTGATTTTGTGTCGGTACGATGCGGATCACAGGATTAATACAGGATCGTGTCTCGAAAATCGTGAATCCAGAGATTTTAAGGTATGATCCGCTCTATATGGTACCACCTGATCATGATTTACTACCGTAGGATAATGATTGTGTTAAGTTAGCTGTGACTAAGTGAGGCATATGAAGAACAAGTGGAGCTAGCCTAACTGGTAAACATTGGTCTCCATTCTCGACTCTTGGAGCCTCACCACCACCAATCTCAATTTTAGCACACAAAGTAGACCGACCCACTGGCTTGCTTCCGTTTGCAAGGATCTCAACGAGCAGCGTCCACAAACCTGGCAACTTCCGGCTCGGTTCCGCGAAAATAATCGGCCTGTGTGGTACGGTTGCGCGTCTACCCCAAACGAAAACTGGCGTGAGACCGTCGCAAAAGAGTGCAGCACTCCAAGCAGCGGCGAGCCTGTAACATTCGAGCGATTTGGCGTCGGTTACATTACATCATTACATGTGTTCATAATTCGGCGGCGTCGGCGACAAACAAAAAAGCAGGGAGATCGAAGAAAACCCAACCGCAGACAGTACCCGGCCGAAGTCAAACGTGGCCGAACTAGGCCCCCCATTTGCGGCTATCTGGGCCGAACGAGAGAACGCATGGTACTATGGTAGGCCCAGTGTCGTTCAGGAGCAAACGCTCCGTGCGAGAAGTTTGAAATGCGGCCGGTGCCAACGGGGGAAAAAGCAAGAAGAAATAGCAATACAACCGTGTGCGCTCGTCTAACATACGAACCACGGAAAGAATTTGGACTTGCGGTTGCGGCAGTCTACCGGATGAAACGTTCGGATTCCATTCCCAGAACTGGATGCGTACGAAGATCGATACAGATGTTTTTGTTCTCAAATTCCCTCGCTAATAATATATCTTCTCTCTCTCTCTGTCTCTCTCTGCACATTTTGTTTCTTGTCTACAAAGGTCCAAGGTATAGGGCATTCCCGAGAACGTAACTAGTGCTCGCAACATGTTTAGTGCTACCGAGGCTTTATTTATCGGAAAATGGTCTAAATGATCATGACAATTTCTTTTTAAAAAATTACAGATAGAGTACGATATAATTTGCCATGCCATAAAATTTAGAATCTAAATTCAATCTACACAGTGAGGAACACAAAAGACAAATTCTGCCGCAAAGGAAATCCAAAATATAAAAGAAAAAGATTAAGCTACTATCACTAGAATTTGTCTTTTGTTTCTCAAATTGTAGATGGAATTTAGATTTGAATTTTTGTGGCACCATAGATTCCGTCTGCACAAATTGTGTCGGAATGTTTCATGGTTATTTGGATCGTTATCCTAGGAATGAGAGTAACGGTAGCACGAAACATGTTAGGACTTGGGTGTACTAGAGATGTTCTCGGGCGTCCCGAGTAGTACTAATACATTATGGGCATCTCGCAAAACAATAGATATTCCATCCACTTCGTTGTTGGGTACCGTTGCTTCAGTTTGTACCTTGTAATATGTGTTTACTAATTACAACATAAAAAAAGAGTAAATTTCACAAAATCACACTACATTTAACAAAACTAACACAAAATCACACTTTTAAGCATCAATTTCACATAACCACGCTTACTTCCACATAACGTTTCACAAAAGCCACCCTTTTCAGCTATATCGTCATATGCAATGGACCTGACACCCCGGTGCCCACTCGTCAGACTGATAAGGTCATCCTGTTTCATACCACTTTTTGTGTACCGCATCCCACTTCTACACATCCAACCTCCCGCCTCTCTCCCTGCGCACCCCTCTCAGACTCTATCAATGGCATCAAGGAGAGCCAGCCCAAGCCCTTTGCTTAGCCCCACAACGACATGCAGTCGTTATCCACATGGCAATTACCTCCACGTCAGCAAACGAAAACGGGATGGTCTAGTTAGTCTAACGAGTGGGTATGTGATGTCATGCTCGTTGCATACAACAGTATTGCTTAAAAGTGTGATTTCGTGAAACATTATAAATAAGTACGTGTGGCTCTGTAAAATTGATGCTTAAAGTGTAGTTTTGTGATAGTTTTAGCAAATGTAGTGTGGTTTTGTGAAATTTACTTTAAAAAGCTCTTATCGGAGCGTTACATTTCCTCCCTTCCTGTGAACTTATCACCCTACTAGCTCCATCAATTCCCTTCCTGTGAACTTATCACCCTGCTAGCTCCATCAATTCTTATTTCTCTCTTTTTTTCTTAACAAATCGCTCTCACCCCGGTTACATTTTGTTAACAACGAAACCAAGCCAAGGTATCAATGTTCACGATTCAGGACCACGATACAGCCAATCCTTCTAACTGGGCCATACGTGCTCGTGGAAGAAAACACCATGGAAAACATTGAACACCATGGAAGATAGTACATGTGCGTGCTGGCGCTGGTAAATCCTGAAGGGAAGTTGAAATGAATGCACAACAGCAACAGCTGAAGAAAGCAGTATGACTTTTACTAACTACTGCTCGTACTTACGATGGACAAGTATCGGGACATAATGAGAAACATGCATGCAACTTGTTGGAGCCCCAGAAAATATTCATCTGGTTAAATTACGTGATCAGCTAGCACAGGTGGTCTCGATTCCTGCTTGTAACTGTGATTAATTTATATAATTCAACATCAAATCATCTTGCCGTGATGCATATATATGCTAGCTATCAGACGGGGATATATGTCCCAGTTGCTGGGATTAGTTTGTATGCAAGTTTGCAACTGGGAGATATCTACAGCTAATCTGTTTGCGTCGTGTGTGCAATTTGGATGCATCATCAGTGAGTGGATGAGAATATTGATCGTTCAGTTCCACTTCCATGTGAGCTCGAGGGGCCAGGATAGGCAAGGTGTGGCTGTATTCTCGTTGGCTAATTTAGCCTAACAGCTTGTAGTATTGATTTTGTGGAAATGGCTACGTGGATGCGGCGTCCGTGTCATTACTCTGGAGGGTAATCACACTTAAACAAACGGATTACTATTCGTCTGCCCGGTAAGACACCGCTCTGACGAATAGTAAGCCTTACTAAAGTCAACGTAGCAGAATAATAAGATAGAAACTGTACATCTTTATTACAGTAGTAGCCACGCAAGACTATGACCTTTATTACAAGTAATATACAACTACAAAAGGGAACTACTACTCCTCTTTTGCTTGCCCTGTAATATCGGCCGCCTATTCGTTCCACTCGTCGTATACGGAGTCCATCTCGCCCTGCTCCTCGTAGTAAGTGCTCTCGTCTCCTGCGTCCTTATCTGTACCTACGTGTCCCTCGTCCCACTCGTGATAGTTTCCGACCGAACTAGGATCTAATAAAGGAGAGTAATAGCAAGGTTGAGTACATGAGTATACTCAGCAAACATTAATAGCAAAAATGCACTTTATGACTTATCTCTGTTCTTTACTTCATTTTCTAGATCATCTTTGTTTATGAAAATAACTTATTAAAACATTAAGTGACAAATTTTAATTCTGAAAAGACTACTAGTCACTCGGAGAGAAGATAGACCCCTAGTGGTTCCCCTAGACTCCAATCCAGGAGACTGGCATGAATTCACGATTTGATATAGCACTGCGCAGGCTTGTACCACTTTACCCATAACTATTCTGAGCTCTCTTTAAGCTAGGTCCCCTGTATTTCCTTTGATGTGGGTTCGAGTTCAGAATACAGAACGTTTCCAAGTTACGTGATTAATTCTCCACCCACTACTTTCTGTCGGTGCTGATTTAGTCACGCTGCTGACCTCGTCATTCACCGAGTTCCAGTAATGTTGGTTGGCCAGCCCTCCAGTCCCAACACTCCATCGTGCGGTAGTATATCACCCTGGGTCCCCCATTTTCTGGGTTCCTACCCGTATTACATACCCAATGTGGAGAGTATAATTACGTAACAAGTAACATTTTCCGTCCGTCGAAACGGGAAAATGGTTGGCACTTAATTTACGGCCCCTGATCCGGGTGAGAGTTTTGTTGGTTCTTATATTTTAACCATATGTAAAGGGGTCCCACCTCTTACCTCATCATCATCGTCGCATTCCCCTGCCTGGGCCCCCTTTACCAACCAAGTAGTTCTCATTTCTTCCTTTCTTTCATCTCATTTCTTATCTTCCCGATTTCATCTTAATCCGATTTAATTTTGAGAAATAGTTTTGATACAATATATATATGACATAGCAATATTAATATAGCTATGTTCATGTTCAAGAGAGTAGCTTGCCTTCAGAAGAGTAGAAAAGATCGTCACCGAAGAAATCCATATCAACTACTGCCGCTTGCGTCGGCTCGTCTACTGCAAATACGTGATGGAGCGAATAATAAATAATTAAGTAAATACTTAGTGGTATTTGTGTGCTATTAGGTGTACAATAATCAGTTGGTTTTTCTTTGTAGCAGATTTTAATTCATAACAATTTTTCGGATTCTTCATTAGGTTAGCACTCCCCACTACAGCCGTTCTAGTATACCTGTTCTAGGGTCAAGATTGTCGATACTCTCATTTCACGTACGAAAATAACATACGAACGTGCTCACGTGCAAATATGATTATTTGGTTTTATTCAGGTGAGTATGCATTTAATTAATTCTTCTAACTAAACTTAGGGTTGATTAATTTAATTATTCTAGTATGGTTACAAAGGTTCTAACGCGTCAGACTGTTTTATGATCGCTTAGTTGAAATAATTACCTAGTGTCCACCCTTATTAATTGTTATTATTAACCTAAATTGATACCTACAATACTTGATAAGATTTACTAGGAATTACATATTGTCTTGAAATTTTTCAATACCCTACTTAAATTCTAACCCTAATTTTCCTTCCAATCCTACCCCTCCTATAACCCTCAATCGGCCAACTCACACCCAGGCTCCTAGCTCTTTGCTTCTCCCTCATCTCTTCCGTTTCCCTATTCTATTCTTGCTTCCCTCCCCAAAGCTCCTCCATGGGGCTTGCTCCCGCCGGCCCCCTCCATGGCATCGCCCCGGCCCCTTGCGCCCTACGCCTGGCTTGGTCCACTGGTGCCGCCGGCCCGTCACCTCCTCTGTTGTGCCCACCGCTGGCTCCCTGCCGTCGGCTCGCCGCCATGCACCTCTTGGGCTCCTAGCGCCGCCACCTCGCCTCCCAAAGACGGCTCAGTGGCTAACGCCAAGACTTGTCTCGCCTGCTCAAAGCCGCCTTTACGCTGTTGCCTGGCTGACTCGCCATCCGACACTGGCCGTCGGAACCTCAGCTCGGCCCTGTGCCCCTCTGGCTCGCGCTCGCCCAGCCTCACCTCTGGCTCAGCCGTGCCCACCATGGTTCCCTTCCTCCCCTAACCCAACTTCTTTTATTTATGATTTTCAGGTCTGGGTTGATTCATTTTACTTGTGTTGATTTGATGCTTGGTTGATGCACATGTATGATGATGGTGGTTGAGGTTCGATCGTGGTTCGCACTGAGGTACCACCTCTCTTTCCTCTCTACTCCCTGATCCCTCCCCTTGCTCTGGGATGCGATGAACTGAGAGTTATATCTTGATGCTACTGAGAGCTAGGGTTACATAGGCTAGTTTAAATGGGGAGTTTTGGATGTGCAAGAAGGATGGCTGTGGTGAAATGGTGATTGATGCATGTATTTTGTTGGCTCAAAATGATGTGTTACTGATTGGGTAAAACAATGGTGGAAAGGGAAGGTTGGCTACCTTGCTGGGTTCGATTGGGACTGGGATAGTAGTGTCGGCGGTGCTGGTCGTCGCCATAGTGGTGCTGATCGCTCGTTGGTGCTCTTCTTGTCCCTTTTGCCTTCCCCTTCCCTTCGGTGCGTTGGTGTTGGCTGTGAGATGTGGCAGTGTTGGGGGAGCTCTTGGCTTGCTCCTCCTCTCTTTCAGCTGTGAAGTGTGGCTTGTTGTGTTGGGAGTGAGAAAGGGCCTTGGCTGGATTGGGAGCTTAAGAGGGAAAGCTTTAGTTGCTCTTATCTTTTGCCTATGCAATTTCCTTTTACCAGGACCCTATTCCTATTTACCATGTTCCTATCCAATGCCTTCTCACAGTGCACTGAGGCTTATGGACCATCTGTCCATATAGTGTCTTGGGTACTGTTCCCTAGATTTTCCTGTGGTAGGGATAATTTGATACAATGTGGGTGTTGGGGTCCGATATACCCTGTGATGTTTTGAACTGAGGGTGGGATTAAAGGGAAGATGCACTGTAGGATTCTATTACTGTTGAGGCAAATTGGAAGAAAGTGGATGTTGGGCTTTAATGACGCTATATGATGAGACCCTCGGAAGTAAAAGGTGTCTATTAACTTAGTGATGAGGATTAAAACCTCTATGTATTATTTTAATGCATAATAAAAGACCATACGTCTTCATGGTCGTAACCCCTAAGACTAATGACCTCCCTGGTCGTTAGTATTCCAGAGGTTACTTATGGGTACTCGGCCTGATGAGGCTTTGTGCCTAATCCCCACCGATAACCGCCGTAAAATTACCGAATCGGTATTTCTTATCGTATGATGAATGGAACACGTGCTATACGCTCCAAACCATGCGATGGTACAACTCGAGACACCGACTATTAACCACCCTACGGTTAAGCTTTTCACAGTAAACCGCAAGAAAGTTAGCACGTTGTTAATCGCTTCCACCGTCCAAACCACCGTAACGCTTTCACCAGGACGCCTTCTCCAGAGTAATCGCCACCTCTTCGAAGTTATTTAAAGGTGAAGCGCAGAAGACGAAGGGACGGACACGAGAGACAACAAGACCAAGACCAACAAAGACAAGAACAACGACAGCTCAATGTAATATACAAGCCTAAGCGGTGGAATTAGAGGCTAGATAATCGACTTAGACTCATATTCTAAGTTTGATTACCCGATTAGACATTCCCCATTCAAGATAATTCAGGTAGTACTTAGCCACATCTTGTAAAACCCGTTCATATCAATAAAGAGCGACCCCATTCCATCCCGTGATATTCCACGCCATTTTCCTCGCTCATTTTCGTAAGATCGGCGATTTGATTGTCGACAACCGGGCGCCGTCTCGGGGAAGAAGGCGAAGTTTCAAGAAAATTCTTCGCCAAGAAAATCCTCGCCAAAATCTCGCAATCGCCATGCGACTATGCCCGAGTTTGGGATGAGGAAAATCGGTTCGATTTGGCGACTACGCCGACCTCGACATGGAAGGATGTATCCGCCATGGAAGAAAATGGCAGTCATCCTCCTCTTCCTCCTCCGCCGGCCGCACGTCGCCGACGTTAGCGAGGTCGACCGGATGGATGAAGATGCGCCGCCACTCATCGGTGGCGAACCAGAGAACCGCCGCTCGACCGATTCCGAATGCCAGAGATCTTCAAGCCGGCCTTCTCGACCGCCAAACAGTGAAGAAATTTCAGCCCCATCACCCGAAAACTCTATACCATTGATGAAATCATGGTGAAAGATACTCTCCTTCGCTTCGCAATTCCAGAGTCAACCGTCACCGTAGCGGTGTCGATGAAACCTCCATCGTCGAGGCCATGGGGATGATCACACTCAAAGATACGATCGGCGGTTCGTCGGATCAGCCGAGAAGACCTCAGAAGTGCTCATCTCCGACCGATCTCCATCGTGGAAGATTCGCGCGTATACCGACAAGCTCTCCATTAGTTATGATGGAAGCTCATCGAAGATCAATGCCGAAGCATGAAGTCAACGCGATCGGAGATGAAGATC
This sequence comes from Phyllostachys edulis, assembly GCA_036346405.1. Taxonomy (NCBI): domain Eukaryota; kingdom Viridiplantae; phylum Streptophyta; class Magnoliopsida; order Poales; family Poaceae; genus Phyllostachys; species Phyllostachys edulis. The sequence continues at coordinate 70,016,285 of CM070556.1, forward strand.
AAGATGCCCCGCGACGGTCCTACACTCTCTACCACGCCATCACGGTTGTTAGAGATGATCCGCCGCAAGCACCAACTTCCGGAGGCAACGGAACTAATCGACGCCAATCGCTTAACTCGCCGCATCGCCCCACCCAGAGTGACCGATGGGACCGAACAAACCAAGGTCGGGAAGGTCGAGACAGCATACACCTACGACCAAGATGAACCCCCGAGACCTTCAGAATCGTACAAAACTTATGACGATTCAAAACATGTTAATAATTCGATCCTCGCTCTAGCAGAACGCCTAGTTTTGTACAACTCGAGGTCGTATCCAAATTCTCCAATGCATATGCAAATAATGGAAGTGTATCGAAAGAGGGTTTCAGAAGTCGACTATGACTTCATCCCAACGCCTCCCTCGGCCAGGGACAACACGGTCATACCAGAGAGATCAATACCGAGACCTCCTCGACGATTCCGACCAAGGAGTCACGAGGAGAAGGTTATTCCAAGAAGCTACTCCCCATCTGCGTCGAGAGGAACCACCACTAGGACCTAACGATCTCGACATCGCTTGAACCAAGTGGGCGGTCGGAGGCATCATATCAAGAATTCACGAACGGACGGTACACCGGAGTTCCAGCGTCATCATCTGTGGATCGGTCTCCCATCGACATAATCCGCACCTTCCTGCAGAAGACGCCATGAATCAATCACGGGTTGTCGAGCCTTCTCGCAGGCTCCAAGTCAGGCGCTGGCCTAACCGTTCCGACGGCTAACTTGGACAAATTCAATGGAACTCAAATCCCATTGGAATTTCTCCAATATATACCACCGCCATCGTGGTCATTGGTGGCGATGAGAATGTAATGGCCAACTATTTACCCACCGTGCTCAAGGGTCCGCCTTGGCCGTGGTTGTTAAACTTACCACGGATCAATATATACTTGGGAACAACTCGTGATCTTCGATTGCCAACTTCAGGTACGACGATCGCTCGAAGGAGGACGATCTCCACGTAATCCGCAGTGATCCGATGAGACTTTATGTCAATATATCAAGAGGTTCACCAGTTCAGAACTCTATACCCAAGTCGCAGAATCCTCTCGTTATTCAAAGCTTTAAACAGATCGAGGAATCGGCGGTTTATGGAGGACATAGCAATGAACCCTCCAAGAACAACCGCTGAGCTTTTTGATGTGGCGACAAGTATGCCACCGCTAGTGAAGCAATCGAGTGGTGTGAAGCCATTGATCGGAAGACAAGATTCCTCACTTTACCGACAAACAGGAGAAAAGAACAAGAAGTCTCTCAAGAAGAAAAAGAACCGCAGACCGACGACAAAGAAGTCCTCGCCGCCCGTAAAAGTTCAGAAGGGCAAGAAGGACTATGCGGTCGAAGCAAGGCAAAAGCTCCGATCGAAGGATTCAGCATTTAACAAGAAGTGGTGTCCACTTCACCAAAGCAGTGGCATGATCTCGCAAGACTGTCGTGGTTTGGCAAAAGAAACTCAATGATTATTATGCAGTAAAGGACCATTTCCGCAATACAGAACATGGAGAAACGAGCTCCAAAAAGGACAAGGATGGCGACGAAGAGATGGAGTACCAGATCCCCAACACACACCAACATGATTTTTGGAGGATCTTCTTCATACGAGTCCAGACGCCATCCGAAGGCCATGGAGCGAGAGGTCAACCTAGTCGAATCTCCGATCGTAGTCAAGCACTCAAGTGGCTCGGACACCGCAATTTCTTCAAAGAAAGACGATCGCCCCATCCCATCGACTCGACCGGATAGGTTCCCTATCGTTGTTGAACCAACAATTAATAATTGTCAAGTTAATCGGGTCTTAGTAGATGGGGTAGTTCTTTGAATATATTATTTGTGGGAGCTTTAGAAGAAATGCAGTCCCCATGTCAAAGGTGAAACACGTGAAATATGCTTTTCATGGCATAGTTCCGGTTCTACCGCTAAACCGATAGGACAAGTTTCCTTACGAGCCACGCTCGAAAGCCCGACAACTTCCGAACAGAGAGGATTCCGCTTGATGTAGTAAACTTCAATCCAAGATACAACGGAATTCTCGATTCGACCAAAGATTAGCAAAATTCTTGATAGCCACGCATTATGGTTATCAAAGTTTGAAAATGCCGGGCGAAGGAGTCATCACTATTCAAGGATCGAGAAAATGGCTTATGTATGTGATCGAAATCCTTTGCAATCGTTGATGAACTTCCACTGAGAGGTTAACCCGACTCCGTGCGTGTCAAGCACCCGAGGCCAAAGATGACACCCAAACCATCCGACTGCATAAAGGAGGTACCACTCGACAAAGCGCTTCCCGACAAATCAAGTCTTCACATGGGTCCGGACATCCGCACTCCAACCGCCAAGAAGATTCTCGGTCGGGCAAGACTCGACCCTAAATAGGAAGAGTCGCCGCCTCCTTCCTCCGAGCGAATCAGACGGTTTGCTCGGCAAGCGTCCGATATGCTCGAGTCCCCGGAGGTGATCGAGCACGTGCTTGCTCTCCACCGATAAAAACCGATCAAGCGTAAACTACGACGTTTACGACTGACGGAAGGAAGCAATCCAATGGAGATTGACAAGCTTCTCAATGCCGGATTTATTCGTGAAGTCGACCACCCACAAAGGGCTTGCCAATCTGTAATGGTTAGAAAAACAATGGGAAATGGCGAATGTGTATCGACTTTACAGATCTTAATAAGGCTTGTCCGAAGGATGACTTTCCCCTTCCTCGCATTGATCAACTGGTAGACTCTACTTCTGGGTGCGAGTTACTAAGTTTTTTAGATGCGTATTCAGGGTACCACCAGATTAGTATGTGTAAAGAAGATGAGGAGAAAACTTCCTTCATCACCCCATATGGCACTTACTGTTATATTAAGATGTCATTTGGTCTCAAAAACGCTGGTGCAACTTTTCAAAGGTTGATGCAAAAAACCTTTAGTCCACAAATCGGTCGGAATCTAGAAGCTTACGCTGACGATCCGTCGTAAAACCACCAACGCCAAGCACTACATTCCCGACTTACAAGAAACTTTTAATAACTTGAGAAGACATAACCTCAAGTTAAATCCGGAAAAAGTGTGTGTTTGAGTTTCTGTTTGAAAACCGCTCGGTTTCCTAGTTTCGCTAGAGGTATTGAAGCAAATCCAAAAGAAAATTGCGCCATCGACCGGATCGCCCTCCGACCACGATGAAGGAAGTCCAAAACTAACCGGTCAGATGGTAGCGTTAAGTCGTTTCATAGCAAGGTTAGGGGAAAAGGATTACCTTTCTTTAAACTTGTTGGAAACATGGGAGTTTTGAGGGACTAAAGAGGCAAACGATGCCTTTGAGAAACTTAAAAAGTACCTTACAAGTACCGGTTTTAGTTTCTCCGAGACCGGAGAAACATTGCTAATTTACGTGGCAAAGAACACCACGCATGCTTAGCGGTAATCTTGGTTGTAGAAAGGATAATATCCAACCACTCACCTATTACGTAGTTTAAGTCTTACATGGACCAAAGGAAAGATACCCACATGTACAAAAGTTGCTCTATGGCCTCCTTATGTCTTCAAGAAAGCTAAGGCACTACTTTCGTGCCCACAAAGTGGTCGTACCTCTCGGCTATCCTCTTGGTCAAGTCCTTGGAAACAGGAATCATCAGACTAATAGCCAAATGGGCGGTCGAGCTAGGGCGCTCGATCTCTATTTTATTTCACTTAACAGCAATAAAGTCCTGTGCAATAGCGTAATTCATTGCCGAATGGACAAACCTTGAACCCACCCAAGGACCCGAGTACGAACACCACGACGAGTGGACATTGTATTTTGACGGTTCCTTGATGTTACAAGGATCGGGGTCGGAGTGGTCTTGATATCCCCATCGGGCGAACACATCAAGTACGCCATCCAAGAATTTTTTCGCCACCAATAATGTGGCGTAATATGAAGGTTTATCGGCAGACTCGAAACTCGCTCGCCGGATTCGCAGACATTAGTGAAAGGCGATTCTCAACTAGTAGCTTAATCAAGGGGAAAGAGTATCAATGCTTGAGTACCAAGATGTCATCTTATCTCGCGGAAGTACGAAAACTTGAAAAGCACTTCTTCGCCAGATCCAACATATTCCTAGAAAGGAAAACTTTCTAGCGCATCAGCTTGGCACGGATGGCCTCCACGAGGTCGACCGTCCGCCGGAGTTTTTCTCGAGCAACTCAATTCACCCTCAGTAGTTGAGCCTTCCGAGAACATACATGATTCTTGCAAGTTGAACAAACTAATCAAGGAAACATGGATGCTCCATGTGTCGTTGACGGTTGGTACTGCCACGATCACGGTAGAGAGATCGGATGACATCGATCTACAATTATCTTCAAAGATGACACAATTCCAGAAGATGATGTAGAGGCCGATCAGATAGCACGAAAAGCCAAATCATACACTCTAATCGACGATATTGTATAAACGAGGATCTCATGGAGGTTGATGAGATGCATATCTCAAACGGATGGCATTAGATTGCTAACCAAATCCATGAAGGCGTCGGTGGAGCACACCATTCCTACGTAACCTCGGTCGGTAAAGCCTTCCCAAGAAGGCTATTATCGCCAATCGCCTTCATGATGCAAAAGAACTTTTGATGAAGTGTGTACAATGTCATTTATAGCCGATAAGTACACCACCAAAGACAAGCCTTACAAACAATTCCTCTTTCTTGGCCTTTTGCAACCTGGGACTAGACATTCGGGACCTTTCCCAAGAGCACCGGGGCTTCAATCCTTTTCGCCATGATTGACACGTTTACAAAATGGATTGAAGCCGAGCCACCGTTAAAATAACAACTAAGGCCGCTAAGAGATTTCTCCCAAAAATGTAATCACGCGATTTGGTGTACCCATCAGATCATCACGCATAATGGTTCCCGTTCTCCAAAGAATAATTCCAGAATTCGTGATGAACTTGGGGTCAAAGTTCATTTTGCTTCTGTTGCTCATCCATAGAGCAACGGAGCAGTTGAGCGGGCTAATGATATCCTTATGCAGGGGATCAAACGCCGAGTATTCGACCAGTTAATCAAACGGTCGAGCTTGGGTTAAAGAACTTCCTACGTGTTATGGGTCGTTCGAACCACGACACGATCGTGCGGCGATCGTGAAACTCCATTCTTTTGGTTTATGGTGTCTGAAGCCATGCTTCCTCCGTAACTCAAAATTGGCTCTTCTTTCGAATCGATCGTTTTGACGAAAATGATCGAATGAACGACGACTTCGACGACGTTGATTTCCTTGAAGAACGATTTAAACCAAGCCCTTGTACGATCGGCTAGTCTACCAACAAGCCATGCGAAGGTACCATAGTCGTAAGGTGCAAACCTCAGCCTTGTCAGAGGTGATCCGTTCTCGAAAAATTGAGCCAAACAAATCGTAATAAACTTTCTCCTAAATGGGAAGGTCCTTACATCGTGGTCGAAGTCACCCGACCAAAGTTCCGTGACGACTAGCTATGTCTCGATGGGCAAATTTTGTTAAATTCTTGGAACATCGATCAATTGCGTAAGTTCTATGTTTAATTTTCATTCTTTCATTTCTTTCAATTTCAATTTCATTAAATTCATTAATTAATTAAGAAGTGCAACCTTGCTTATATATATACACCTACATTCTCGTCGCTTATTATTGTTAGTCCGGTCGAGAAGACATTTTTCTCTCCGATATCCTTTTTAAGGATCTCGATACTCTATGGTCCTAGTCGTGAGCATTTTCTTCAAATGATTCCCACGCGACTACACTCTTTTCTCAAAGAAAATGAGTAATCGAGCGCCACACAACTAACTATCTCATGAATGATATGCTTACGATTTCAAGATTATGCTTCATTATTTCAAGATTCGGTCTATTCTTGTCACAGCTCATTGGTGGGACACGGAAAGCCTCCTAGTCAAAGTCTCTCCTTTTTCGTGACGTGGTCCCGCCTAATCGAAGGAGCTTCCTAGCGACGGTTCTTTTCTTACGATCCTCGCTACCAATGGATATAGAATTTGAACACGCTTCAAAAAATATATGTCGATGCCTTCGTGTCTTAGCATTAGTTCCACTGCACTATGGGACAATAGATATAAACAAAGTTCACTTATAATCTGTTGCATACATATTTGCATTTCTTCTTATGTCAAGTTTGACAAAGTCTTTTTTCCGACCATATATAGTGTTTTTGATTGGTATTTCCATTATGACAAACAAAGATCTATAACTAGTCGAAATCGTCACACGGTCCCGACCACATTTGATTTCCTAGTATCAAGAACGATCGCTTTTGTCTTACATGTCCAAACATACCTTCAAAAACTCACATACATGGTTATGACCTCTTTTTATTCTCTTTCTTGGCTCACCGCTTGTACAAGAACGCGTTCTTCTACTATAAAGCGTTCGGGGCTAGGAAATATACGAGAATTTTAAAAAAGCCAAACAGATAAACAAAAGCTTTGTCAATGACATAAAAGGTAAGTTTTCATAGATATTCAAATATTTTTACACTTGCAGAACCTACTCTAAGAAATATTCCCACTTAACTCATCGCTTGTCGAGATTCGACCTCCATCTCCTCTAAAACTATATCTCCGAGTGGCCCGAGTTCTTCCATGAACTTGGTCGCCTCTTCAAAGTGGGCGATTGAAGTCATCTTTAACAGCTTGGAGATCTATGGAGGGTCGGAAGCTTTGTTTTGCCAAAGCAAAACCGACTCCACTTGCAACGCCTGCTTTTAGGGCCAGGCATAATTCGTCCGAGTAGTTTTGAGCGTAACTTTAAGGTCCTCTAGAAGTTGACCCAAATAGTTCATTTTCTATTGATCTCCTAAGGAAGGCAAGCTTGAGCTCGATCCCATATCAAAGATCATCTTGTTCAAAGCATGAATCTTTTCATCAATATTTTGAGCAAGAGCGCCTCCTTATCCCGCTCAAATTTCGAGTTTTTTTTACTGCTCAAGATTTGCGCTTGCTCGCAAAAACAAATCGCTTAATGAACACAAGTGTAAGTGAAGGAAAAATCAAGCTTACGACATATTACCTTCATTTGTTTTGCTAAGTGTTTCATATTTGGTCGTTGTTTCAGACGATCAAGGTCTTTTAGTGAACTTGCTTCAAAGAAATGATCGGTCTTTAGCTTTTATTTCTTCTTCAAGAAGAGCTGTCTTGGCTTTTCACCACAACCTCCTCTTTTATTTTCTCCGGATCTATCGAATACGATAAGGAGAATAATTGTAGAGGAGTAAAGTATTGAAAAAGAAACAAAAGTTTAAAAGGGAAAAGTTCTTACTTTCCAACTCGGAGTGCTTTTGCTCCAAGTCCTTAACTCGCTGGGTCAGTCCTCCGATCACAGCAAAGTTCTCGACCAAATGCTACACAAATAGCGTTCTCTTTCTTAAGTTTCTTATAAACTTTTTAAAGAAGAGCTATGAAGTCTGGTCATAGAATACTTATTCGAATTGCTCGGTCATTATAACCAAAGAAAATCAAATCAGGGTGCATCTTGAATTGAGTATCCGATACTTTCTACCACGCCTCATCAAGCTCCTTATCCTCGATAAATCGGGACCTAAAAGGAACTTGTTAGGTTGGGAAGGGTTATCAACAAAGGATCGAAACTGTTGAGACCTCTCGAGGCATCTACCTCCACGTAAGGGGTTTCAATCACTAAAGGATCCAACTCAACCGCTGTTCTTGTCACCGCCGGGGCTTCTTCGACCACTACTTCCTCGTGAACTTTGTCCCGAGAAGTGCTCTGATCGAGAACTTCCATAGGTGCCGTGTCCTCAGAAGAACACAGCCTGAAACGACCGAACACCGTAAGACCTATGCAAACCGAAGATGGGAAGTTCAAAGTATCAAATCATCAAGGAATTATTAAAGGTACATACTTATACGATGACTTTCATTTGTATATACCTTGTTAATCTCCGGGATTTGACTCTGAAACGCGCAAGAGAGAAATCTGTGCCGCTAGCTTTCCTTTTCTTCTCCTCCAATTTTGCCGGTTACGACCAAGGTTTGTTGAACCTCACATCCTCCAACAAGATGTGGAAGTTATGTCCTCGACCAGTTCATCAAGGACCGCATTCCCGACTATCCTGCCTGAGGGAGTGGTTTCATCAATCTCCGGATCGCTTGTTTCAAGAATAACCATAAGGTCATGCACGACCTCTCGAGTCTCTGACCTCGCAGCTACATTCTCATGCCCTCAGCTTATCCACCTAAATCAAAGAACAAATTTGATTGGGTGAAGAAATCATTTTATCTAAAAAATTCGTACATATATGATTCCGAAATGTTCTATTACCTCGAGGGATTCATCTCCTTCAAGTGCCTCAGGGCACGACTCGGTCGGAACTAAGGTGGGACGTTGATCCTCACCAGATTGTATGATTCGCAATCCGACCGACTGCAAATGTAGAGCACGATTGGAAATCTGGTGGAATATATGTATACACATGGTAAAAGGAATTTTGATTAAATTACCTTAAGCCTTGCCGATCTCCTTCAATAGGAGTTACTGGCTAAGATCTTGGGGCATTCAACCTTTTCTCCGAGCTCCCAAGAGATCATCTTGACTCGTTCTCTAATTTCCCCAGGAAAGAGCTTTAATGAAGGAAGAATAGACAGATTTTAATGTAATACATTAATCAAATCAAAATACCGATCGAATTTATCTCAAAGACTTACCACCTTCCGAGGTAGCTTCATCACGATCAAGACACCAGAGCAGGAATGAGTCCGAGCTTCAATGGGCTAATCTCGACGAAAGGTGAAATCCTTCACCACATGCCACGAAGTCGGGCCCCGACCAAGAAGTCATAGATGGCATCCGCCCATCTTTTGACTATCCTCGTCTTCTTCTGGCCTCCTTCCATTTGGGGTTTTCACTTGCTCTAGTTCCCAAGTAGAGGCCATCGTTTTCAGAATCGTCATGTAAAACTAGTATTTTTCCATGACGACCACTTAAGATTTCGCAGACATGAGGATGTACTCATCGGCCTTCCCGTCATGAAGACGCAATGTGCATTCCCCAGAGTCGCTTCAGATTTTGCCGCAGATTTTCCCATCACCATGCGGTAGAAATAACTAAAGAGCTTCAAGTTCGGTTGTATTCCGGTATGCCTCGCACAAATATGCTAAAATATCGATATTTGCGATCGAATTTGGGGCCAAATTCACCAATTCCACCCCATAATGTTCAAGAACACGGAGGAGGAATTTGTGTACCGTAATCTCAAATTTCACATTCGATGTAGGTGAGAAAACAGGATTTCCTCATCTTCACGGCCGAAAATGCTCTCCATCGCGGTCTCCAATTAATCGATTCCTATCCGGGAGCATTCCCATCTTCGCCAAAGCCTCAAGCTTTTTCTTGCCCAATTTCAAGGCAACCACTTCGTAATTTGTTCGACATGGCGAAAATCCTCAAGGATGAGTAGTGGAAGTTGAAGACTTTGTGGTCGGAAGAACAGAAAAGGCTCTGGAGGATTTCTTGGCGATAAGCTAAAGGATCGAAAGGATTTTGGAAGCATAAAAATTCTAAGAGCCCAATGAGAGAAGATTTTATAAACTTCCGATACTTTCAAGGATTCCCACAAAAGTCCAACCGACAAAAAGCTTCTTTTTGTTCAAACGACAGAGGAACTCTTCGCTTCCCAAGGCAAGTTCTCAACTTTAAAGTGAACACAGACCACTTCAGATACCACGACATTAAATGGGTTCGCCGATACGATTTCATCGGAAAAAGGTATATGCACGACCAGTTCATTTAAAGTTAGGGGCTAGCCGACGAGGATTAAAACCTCTATGTATTATTTTAATGCATAATAAAAGACCATACGTTTTCATGGTCGAACCCCTAAGACTAACGACCGCTCGGTCGTTAGTATTCCGAGGTTACTTAATGGGTACTCGGCCTGATGAGGCTTTGTGCCTAATCCCGACGGATAACCGCCGTAAAATTACCGAATCGGTATTTCTTATCGTATGATGAATGGAACACGTATATATCGCTCCAAACCATGCGATGGTACAACCCCGAGACATCGACTATTAACCACCCTACGGTTAAGCTTTTCACAGTAACCGCAAGGAAGTTAGCAAGTTGCTAATCGCTTCCACCGCTCCGACCGGTCGTAACGTTTCACCGAGGACGCCTTCTCCAGAGTAATCGCCACCTCTTCGAAGTTATTTAAAGGTGAAGCGCAGAAGACGAAGGACGGACACGGAGAGACAACAAGACCAAGACCAACAAAGACAAGAACAACGATAGTTCAACAGAATATACTGAAGCCTAAGCGGTGGAATTAGAGGTTAGATAATCGACTTAGACTCATATTCTAAGTCCGACACCGATTAGACATTCCCCATTCGATGTAATTCAGGTAGTACTTAGCCACATCTTGTAAAACCCAGTTCATATCAATAAAGAGCGACCCCATTCCATCCCAGGATATTCCACGTCATTTTCCTCGTTCATTTTCGTAAGATCGGCGACTTGATCGTCGACACTTAGGTTGGCCTAGATATCTTAATTATCAAGGGCCAACTAACTCTGGTTGGTCAGGGTACCTTGGTGATTGAGGGACCAGCTGACCTAGGTTAATAAGGGAATCCTTCTGGACTTCGAGGAAACTGACGGCAATCTCTCTTCATTCTTACTAATAATTACTACTTTCGGTTTTTTCTAAATATTTTCTAAGCTTTTGGTTGCGCGAACTGGAAAGGTGGAGGATGATTGGATGAGATGACAAGGTGGGCTTGAGTGATATGAATGCAAGATTATTGAATTGTAATTTTAATTACTTCTTGTACCTTACATTGTAATTGGTTGTAAAAATAATCCTGTAACAACTGTTGGGTTGTAATATTTTAATTCCGCTTTGTAAATGGACTGTTGTAAAGCCTTTAAGGTTTGTTAACCTTTGCATAATCTTTGATGTTTTGAATTGATGTTACCACAAAACACATTGTCAATTGTGTTAATTATGTGTTTGAATGACCGAGATTATGTATTGATCAATGTTTGATGGATTTTTATTTAACGCTAATTACCGATCACTGTTGTTTAGTTTAGTTTAACTATGCGGGTTCTCACATCCCCCCCCCCCGGGAAAAATTTCGTCCCGAAATTGAAATTCTCACCTGAACAAGTTGGGGTAGGCTTCACGCAGTTCTTCCTCTTTCTCCCATGTAGCTTCTCGTACAGAGTGGTTCTTCCATTGTACCTTGCAGAAACGGATTGTTCGGTTTCTTAATTGACAGTCTTCTGTAGCCAGAATCTTCGCTGGGTGCTCTTCGTAGGTCAAGTCATCTTGTAGTGGAATGTGCAGAATGTTTAGGTGATGAGATGGCTCTCTCAAGCATTTTCGAAGTTGAGAGACATGGAATGCATCGTGTATTCGTGATAATTGACTTGATAATTCCAATTTGTATGCTAGGGTGCCTTTACGCTCTAAGATACGAAATGGTCCAACATACCGTGGGCTAAGTTTTCCTTTCAGTTCAAATCTGCGTATCCCACGCATAGGTGATATCCTTAGATATACATAATCTCCAACTTTGAACTGGAGGCCTCTCCTATGTTTATCGGTGTAGCTCTTTTGCTTATCTAGGGCAATTTTGAGACGCTCTCAAATTAACTGAACTTTCTCATCAGTTTCTCTTATCAGTTCAGGTCCCAATAAAGGTTTCTCTCCCACTTCATACCAACAGATGGGTGACCTACACTATCTGCCTAGAGGGCTTCGTACGGTGCCATCTATATATTGGACTGGTAGCAATTATTGTAGGCGAATTCTGCCAATGCCAAGTGTTTTTCCTAAGAATCTCCAAAATTCAGTACACACGCCCGCAACATGTCCTCTAGTATCTGATTTACCCTTTCAGTCTAGCCAACAGTCTGTGGATGATAAGCCGTACTGAAATTAAGTGTGGTGCCTAAAGCATTGTATAAACTTTTTCAAAATGTTGAGGTGAATACGGATCCTCTATCTGATGTGATAGTCTTTGGTACTCCGTGTAATGGGACTATTCTCTCTGTATAGAGTTCCGCTAATTTATGGATCGAGTATGTTTGTTTGCTGGCAATAAAGTGGGCCGATTTAGTGAGGCCGTCCACGATTTAGTGATTATCACATGGCCTTTACAATGTCCCACCTCATTGCAACTTCGCACCGCTAGGTATCACCTTCTTCGGACTCTCCTGCTTGCCACTGAGAGGTCTCCCTTTAGCGCCGTGCGGTTCCGTAGCTTCGTTCTCCCCCGTCTATCCACCCGCATCCACCAATGGCGAAGCCACGCTGAGGCGAACAAATTAGTTAGCCAGGTTGTAGGTGTTGCCGACTTGTGGTTGCACTGTTTTACATGAGACGTCATTACCAGATTCGATCCTTAATTGACTTGGGCGGTACATCCATATACCAACTCTCTCCCTCTCTCATGCACCTGGCACCTGCCACTCTTTCGAGCCGCCCAAGTTGAAATATATTTTTCAGGTTTTCTTTTGTTTTCAAAATAACCTTTAGTCCAACATATCAGCGAGGCTCCAACCTCGACTGCCCAATTTCATTTTCAAAAGATTAAGTGATGTCGGGCAATTTATTGCCCGAATGATAATGTATCTAAGCAAGACTAAGCATGACACTTCGATACAGACTTATAACTAGTATGTAAACCATTAAGCCTAGGGTGACAAGGGTAATATCTAAATTCAAGAATTTGGGAGTTTATACACAATTATTGCTAAGGCATTAACTATGAGCTAGACTAATATATTTATATAAAACATAGCAATGCAATGTCATAATTTAAAGCAATATAATTGCAAAAATTAGGTGCAATATGATCAAAGTATTGACTCACCTTGCTCTATATTCTGATAACCTCGGTCCTGTTCTTGCTCAATGTTTTGATAATTATCTCGCTTAATATGTTGATAATCATCTTGTTCAATGCTCAGACAAGTTTGATTCTAGTCTCGATCTTGTTGGGATTGTTGTTCCATCACAGCTTCAGAGTCTAACTACGCAGACTACGATTACACCCAGAAGCGTCTAAAAACATTCAAATGAAATCCAATAAATCCAAATACATTCAAATAAAAGAAAATATTTCGAATGAAAGTAAACACATCTAATGATATCTTGAAAGAAGGGAATACTTCAGATGAGACCAAAATATACTCATCTGGAGCTGATGAAGGAAATACTTCAAACAAAGTATAACCAAAGAAGCCGATGAAGAAAATATTACAGACAAAATATATCCAAAGGAGCTAATGAAGGAAATTCTTCAGATCAAAGTGGATAAATCTAACAGGGAGAGATAGAATGTTCGCAGGAACATTCCTCACTGGTTACCTAGATGGGAGAGATTACCTAGTTAGGTGATACCCTCAAATCTACTCTTGGATCACGAATGATCCGATCACTGGGAGCCTAGCGGTGAATGATAGCTAGAGCTTAGGCGATGCCTGGTGGATGAACTTCTATCATCCACTAGGGAACATACCACCGCTGCTCACGCGACGCCTAACTGCTCTAATGATTATTTTAATTATTACTTCCTATTTACCGAGGAAGTTCCATGATCACCGGGTGAGACCTATGTGTAGGTGCGAGGATTTGCTTTGGGTAGACATAAGTCTTACCGACACATGGGACCTAGCTCATTTAATAGTTTTCTTATCGATTTATATTTATCAAGGAAATTCCATAAGCCTTAGCTAGAATTTCCAAGCATTGGCTTGGCATTAGCCCTACAACTTGATCAGGGCGTCTTCGGGTTTGGATTCATCTACAAGGTGATCTATACTTAAGATTAACTCGAGACATGATGTTGTTAGATCATGGCATACGATCCCATTATCTTGATAACCATTTTCCATAGGCAATTATACGTCGACTGACGTAGCCTATTGATTACTTTAACTTGACCCTAATGATCCACACACTAATCCTGAGTTTATCTTTATTATTACAACAATTGTCTAGGAATTACTAGTGCTGGATCATATGTGTATGTACGTGCCTAATGAACCTTATAACCAAACTTGTATGGGATCTCTCTTTCATATCATCACCTCATGACACTGTAACACTATATTGAACTAGTCTTAACCGAAAACCCCAAGGTAATTATTTAATGATTTAGGACCATACTATCATGTAGGTACTTTTAAATATAAGATTATTTTAACAATGCCTAATTGTTTGGAATAAATCTTGAATTGGTTGTTACGTAAGTTGATTAAAAGAAAGCAATGACTAATTGAACACTTTCCAACCTGATTATACTAACCATTTAATTATCCTTGTAGTTACTTGACTTATTGACATTATCCAAAAATGCAATCTGTTAGTTGAATATCTACAAACTAATTAACCTTCTAATACTCTTAGGCTAATCACTCAAATTAATCACTAACCATCCTAATTAAAATACGTATACATATACATTAATCTAATCCAATGAGTTTATTGTCATTCTTACCTTTCAAGTTAATTTGTTTTCTCTCACTCCTCCATGCATAACTTCGTAAGTAGGGTAACTAATGTGACCCTTCTTCATCAAGTCCTCAACAAGTATCTTTGGTGCGGCAATCTCCTCCTTATCAGTACTCAAGATGGTATCAACAACCTTAGGAACTACTAAAATTCTCACCATGAAGTGATTAATACCAACAGCTTCAAAAATCTGATGGTTCACTGCGAGTGAATTTATTACCCGTCCAAAAGTTTCCATTGATGGAACAAAGTCCTTATTTATCATTTCTATCAGATGCTCATATGCACGATCAACATTTGCAGTCCTGCATGATCCATCAATTAGGACGCGATAAGTATATGAATAAGGTCTATAGCCCTTGCTGACCATTTCATCAAAAATGCTTTGAGCCATTGCCATCTTTAGCTTACACGAATATGCACCAATTAGATTATTAAAGGTATCAGCTGTTACAGAGTACCCTTTCTCATTGGCATCATTCATCACAACTGTGGCATCCAAAATAATCCCGAGCATGTAGTTACCTTATTGATTGTGGCAAGATCAGGGAACAGCTGCCTCTGGAGCATTCCATCGAACAAGTGACAAGCGTCTTGCCCGCGCCCATCCGCACATAGGCCATGGACAACTGTGCAGTAGGCGACAACTCTGGCAACACAGTCAAGCTCCGGCAAGGTGCTCAGGAGGCGCAAGGCGATGCGCAGCTGGCGAAGAGGTCCATACGCTCGAAGGCGTCGATGTCGACATCTGCGCCAGAGGACACGGAAGTAGGGCTTCGGGGATGGGATTGGCGCTCGCGGCCACCACGAGGAAGAGGAGGCAGCGGGTTGGAGCCGAGATGTAGGGGAAGTCGACAACGGAGTCCTCGAGGGGTAGGGCTATGGAGGGGAGGTGGGCGTACGGTGTGGCGCCGCTGTTGAGGAAGTGCGGGCGGAGGAGGTCGGGAGGGAGGGAGATGGAGGATGAGGAGGAGGTGACGTGGGCGACGAAGGGCGCGGGCAGGGTAAAGGTCGAGGTGGCGCGGAAGGGCACGGCGGCAGGGCGCAGCGGGAGCAGAGGAAGAGGCACAGGAGGTGAGGTCGGCGTGTGTACGATCGAGGAGGCCGACTAGGGGGGAGTGATAGGCGGTTTTACAAACTTGTTTGGCTAAAACCGATTTCTAATGCGAAAGCTAACAACAATATAGTTTTGCACAATTAAAGCCTAAATCAGCTAGTCTTTACTAAGTGCACCAACAACATAATACTATTGGTAACAATAGCAATCATACAAAGACATGTAAGCAATTTAATACAACAAATGTAAATTGCTCAAAGTAAAACACAAGAGAACAAACCACAATGACACAATGATGTTTTACCGTGGTGTTCGGAAACTTGCCGGTCTCCCCTAATCCACATTGAGGTAAGCCAAAACAAATTGGACCGGCTCCACGAATTAAGCCAAACACCTCTGAGGTAAGTCCAACCACTTGGACCGGCTCCAACACGAACCAACACCTCGATCCACTCTGGGTTGCTCTTCCTCTACTCCGGAGATGGCGAGCAACAAACCACTCACAACCGTTAAGCCTTCTCACAACCGTTTTTTGAGAAGATCACCGACACAACTTCTCCAAGCCGTCTAGGTGTCGGCAAACGCCAAGAGTAACAAATCGAAGTCGCTCACTTGAACAAATAAAGTGTCCAAGCTTAAGTGGATACATAATCCACTACCTAATGCAACACATACACTTATGGTTTGCTCTCTAAGCTCACTAAGTGCAACACATGCACATAAGAATGTAGAGGGCTTGCTCTTTGCTCAAAGGAATGAATATAGCACCAGCAACCTCTCCCACAACCGGACACAAGGGGTATATATACCCACACTAGAAAAACTAGCCGTTGGAGGAAAGATTCAAGAAAAACAGAGATAAACTGGTTTGACTACCAACTAATGGCCGGTCAGACTGCCCTAGCTCCAACGGCTATAAAACTAGCAGTTGGACTTACTTCCGGTCTGATCGCCAACCAATGGCCGGTCAGACCGCTCCAATCCAGTCAGACCGCCAAGGGTGCGGTCAGACCGCTCAAAGGAAACCAAGAGGCACTCCAGAAAAACACCTCTCTAGAATAAACATACCGCCAATAAGAGATCGGTACTACCGCACTCCGGTAGTACTGTTGAGAAAATACGGTCATACCGCTAACCAAGGGTCGGTCAGACTAGCCAAAATATGGCGATCAGACCAGACTCCCCACCGGTCAAACCGATCGCTACTGGAGGTCAAACTGCCAGTTCACAAAGACCATCGCCCAGTCCGAACATTCTGGTCAGACCTCCCAAAGGCCTGCAGTCAGACCGCTAAAGCTGAGAGAGAGATTTTGCACTTCGCTTCAACGCAATTTGCAAAACACATTTGCCAATTGATGCGCGATGCAAACAAGGGTTAAAGGTGAGATTCTCAACAAGTTGCAAAACACATTTGCCAACTTTTAGAATCACACCACAAGGAATACGGTGCATGGACTTAAACCGTTTGCAAAACACAATCACAAACTAAAGTCACATGCTACAAGGATTATGCATGAGCCTCAACTATTTACAAAACACATTCGCAAATATCGGCAATATGCTAACGAGTGCTAGAGCAAGCACAACGAGCTATCAACACATGACTAACTCAAGCTACTAGTCAAGAACCCTCTTAATAGTACGACAACCTACACTAGCAACCTGGTCTTCCATCTCAACACCAAGACCGGTAAAAAGTCTAGGAACAAATCCTTAGCTCTAGCTAGTCATACATTTGCCTTGCACAAACAATTGAAGCTTGATGGCGCACATCTTCTCTTCAAGACTGGGTCATTGACTTGATAATAGTCAGCAATACATGATGATTTTCTTTACTTCAAGTTCTTGACTTGAATATGCATCAACCCATGATGCACTCTTTCAATTGACCTCCATCAATACATGATGGGTCTTCTTTTGACTTGATGATCAACTCATGATCATCTCAAGTCTCTATCATCATGGGACATAACCTATTCATCCAACTCATGAAAAATATTAGTCCCACAATATGATTGTCATTAATTACCACAACATACCATTAACTCATAATGGTGGGGTCAAGATACTTCAATCTTTCCCTCTTTGGTAATTGACGACAACCATCACAATTGCGAATAATTGAATGTAAAGTCATATGAGTATATATGAACTACACAAGTCTTATATACTCATTTGATATGTTTCAAAGTAAAGATCCTTAATATATGTGGATAAAGAAATATGGATCAAAACTAATGAAACCACAAAACATAGAGCAAACTCCCCCTAAATGTGTGCATACATGAATATGTAATAAAAACATATGCACATATTCAAGTTAGACTTCTAGTGGAGTTCAACCTATATTTTGGATCCGAGGAATGCAACAAGATATAGAAAGAAGATATCGAAAACATACCTCTTTGATGTTCACCTTTTTATCCATTTGAGACT
Source organism: Phyllostachys edulis (assembly GCA_036346405.1). NCBI lineage: Eukaryota > Viridiplantae > Streptophyta > Magnoliopsida > Poales > Poaceae > Phyllostachys > Phyllostachys edulis. The sequence continues at coordinate 70,034,315 of CM070556.1, forward strand.
AAATAATAGGTATAACAATAGAAGTGTTAGTCTTATAAATAGATTTGTCATTAATAACCAAAATATTCCATTAACTCATAATGGCGGGTCTAGATTCTTCAATCTCCCCCTTTTTGGTAATTGATGACAAATCCTTTATAAATAGCAACGTTTGGATGTAAATCGGCATAAGTTAGGAAATTAAGCTATTGTACTAGATTCATGCATGTCACTAGGTAAATTAAAGCTTAAATCATTGCATATCTAAGAATGATATGCATGAAAAGGTGAAATCACAAGAGAGAATATATTAAACATCAAAATAGAAATATATTGATCATATAAACATTCTCCCGCTTTTGGCATTAATCGCCAAAAACCAATAAAAAAACTAAGCCAAAAAAGAGTTTTTGCAAGACAATGAGCTTGGCAATAGAATTCATTTTAATTTGACCAATGAAATAATCTTCCCTTTTTGAAGTAAGGTTTTATTTTCAAGATATATGAGTAAAACCAAAATAGGTCACAAACTCTCTTTGTATGGCTGAAAGGAGCAAAGCAACTTGAAATAAGGCCATATTTGAGTTTAACTAAAGGAGATGATATTTGGAACACATTAAATTAAACTCTTTTTGAAATCTCCCCAATAAACTTTTTTCATGAAGATACCATCTTATTTTCACAAATTGGAAATCATGTTGAGCTCAAAACTTTCTTAAAACATTTAAAAGTGTATGGAAACAAGCTCCGAAACAAATCTGAGATAAAACATAGAGTTAGTCCTTGCAAATATACAGCTAAAAACCTGATTAAAATAATTCCAATAAATCTAAGAAAATTTGTTAATATAGAACAACTATAGAGGATAAAATGTCATCATTATATCTTTATCAAATTATGAATCCATTTTGAAGATACAAAAATCACAAATCAGTTCAAAACATGCAAAAGTCTAAATTTTCAGTATGTTGATCAAAGAGAGAAAAAGTCAAAACTTTTTCAAATCAAGTCGAAATTCTTTCAAATTTGGCAGAAACAAACTTTAGATTCCTAGGAATATTTTCCAACAAGAATTTTTAAATAGAAGTCTCCACTCAAAAGATATTCCGAAATAAGCTTTGGAGGCCAAAATTTAGCTTAAAGCAAAACTTTTTCAAATGAAAGTCCAAAAGCTTTGAAGTGTTCAAGGTATTAACTTCGGACAACTTCAAATGTATCTCAATAGGAATTTTTGGTAAAAGAATTTTATTTTAAGAGACATTTCTTGTAAACAAGAACCATATAGATAACCCCCCCCCCCTAATATATGCATATAGAGATGTGAATCGAAATTTATTGCATATATGAGGATTTTAAGAAATTTGACGGAGTTTCCTCTATATGATGGATCCAAGGAAGCATGACACAAGACAATCAAGAGTTAAATGAGCATGCAACATAAATAAAGATTCAACATAAACATATCTCAGACAAGGATACAATAAGATGCATAAATCATAGCATAAGACATTAATCATCCAAGTATCCAAAACATATCTGAAAACATTCAAGGTTTAATAAGCTTACACAAGATATTACAAGAGTGAATATTAAGCTTATCCTTACAAAACAAGGTATATCAACCTAAATATGAAAGATACTATAACTAGTAAGGGGGAGCCTTTGACGACGATGGATGATCACCACGCTGAGTGTAGGAAGGAGGGCGCTGACCACGTCCAAACCTCTAATAGGTCAATTGCACTCGCTGCTGCTGATACTCAGTGAGTCTCTCATCCATACTAGTGACCCTCGAATCCAAAGTATCAAACTTTGTGTTCAATCCTTCAACCATAGCTCTAGTCTCGACCTGAACTGCATGCATTTGATCAAACCTTATGTCCATACAGTCCACGCTCGATTGAAGACAAAAGAGAGCTGCCATGACTGCATCCTACTCCTGAGGAGCCTGCTGCCCTAGATGTCCCTAGGGGGCAATCCCTGCCCTTGAGGCTGAGGAGGTGGAGGAGGCACCTGAGGAGGAGCATCTCTAGGTCTATACTCTTTGTGCTCCATGTCACAAGGGTTGTCAAAGTTGATCTTGCTTTGAATGAGGTTCATTATGTAGGGAGCAAAGTATATGCTTTTGGACTTATCTCCCTTGGATGTGGCAATCTCTCTAATGATCAAATCCATCACATCAATCCTAGTGTCATCCATAATGTACTTTACCACATTCCAAGCACGCTCATGTATCTCATCATTATTCCCACTCCTAGGAAAGAAAGAAACTCTCATGATCCTGTTGATAATACTAGAAAGAGGGAGAAGACCACTTACTCTTCCACGGATAAAATGATTTTCGTGATCGTATAACTCATCTATTTGAGTGAGGACAAGAGGTTCCTGAAGATGTACCTTTATCCCTCTAGAATCTCCTAAACTCAAAGCATTCACAAATTCATCCTTAGAGGGTTCTAGCTGCTGTTGTCCAGTCATCCATATAAGACAGTCATGGTCAAGAGACACATACACTATTACATAAAATTGGCGAATCACCTTTGCATGAAAGTTGCACCTCAAGGAAACCAAAGAATCTAAGCTCACATTCCAAAATAGACGATACATACCATTATAAGCTGGATTCTGTCCTAGGTAGCTCCATATCACAAATCTATGATTAGCAAATTTCTTCTTGGCATATATAATTTGATAGACATCTTGCTGAAACAAGGTGTGGAACATACCCAAGGTGGCATTTCTTGGAAATCTGACTTGATTTATGTGCCTCAAGATGGTGTATTGTTCACTCTTCAATCTTGCCACATCAAGTCCAATGAACTGACTTTGATCTGGAGCATCGTCCTCGTCCTCATCATTAGATTCTTCATAATTGTCATCATTGTTGTCACTCTTATCGCTTGCCTCTACTTCTTCTTTAATGTCCTTCATATGTTCATCTTCCTCTTCTTCGTAATCATCTCCAACAGGAGCTTTCCCTTTGGTGAAGGAGGAGCATCCGAACAACTGACAGTCTTTTTGCGCAGCATTGTCGCTGTGAAAAGAGTGCAAATATTATCAAAGGAATTTAAGGAATAGATTAACAAATATCTAGAATGCCATCTTTGTCAGTCCTCTTTGTCACAGGCGGTCAGACCGCTGCCATGGCCGGTCGAATCGCCAGACTGGCCGGTCAGACCACCAGAGACAAAAAGAGCAATCTGATTTTGGGAAGAATCCAAAATTTGCAAATTTTTGCAATGGCATAGTGAATAGTTGTTAATATAATCCTAATCTAGTATGACAAGGATTTCCACCAATTTGAATGAGTTTAGGCATATTCATGTCAAACCCTAGATAATGGGGAAAATTTACAATGTGAAAAAGATTGCAAGTAGGAAAAGAGATTTACCGGCTTAGATGAAATAAAGAAAGATAACAGGAGATGAATCCTTGAAAATATTGAAGATCGAATAGCCAGATTCTGGATGAACTCCTTCACCTAGGGTTCCAAGGTATTTGAGAATAAGCAATCCAAAACTCAAACTAAACAGTTTAATAGAGAGAGGAGGTGAAGGGACATTGATAGAATACCACGTGATGCACAAGAGATGGCCGGAGAGGGAGATCCGGACTGGAGAGGGTGAAAGCGGCCGGAGAGAGAGAGACCAAGATGTTTTTCGGGTGGGGGAGGAACAAGTGAGAGGATAACTGTTTGGGTGGAAATGTAAAGGACCTCCACGCAAAACCGGTTAGACCGCTGGGCACATGACGGTCAGACCGATAGGCTTGTGGTCAGACCGGTAATGACTGAATTTGACAACAGATTCAGTACAGGATTTGAGAATAGATGGAAATGTTGTATTTTGCTCCAAACTTTCACACAATCATTCAAATAAACATATTTGGAGTATTTCCAACTTATATAATCCTTGAAAATCAAAATCTTAAATAGTTTTTATGAATTAGAATTTTGTTTTCGCAAAAGAAACTTTATTTTCATGAAACTTCTTCAAAAGATCCAAAACTAAGCATATGAAGAAATTTAAAGCATCCAATTTCATATATGAGTCATGAATACCATTGTGGACATATTCATGTGAATAATTTTGGCTCAAACGACAAAAGTCACTTAAGTGCTAGAAGGTGACCACTTAGGTCAAAATATGATTCTGGACGAGTTTTGAAATCAAATAACTTTCGCTACGTTGGCCTTTTAAAATCTTGTGAATACCAAAAACATTTAGAATAGCCAACTCTAGGATTTTTTTTGGAATGTTTTTCAAATTTCTTTCAAAATAGATTTTACACAAAAATCTAGTTTATGTCAAAAACAAAATACTATAATTTAGAATTTTAGCTAGAAACTCATTTTTATTTAAAATAGGTTTTTCTTGAACCAAAACCTTTGGGTAAGTTTTGAAAAGCATTTGTATACATTTTACAACTAGTTTTTCAAAAGATTACTAATAGTTATGAAATTTTTGACTTTTGGCTTAAAGGTTCGCTTTTGAAATACATTACTAGCACTTAATCAATTTGGGCACACTTAGGGATGTGATATACATGATTATGACTTAGCACTCCCCCGTAATATGCCACTTACCATCTTGCTCAAGACTCCAATAATGAAGATTTTGAACAAGAGCAGGAACACCCTTTTTTAAGATTTTCATGAAATGCAACCTACACAAGGCATAAAAGGCTAGATACTTCAATGTAAATACTTGTTACCGAGATAGCATTGGTTTATGATATAACACGATCATCCTCAAGCTTGGCTTCAGTTTGCGTATGGTGGATTCCACCACTTCATGTGAGCCAAGCCTTCAATGCCTCTCTAAGTAACTATTAAGCATTTAAGCACATTTTGGTACCCAAACTCGGTTGGTCCTTGAATGTTAGTCACAAGAGATTTGGACACCCAAATGGCCCTAGCAATAATCTTAGGTGAACTAACAATTCTAGCAAACACATTGCCATTCTTATCCGTCCTAAGTAAATAATGATCATTATAGATAATAGCTTAGGAGAGATACCGTTGGGACAATCCTTACTAAAATGTCTCTTTTCCCGATAATTGTAGCAAGTTATACTTTTACTTCCCTTTTTTTCTTCTTTACTTGCTCTTTGCTGACTTGTCTCTTCTTCGATGACAATTGCTTGTCATTTAACTTGTTTGGGCACACCGAGGCAAAATGTCTCTTCTATTGCAACCAAGGCACTTGATATTCTTCGTGTGTCTTGCATTGTGCCTTGTCTAGGTATTCTCCTTCTTCTTTGGAGTGAAACCAATTCCACTCTTATCTTGCAAGCATCTTTGCTTGCTCAATATCTCATCGAGAGTGGCCTTCCCTTTGAAGCTTCTTTCCAGGTCATTAGTCAATTTCTTGACTTGGGTCTTAAGCTCTTTATTTTCCTCTACAAGATTAGTATCACAAGACATAGAGAAAATAGAAGGATTTTCACTAGAGTTACAAGGCATATCTAGTAAGTCATCACAAGAAGTGGATACGCTAACCTTAGATGCAGTGCAAGAATTAGCAACTACACATGGCATATCATCTAACAAATCACATGTAATGCCTATATCCACTTTAGACTTATTGAGCTCATTTTTGAAGAGCGTTTCATGTTCATCTTTTAGAACATCATAATTATTTTGAAGTAAGACATACTCTATCTTCAGAACTTTGAATTTTGATTTCTTATTTCCTAAATACTATTAGCTCCTCAAGCATATTCATCAACTCATCATATGTAGGTTCATCATTATTTACCTTTTTATTACCTTTAGCCATAAAACAATGAGGTGATAGAGATGGAGTTGAGATCTCATCGTTGTCGGAGCTAGAAATTGAGCATTCTTCTCTCGACATCCATTCTTGTATGCAATCATCATTAGTGGAGGTGGAAATTTCATAATGATCTTGAAAATGGGTCCACATCTCATAAGCGTTCTTGAGATTGCATACTTCATTAAACACCTCTACACTCAAAGTACTAAAAAAACATTAATTGCTTGAGCGTCGAGATGTAAGTATTTCTCATCCTCAATAGTTGGAGCAAGTGGATCCAATAGAGGAGAAAAGCCTGCATCTACAATCCGCCATATTTTGGCTCATGGCCTTAAAATAACATGACATGCGGATTTTTCAATGAGCATATTTTGTGCCATCAAATAGAGGTGTATTACCAAGGTGCACTATATTACTAGTCGTCATCCTTTACTCTCTAGGCGGTGAACCCTAATAAAATGAGAGACCAAGCTCTGATACTACTTGTAAGATCGAGGAGGCCGACTAGAGGGGGGTGAACAGGTGGTTTTAAAAACTTATTTGGCTAAAACCGATTTCTAATGCGGAAGCTAACAACAATACGATTTTACACAATTAAAGCCTAAATCAACAAGTCTTTACTAAGTGCACCAACAACATAATACTATTGATAATGATAGCAATCATACAAAGACATGTAAGCAATTTAATACAAGGAATGTAAATTGCTCAAAATAAAACACAAGAGAACAAACCACAATGATACAATGATGTTTTGCCGTGGTGTTCGGAGACTTGCCGGTCTCCCCTAATCCACGTTGAGGTAAGTCCAAACTAATTGAACCGGCTCCACGAATTAAGCCAAATACCTCTGAGGTAAGTCCAACCACTTAGACCGGCTCCAACACGAACCAACTCCTCGATCCACTCCGAGTTGCTCTTCCTCCACTCCGGAGATGGTGAGCACCAAACCACTCACAACAGCTCGGGCCTTCTCACAACCTTCTTTGAGAAGATTACCGACACAACTTCTCCAAGCCATCTAGGTGTCGGCAAACACCAAGAGTAACAAGTCGAAGTCGCTCACTTGAACAAATAAGTGTCTAAGCTCAAGTGGATACACAATCCACTACCTAATGCAACACATGCGCTTAGAGTTTGCTTTCTAAGCTCACTAAGTACAACACATGCACATAAGAGTGTAGAGGGCTTACTCTTTGCTCAAAGGAATGAATATGGCACCAGCAACCTCTTCCCCAACTAGCCACAAGGGGTATATATATCCACACAAGAAAAACTAGCCGTTACAGGAAAGATTCCAGAAAAACAGGGTTAAACAGGTCTGACCGCCAACTAATGGCCGGTCAAACCGCCCCAGCTCCAACGGCTATAAAACTAGTCGTTGGAGTTACTTCTGATCTGACCGCCAACCAATGGTCGGTCAGACCACTCCAACCCGGTCAGACCGCCAAGGGTGCGGTCAGACCACTCAAAGGAAACCAAGAGGCATTCCAGAAAAACACCTCTCTGGAATAAACATACTGCCAATAAGAGATCGGTACTAACGCACTCCGGTAGTACTGTTGAGAAAATACGGTCATGCCGCTGACCAGGGGCTGGTCAGACCGGCCAACATATGGCGGTCAGACCGGACTCCCCACAGGTCAAACCAGTCGGTACTGGCGGTCAAACAGCCAGTTCACAAAGTCCATCGCCCAGTTCGCACATTCCGATCAGACTGCCCAAAGGCCTGTGGTCAAACCGCCATAACTGAGAGAGAGATTTTGCACATCTCTTCAACTCAATTTGCAAAACACATTTGCCAATTGATGCGCGATGCAAACAAGGGTTAAAGGTGATATTCTCAACAAGTTGCAAAACACATTTGCCAACTTTTAGAATCACGCCACAAGGAATACAGTGCATAGACTTAAACCATTTGCAAAACACATTCGCAAACTAAAGTCACATGCTACAAGGATTATGCACGAGCCTCAACTATTTGCAAAACACATTCGCAAATATCGGCAACATGCTAACGAGAGCTAGATTAAGCACAACGAACTATCAACACATGACTAACTCAAGCTACTAGTCAAGACCTCTCTTAACACATGTACGACAACCTACACTAGCAACCCGGTCTTCCATCCAAACACCAAGACCGGTAAAAGACTAGGAACAAATTCTTAGCCCTAGCTAGTTATACATTTGCCTTGCACAAACACTTGAAGCTTGATGACACACATCTTCTCTTCAAGAATGGGTCATTGAGTTGATAATAATCATCAACACATGATGATTCCCTTTACTTCAAATTCTTGACTTGAATATGTATCAACCCATGATGCACTCTTTCAGTTGACCTCCATCAACACATGATGGGTCTTCTTTTGACTTGATGATCAACTCATGATCATTTCAAGTCTCTATCATCATGGGACATAACCTATTCATCCAACTCATGGAAAATATTAGTTCCATAATATGATTGTCATTAATTATCACAACATACCATTAACTCATAATGGTGGGTCAAGATACTCCAATCTTTCCCTCTTTGGTAATTGATGACAACCATCACAATTGCGAATAATTGAATGTAAAGCCATATGAGTATATATGAACTACACAAGTCTTATATACTCATTTAATATGTTTTAAAGTAAAGATCCTTAATATATGTGGATAAAGAAATATGGATCAATACTAATGAAACCACAAAACATAGAGTGAACTCCCCCTAAATGTGTGCATACACGAATATGTAATAATAACATATGCACATATTCCAGTTAGACTTCTAGTGGAGTTCAACCTATATTTTGGATCCAAGGAATACAACAAGATATAGAAATATGATGTCGAAAGCATACCTCTTTATTTTCACCTTTTTATCCATCTGAGACTAAACAATAGATATAACAATAGAAGTGTTAGTATCACAAATAGATTTATCATTAATAACCAAAATATTCCATTAACTCATAATGACGGGTTTAGATTCTTCAACAGTGGTCGAGCTCTGATGGTCATGAGATGATGGGCGCGGCTTGGAGGCCGGGGCGATGGAGCTTGCTGAGCTACCAGCTGGATGAGGGAGGGAGGAGAAAGAGAATGAAGAAGAGGTCAGCAAGGCTTAAGTGAAGGGCTAGCGATGCATTCGGTGATGGAGGGATGGACGCTGGTAATGGGCGATGGACGCGAAACAAAGGGTAGCAGCAGCATGGGCGCGACGTGGCGTGATGCTCAGAGTGCGTTGATGCCCGGGAGAGAGAGTGAAGGTAATGTCGCGGCGTGGATGTCGGGAGAGAAGAAATGCGACTACGCTTTGCTTGCCTAAAGAGCTGGCTCGGCTGCAACCTGGTTCAGCCGAAGAAACAGTAGGCAGGGAAAAGAGCTCGCTGGCAACCATGGAAAAAGAAATTGTGGTGATCGGCTAATTTCTGGTATTTTGCTAAGGTCATTTTTGTTGGCGATTGATACAATCTTATATTTGCTAAATGATTATAATGGGTCTTTAAAACTTGTTTTCGCTTTGTTTAGGGTTTATATTTCATGAAATTTCTCAATGATAATACTTTGTCACGATGATTTACTTGTATCCAATTCTTTCGCTTTTAGAATTTATGTTTTCTAGGGTTTCTGTTTTTACATTACTGGTGCCGACAAAAAGAAAACATAGATCAAATAACTCCCGAAAATGCAAGCAAAATGATGACAACAGATAATCATACAAAAAGTTTTTTTAAATCCCATATTTTTATATTTTGCAATTTTGGGATGTCACAAACCGTCGAGTGGTTGTCCACCCTCTTAGCCTCACCTTCAACTTACTTTCCAAAGTCTATTAGGTGAGGAGATGTATTCCCAACCAACTCATGGTTGTCCACCCTCTTGGCCTCAACCCTCAACTTACTTTCAAAAGTCTATTGGCAAGGAACCAAATATCCTCATAAGTGTTTGTAAAACAATTGTGTGATAATTACCAAGGTGTAATTTATATCATACTAGTGTTTATGCTTCTCAAGGTGAATATGGCCTACAAGAGCATAAGTTGGCTTTTATGTGGTAGGAATTAACTATTCATCATGTCATTCTACTATTATTTCATAAGTAAATAAACGAGCATAAATAACATAATGAAATTAATAATAATAGTAATGATGACGTGGGCTCAACATGATCAAAGAATGTCACTTTCTTCCTTGTTCATAGTCTTCAACTAGATCTATTTCTCCTGCTTCTTGATCAACGTCTTTCGTAGCTTGATCTTCAAATTTGGGCTCTAACATGAAAGAAAATCAATTAAATAAGTTCAGGCTCAACAAGGGTGAGCTGGGAACAAAATAGAATAAATAAATCCAAAAAATATGTATAAAGGAAAGGTGTTGTGGGTGGTTAGGGTTTAAACGGTGCTTGGTTGGATCGAATGGAGTTGAAAATTGGTTTGACAGGCTCGAAATGGTCGAAATGGATATAAATATGCTTAACGAGTCTGGGTGAACAATATCGGGTTGGATTGTACAATACTAGATCGACACTATTCCTTATTTGGTTCGGACGGAACAATAACTGGTTTAATGAATACTAGCGGGTCAGGTTCGGGGGAAGAGTAATGGGTTTGGGCTGGTTACTGTTGGGTTGCGCGGTGTTGGGCTACATAGTGTTGCATAGTTATGTGCTGGCCTTGCAAATGGGCCTATTTGGTGGCCTACATGGGCGCTCGGCCCACTTCGGCTTTCTAGCCGAAGGGAGCCAAACTTCGTTCTCCTTTCTCTCTCGTTTGCTCCCTCTGCTTGACGACAGCGGCGGTGGCGATTGCGGCGGCGAGGAAAGGTGAGGGGAGCATCTATGAAGCATAAGGGTTTCATTTCGGGGCATAGACGCGGCTTGGTATGGTTTGGTGCGGGCTCACAGCGGTGGTGGCGCACGACTAAAACACGAGAGCAGTGGCGGCGTAGCTCCGGTGGTGCTCAGACCAAATTGGTGCGCACACCAACACCGATGGGGTTCAAGGAGTGCGACGGTGATGACGGCTTGGCTCAAGGAGGTCGGAGGAGGGCTGGCGATGGTGGGCGTGGGCAGCGGGCAATGGTGCACGACAACAGTGAACTAAGGGTGGTGTGGTTGGACATGAAGCTATGGAGAAGGTTTGGGAGGTTCAGGTGGTGCTAAAGGTGAGCTCAATTTGAAAAGAACATGGGAGGAGACGAGGGATTAGGTGGCGACTTATCGGCAAGGTGAAAGGGGCGTCGGCCTTAGCAGCGCAGCATGGCCGGAGATGAAGAAGGTGGCGGTCTCGGGTGTGGGACGATGCGAACGAAGGTCGAGGAGGTCACAGTGCTTGGTCTTATAGCAATGGAAGACGGGGGCACCAGGAATGGAGTGAGAACGTGTGCAGCGCGTGGGCGGTGGCGTGTGCGGTTGCGCGGTTTTTGCTAGCGAGGAGGATGACACTAGCGCGGGCGACGCTTAATGCCAGCGCGAGGTGGCGTGGTGAGGTGGCGCGGTGCTGGCGCAGTATTGGCGAGTGCGATGAAGATAGCGAGCAGAGGCGGCGCGTGCACACACGAACGGCGGTGCGACATGAGAGGAAAGCGAACAGGGAGGAAGCGGCTTTCTAGAATACATTTCTCGGTTAGGGTGGCGGGGTTCCGGATTGGGAAGGTGTAAAGGTTTTTGAAAGCTTTCCGGATTTGGCAAAAGCTCACATTCGAACCAAATTCAAACAAACAAACTCATTTTTTTGAAAATTTTGGCGCGTCACAGTTACCTTGGAATCTAGTTTGTTATCGGAACCTTTAGCAAGTGTACAGTAAGAAAGATGTTTATAAATAGCTATTACCTTAAAATTACACAAGTAGAAGTACCTTCAGGTAACATTGCAACACCAAAGAATCCTTACACTTGTAATCTAGGTCTATGCTCTTTTTTATCTTCTCCGTTTCTTCTTAGCAGCATATAGCACTGCACTGCGTAGCGGTAGGTTGGAAAATTAAAACCGCAAGAAAGTTTGGTTTCTCTCAAGAAAATATACCAGCGTTTTGTACGACTGCCTTTCTTTTCTTACCACGATCATATATTCTACTACTAATTCGCTCTCTAATCAAATAGTATACACTACTTGCTAAGCTGTCGTTATTCATTAGACGTGTCAGACTGCCGCGCCCGGCCCACAGTCACTATCAGGAAAGCACCACCGCTCCTTCACAAAGCTGCTAAACTAGTACTCCTCCCTACATCGAAGAACAGCCAACCAAGGTAAGCTTCAATGCAGCCTTGTCCTTTCTTCTTCCCATTCTGCATAAATAAAAGCTCATCGATCCATCCAGGGCTCTTCGTTGATCTTGGCAGCTCCTAAAAAATTAAGGTGAATGAACTTTAGTTCAGACATCAGATCACCGCACCATGTACACAGGCAGGCACACACCTGAGCTCATCCCCAGCTGTGACTTACCATAAACACGAACTGCTCTTTTTGTTTAGTGCTCATCATTTGGATTTGGTTCTTTAATGTAGATTATTACTAGTATAATAATACAGTTCTTCCATCGCGCACACTTCCTTCGCATCTGCTCTTCGTCTAGGACAAAACTTGCATAAAAGACGAATCCGATTATGGTCTCGCAAATATTGGTGCATGATGATCGAATGGTTATGAGAGACATTATGATCTTACGAATATTGGTGCAAGAAGAGGAGCAAGCTTAGCTCGCGTGGTGAGCGTCGCCGATGAGCGAGCTGTTCACCGGGTTCGAGTATCATCGGTAATTTATTTCTCCTGGGATTGGTTTCCGGGTAGGAATAGTACACGTATATATGGGTGCTTTTAGTGATTAAAACGTATGTCTGCGTTTCGTGAGATATAGATCATTATTCTAGATTAGATATGTGCTAAAGATGTACCCATGTGACCATATGTGTGTGTGCTGATTGCGTGTACTTAAAAAAATCGATGGTTAGGGGCATCTCCGTGTGGGGATCAAATGGTTCCACTGTGCCTTCGATGGTTGGAGTATTGAACGATTAGAGCAAGGTATGGGCGGCCCTACCACCCACGCCGCTTTACACCTTTCCCATTTCTCCACTAGAAGCAAGATGTGCTCTCGGGCTCACAGGTCGCCATCGCGACATGATTAGCCCTTGGGGAAATTAACACTAGAGGGAAAGAAAGGCTAAATAAACGAGCCAACGAGGACAGGATATCTATTCCTACTGCTTTTTTTAGTGATCACAAGAGGCTTAGCCAAAAGGGAAGAGGGAGAGAAGGCTGCGTACGTGTGTGTGAGAGAGAGAGAGAGCACAAATTGCTGCCGAGATTGGTTAGTTTCTTTGAATCTTCCCGTCGCGCGGATGGGAATTGGGATGGGATTGGGATGGCAATGGCATGCCGCCCAATCCCATCATCTGCTTTTGCTTTGATCTGCGTTGGTTCGCACCCGCGAAAAGCAAAACCTTGTGTTTAGCAAGCAAGCAGCCGTCCACTATTCCATCATGCGTGTTGCTAAATATGACAATTCCGGAGTGATTGGGAATAAAACATTCTCTTCCTCTCCGGCATATCTTGCCTCGCACAATGGAATGAAACGAAATGTCTTCGGAGAATTGGGTTCTCTTTTCCTTGTTCAGCTGTGCCGTCGACGTCGATTTCCCACTTTCCCCTCTCGTTTCCTTCTCCAAAAGTGCACAGAGATACAATATACACGTACGTGAAAAATCTAGTAGGCTAGTAGCAGTAGTTGCAGTTTTACACACACGCTTCGTCTGCTCTGACAAGTGAGAGCCTGGAAGGACAAAGGGGGAAATGACTATCAAGCCCCTCTCACTGCTCACTGGCAAATGGATCCCACGTAGCAGCAGCAGCCAGTCACCTTTCACTCGTCCGTCTGGGCGTGCGCCCAGCAGCGTGCCGCCGAACAGCGGAGGAGCCAAGTGCTGATGACAGGTGGGCCCGCAGGTGGAGCGACGTGCCACCGAGCCCAGCAAAAGTGTAGTTCTACAGACCGTCCGCTCCGGCGAAGCGACTTGCCACCGCCAGGTGGGCCCGACGCGTCAGGCGTAGAGGACCTGCGCGTTGCACGGCGCGAGCCCGGCGAACTCGGCAGGGCCCTTTACCACCTCCCAGTCCACCCTCTCGTCCTCCCCGCCGTGGATGGCAGGCGCGGCGGCGGACACCGTCCCTATGGCGACGTCGAGCCCGGCGCCCGCCACGTATATCCTCCGCCTCCCGCCGCCGACCTCCTCCACCTCACCGGCGACGACGTGCGGCCGCCTCACCTCCGGAGGCACCCCGCTGCCGGCCACCATCCTCCACTCGTCCCGCGGCTCGTCGTACCGCTTCAGCCTCCACTCCCCATACTCCGCCACGATGTACATCCGGCCGCCAGCGACGGCGCAGGAGCCCGTCCACCCCTCCCGCATCCCGCGCGCCATCTCCGTCCACGAGTCCGCCGCCGCGTCGTACACCGCGCCCCGTGGCGCGCGCTCGAACGGCCACGCCCACCCCTCCGTCACGTACAGCTTGCCCCCGGCCGCCGCGGCGTCGTACCTCGCCACAGCGGCGCCCCGCCGGACCGCCGCCGGCGCCCACCTCCCCTCCTCCGGATCTAACACCTCCGCCTCCCCGTCCTCCCCGGCCACCACCACCCGCCCTCCCACCTCCCCGGCCGCCATGTACCCCCTGGCTGTCCCCATGGCCGGCGCCTCCTCCCACCCGTTCCTCGCCGCGCTGTACACCGCCACGCTCCTGACCGCCTTGTCGCCCCCCTCCTCCACGCCCCCAATCACGTAGATCTCGCCGCGGTGGGGGAGCCCCACCACCGCAAACGACCCGGCCGCCGCGCCGCCGGGTACCGGCGGCAGCAGCAGCCACCTCCGGGAGAAGGGGTCGAGCGCCTGGCACTGAAGGCGGCGAGAGGCGGGGTCGAAGGCGAAGGCGAAGAGGAAGGGCAGCGAGAGCGACACCGACGCCGCGGACGGGAAGAGCAGTGGCTTGGCCGGCGTGTCGGAGAGGAAGCGGTTCCAAGTGGAGGAGACGGTCCGGAAGAGGCGGTGGTAGAGGAACGGCAGGTGGAGGAGGCACTTCTCGGCGACCTCCTCCGGCAAGCCGGGGATGAGCTCCATCACCTCCTCCCCAGCCTCCTCGCCGGCGTCCAGCACCTGCTGCTTGCTCATGGACGAGAAGCTCATGGTGGCGGGGCGGAGTCGCACGAGTTCTTCGTCGGATTTGGTGCGATTTTCTGTTGTTTTTCGGAGTTTCTTTAGCTTGGGTTGTGTTGTGTTCGGTTTGTGGACGGGAAATGGAGGGGTGTGGTGGAGAATTTATAGGGTCGGTCTGTGAGTGGGCAGCGGAGCGGGTGCGCGGAGAATTTTTTGGCTGTGTTGGTTTATTTCTGTCCGATATTTATAAGAAGGCAAGAATGCGCAATTTGACATATATTTATTGGGAAAGTTGTCACTTTGAGATATGCTATTCAGTTTTCTAAAATTTTAAATTTACCACTTCAGTTTTTTCCTCCTTTGAAATTTGCCATTATCACCACTTTTCTTTATTTTTCTTTTCTTTTCTCTCATTTTCCATCAATTCCCTACTGAACTACTGATTGTGCCCCTCATCTTTCCAACTCCATCCCTTCTCCTTGTTCTGATCTGGTAGCAAGCATCCATTAGTGAACACCAAAAACTCCTAAACATTAGAGTGATTGAGGCGCTGCCTAGCTGCTACTATGTTAGTGTTTTTTGTGCTCGATCCATCGATCGGATGGCCAACGAGGCTACATTCAGACGGAGGTGTCTTTGCGGTTAGTCATGGCGGTTGCCATGAGCGCGCCTTACTACGCCAAGTACACCCGCGAGAACTTCATCAACTACCACGACCTCTCCGTCGCGCGTACGCCCACTCCGCATGGGTCCTATCCAAGATGAGCGCGTACTGTGAGCTCTCCGCTCTTCGCTCGCGATCGATCCATCCATCCATCGACCGACCTACTATCTCATGTGATGTCAAAAGCGAGAGCAGCACCATCACTCCCAATTCCCACCGCACTTTGCTCAGCACCCAAAAGATGCCCATGCCGACCCGTAGAAGGCAACCTCGCAAGCATGACCACGTGGAGCTAGATCTTCCGCTTTGTGCCCTCTGGGCGCGCGCGCTGTTCGACTGGAGGCGAGGTGTGCGACCATGGGTCTGTTCATGATGGCGCCAACCGTTGGGACCTCGCTTCCCACGCTCCTCCGCCCGCTCCGCCTCGCCTCGATCGCTCTGCCTCCTCCTCACTCGTGATCTCCCGCCACCCGCAAGACCCTTACGGCGACGCCTCGCCGTTTCGTCCTCGGCCGATGCCCTCTCCCGCTCGACAGGACTCCATCCTCGTAAGCGCTTACATGGAGTATTTAATAGGGTTTTCCCATAGAAGATGTACGTGTTTGCTTATTCTTGGCTTGGTTGGCACTTGGCGAGAGCAAGTCGCGCGAATCTTCGCTTTTGGAGGAGGACGACAGGCGTGGGGAGTTCGAGCGATGCACACCGCCGCGAGTGAGGCGGGGTTCGCGCAAGATCTTCCGCCGCCCACACTGTTCGAGGACATGGTCAAGTGCATCCTCCTCTGCTTGCTGCTGGATCAGAACATGCAAAAGGGATGGAGTTGAAAAGATGAGGGGCACAATCGGTAGTTCAGTAGGGAATTGATGGAAAATGGGAGAAAAGAAAAGAAAAGTGGTGATAATGGCAAATTTCAAATTTCAGAAAACTGAGTGGCATATCTCAAAGTAGTATCTTTCTCGGTGGCATATATCAAAATTTTCCTTATAATAATGGTTTTTCTCAGGTTTTTTGTTAATAAAAATGTCTGCAATCACACAGTAGACCCTCTCCATCCGACACATGCCACGTACTAATGTAGTAATTTGATTTATTTAAGTATATTTTTCGTAGAAATTTTTTATTATATAAAATGAGCTCAAATTTTTTTTTTTGGTGGAGCCTCCCGACACAGTGTAATTGTTTGTGTTTTTTTTTCAAAATTTTATCAGTTCTGATTTTTTTTCTGAAAAATTCATTTGAGTATACTGTTTGTAGGAATTTTCTAATACACAAAATGAGGTCCAGACATTATGATTTTTTTGCAGGCTCTTTACACATTGGACTTGATTTTTGTATTTTTTTTTCCAGAATTTTATATTTTCTGAAATTGTCTCGAAATTGCGTGGCATGCGTCCGGGGCTCGGAATTGCACGCTACATTTGCATTTGTGCTTGAGATGAGTCCAATCTTGCTAATTCAGTTTGAAACAGTGACAATTCGTCACAAAACTCACACGAAGCTTGGCTAAAAAAATACTACCTTCGAGATTCCAACGTTTTAGAACATGCACAAGTCGAATATTTTTAGTTTATATATATATATATATATATATATATATATATATATATATATATATATATATATATATATATATATATATATATACACACACACACACACTAAGATTGATAAAAATCAAATTGGTATTATTAGATCCACCATAAAATATACATTCAAAATGTATAATTACTTTTTTTTTATTTTTAGTGGCCATTTTAGCTACATTAAAGAAGAAATCGACAAGCACGCGCGCTCGAGTGCGGGCTGGTGGAGGCCCGACGTCCCCCCTAGCCAACTAAGCTTCTCATAATTACTTTTATTTGAAACAATATATTTTTATAAAAATTGATTGTCAAAGTGTCGCCTTGAAGTCTGTATCAATGTCCAAAATGTCTTTTATTTAGAAACAGAGACAGTAGTATAGCTCTTCTTAATCGTGGACATGAACGAAACTGTGGCTATAAAAATGTTAAATTTTGTCTAACTTGGGTGTGATTAAGTACTGCAAAGATGTAAGACGCGCTCCTTAGACTAAGATTTTATTAGCTGTATAAGTAAAAGGGGGAGAGGAGGCGCGCTGCCCACGAGATTGCATTGCATGTGGTCGGTGACCTGCCTCAGAACACTGGTTGATCCTCTTTGCTTCTTTCTTCTGTTGGGTGCTCAGCAGCCGGTTCCATGCTTCCTTCTTTATGTGATCAATTATGCATCCATGCTAAGTACTTTGATGATAAGTCAAAAGGCAGTTCTAATAGGGCTGGATATCGTGTCAGGTCCCTATAGCCCCATCCTATAAGATTGTGGTAGCATTGACTGTCACAAATATCTATTCACTACCAAAATCGGGTCTTGGTAAGATTGGACTATTCACAACCAAAATTGGGTTCCAGTAAGATTGTGGTAGCAGTAACGGTAGAATTTGAACTCCTACAGTCCCATCCTGCTGCAAACATTCCTACTGTTTGAATCGTACTACAAAGAACAACCGCAAGATGCAAAGAGACAAGCACTAGAGGTGGGAACGTGGATGCCACAATCTCACTGCACCTAAAGTAGTCATGTAGTACTAAACTTCCCACATTCCAAGTCACATAAAACGATGAAACCCTAATTTCTGAAACCTAAAACCCTAATTTTTGAGACCTAAACCATTAAATTTTTAGACAATTTCAGAACATACAAAATTATGGGGAAAAAAATAAAAAATCAAGTCCACTGTGTAATAAGCATGCCAAAAAAATATCATATTGTTTGGACCTCATTTTCTATATTAGAAAATTCCTACAAACGGTATAATTAATAAATTTTTGAGAAAAAAACAGAATGGATAATTTTTTTAAAAAAATGCACAAGTAAGTACACTGTGTCGGGAGGCTCCACAAAAAAATGTATTATTTTTTGAGCTCATTTTATATATTTAAAAATTCATACAAATAATATATTTAAATAAATCAAATCGCTACGGTAGTGAACAGTGTGTGTCCGCACTGTAGGCATGCGGTAGCCACTGCTACTGTGCCACTGCCGTGGGGAGGGTCAGCTGCATGGTAGCCGTGCGGCAGGGGACTGTTTTTGCAAAAAAAAATATTTGAGGAGAGTCATTCTTATAAATACAGAACAAAAATAAGCCAATAGGAGTCGTGTAGACGTGTGGCTTTGCCCCTCGTATGCCGTATGCGTACTGCGCTCGGCTCAAAGTGGGCTGTGAGATTCGGAATTTCGGATCTGGTGTAGATTTGAAGACGTTGTAGTGTCGTACAGCTTTTTAACCGTCTGATTGAGCTTCCATGCTCAGATCTACTAAAATGCCTTGGACAGGATCATAGGAGTACTACATGTAAAATGTAGAAGAGCACGATTGCACGAAATACTTGCACACTTCTTGTCCAATGGTGATCTACGGATCTTTTTCCGAGGGATTTCTCCACTGTAGTCTAGAATCTATCCGAATCTGATCAGCCTAGAAACAGAGGTGAAAACAGAGCGGCCATTGAAAGTGTCGTAGGTGCGACCTATCGATTCAACAACCCAGTAAAGACGGTAAGACTTCTCCGAGGGCCAGGAGCCGGAGGCACGGTCCAGGGCCTCGGGGGTATCAAGTACGTCTTCGGGAGGACTCCAAAGGGCGCACAAAGGCCACCAGGAGAACCGTGACGGCCGACAGCTGGAGGCGCGGCTGGGGCCCCCTCGGGTACCAGACATACATTCGGGGAGGCTTCGGAGGAGGTGCAAAGGCCGCCGAAGGACTGCCGAGCATCACGGATCCAAGAGCCAAGAGACCCCCGGGGTCACCTCGGGGGCGTCGAAGGGTGTTCAAGGCCCCTTGGCTTGGGGACACCTCGCATGGTGAGAAGAGAGGAGACTCCGGTGGACTAGACATTTACTTCTTTTGGCACTGATTCCCCTTGAGGATCCCATGGTTCCCCTCGTAACAACCAGAGGTCCCCTTTCTATACTGTCTAGTC
The DNA here is from genome assembly GCA_036346405.1 of Phyllostachys edulis. Lineage (NCBI taxonomy): Eukaryota > Viridiplantae > Streptophyta > Magnoliopsida > Poales > Poaceae > Phyllostachys > Phyllostachys edulis. The sequence goes on from CM070556.1 coordinate 70,053,880, forward strand.
CTCTTTGCTACGACAGAAAGTGAGATAGACCCTGTTAGTCACTGTAAAACTGCAAGCAAATAGTAAACAAGTCTAAAAAATGGGCACATAGTAAAAGAATGGTTATTGCGGTTGTTCGATTCATACTATTCTTGTCGTCTGATTTTTATGGTAAGCTCCTACACTCAGTGACGAATCCAAAACGAAATCGATCGGGTGTCACCGTACATGCCACTGCATGTATATGGAGTGAATGTACATAAACTACGGAGTGCACACCTATACATATGTGGGTTTTGATAAGATAAAACTATATTGAACCCGGTGTCCTGTATACCCCGAAGCTTCACTTGGATCCGCTCATGCCTACACTGATGTTAACTAAACATGTCATGAGTAGGAGTGAGAGCAGAGGTGGATTTAGGATTTCAGGATGAGAGAGACCAAATAAGCTATACAATGTAATTTTATTTGATGAGGGAGGCTAAATAGCACTAATAACAATAATATTTTCTAAAATATACTAAGTTACAGTGCAAATTTATGAAAGCATGAGGAGAGCCTAGCCTCTGCTAGCCCCCCTCTCCGCCCCTAGAGTGAGGCAAGTTTTCAGAAACGCCACCAAGTGTGGACCGGGCATCTTTGATCTTAGCGATACCAGATTTGTTCTGGCTCGTACGTTCACATGTTAAAACTGCAATCTCTCAACTGCTTAAAATTGTCCTCTAAAGAAGAAAAAAATGCTCAAAATTGACAACCGGCCGAAGGTTGCTCTACGTCCTTGCTTGGCCCTGACGAGAGGTGCACAGAAGAACAGTGCAGGGGATGTTGCTATCCGGGGTGCGGTGGACCCGCGGAGGTGCATGCACCCGTAGTAAAGCCCAGTGGGCCTGGTGGGCCCCCGCCGAGCGTGTTCCCAAAGGAAAAGAAAAACCTATGGGGGTTGCCGGTTGCGGCGCGTGCGTGGGCCCGGGCCGAGAAATCATTATTATTCTCTTTTCTCTCGCTTCGCTTCGATTCGATTCCTTTTTGGAAGCTAAGCTTGATTACGTGGGTGGTGCCGTACACACAGTCGTGCTCTGGGTTTCTTCTTCTGGGTTTCGACGTCTCGTTCGTGCTCGATGTAAAGACGACGACGAGCTTCTTCTAGTCTTCGGGTATGGAGCGAGCATGCATGCATGCACCGACTTCTCCCGCACCGATGCGCCGCGGTTGACAAGAGGTGAGGCTCCCATGATGAACTCGACACGGGCCTGGTTACTCGTGTTCGTGTAATCGTGCCAGTTTGTCGTGTGAATTCTGAAATCTTTGGCGTACAAAACGTGCCGGCGAAGCGAGCCATGCGTGTAGCAGTAGCAAGTACTTACTCTATTTTTGTTTACTTACACTACACTTTTGACAAAAAAATATATATATTTCACAAATACTTGACACTTCGTGGTTCCTACATAATTTTTCCAAACCGTCTTTATCAATACTACTTTTGCTACTTCATCACTTCGCTACCTCGTTTGATGTGGTTGAAATATTATTCAAGGACGTTTGGAAAACATTATTTCGGTGACAATGATGACTGCCCAGTTAGCACCGGACGAGTGTATAGATTCGTAAACTATTCTTAAAGAGGTGTACAAGCAAGACCCATCATCATATGAGCTATGAACATCACATATGTTGACATGTAGTGTCAGTGGTGAACGATACTACATGATACTAGCATGGTTCACCAAATGTATATATAGCTCATCACTGATCAGCACTAGAGTAAATTGAAAAGAGGTGGAGATAGCTGTTGGTGATATGCCCTAGAGATGATCATAGAGATGATTATATCACGTCTATGTTTATGATTTATATAATATGTTTCTTAGATGAATTATTATTTATAAAGATTAACAAGTATGTGACTTGTTGGTGAAGCTCTTTAAGTTGTATGATGTCATTCTAAATGTATCCTTGGTTGGATCGTCCTTGGTCAAGACACTAGTGATTTATCGACCAACACATGTATTTATTGATGACCATGTTTCACCTGTCATGGATATGTGGATATCAAATCAATAATATAAGCACATGTTAGAGAACATGGTTCTAGATTGACCACCTTGAGACACTATTGAGATTGTTATGATTTTATGTGTCATCAGTTGATCTCAAGCAATGATGATGTATAATTCTTAGACCTAAGATTAGCATGGTTTCCTACATGTGTAATAGTACACTTAGGGGTTGCCAAATGCTACTCCGTACTAGGTTGTTATAAAGGCAGCTTTCGGGTATTCTATGAAACATACGGAGAGATGTAACTGGTCAGATATAGGATTTACCCCTCTTAACATAACATGAAAGATATCTTTGGACCATTCAATGTGGTCGGATAAAGAAAGTGCATGGTTATGTCATTGGTGATTGAAGAGTCAAACACACAAAGTTATCTGTCACTAGATCGAGACAATATTGAACAATCCATATATGAGAAAATATCTCACCTGGAGTTCAACCAGATATCGCGAGGCAAAATGAGAATACACAAGTGGGTCATTCAGTTCGACCAGATATGAACTAGTTGTATTGAGATACAGGCTGGTCGTGAGCTGGTCGTACATGATCACTAACTGGTCGATGAACTGATCGTGACTAAAATGAACTGGTCGTATGGAAATACCAGCTGGTTGTGAGTGATAAGGACCTGATCGCAAATCATATTGCATAAGGTTCGTCCAATATAATATTATGTGTATTCGGGAATCGTTATTTCCTGCTAGAAACCACTAATGACTTGTGCTCAGAAAGAAGTTTTGGAGTCACGACCGATTTACGAATGAATCTACATGGTCACACACTTAACGGATTGGAACAAACGAGTCCGGATAAGATCAGTTATGAGCTCTTTATAAGAGGCTGCACGGGCCTATAGGGATGTAAGTGTGGCACCACCGAAACCCTAACTGTCATCTCCCCGAAGGCCCTTCCGAGCGCACTGGTGCTAGCACAACGACATACGGCGTTCCACCCTGGACGTGTGGATATCTTAGAGACGCTGCTACGATTGTTGCTGCACAGATCGAGGACGATCCATGATTGTAAGATTGAGGAGGCCAACTAGAGGGGGTGAATAAGCGGTTTTAAAAATCTTTTGGCTAAAACCGGGTTTTATGCAGAATTGTAAATCAATTCGGTTTTGCACAATTAAAGCCTAAATAAACTAGTCTTTACTAAGTGCACCAACAATATAAGATTATTGATAACGATAGCAGTCATACAAAGACATATAAGCAATTTAATACAAGGATTGTAAATTGCACAAAAGAAAACACAAGAAGAACAAACCACAAGGACACAATGATATTTTACCGTGGTGTTCGGAAACTTGCCAGTCTCCTCTAATCCACGTTGAGGTAAGCTCAAACTAATTGAACCGGCTCCACGAATTAAGCCAAACACCTCCGATGTAAGTCCTACCACTTGTATCGGCTCCAACACGAACCAACACCTCAATGCACTCGGGGTTGCTCTTCTTCCACTCCGGAGATGGTAAGCACCAAGCCACTCACAACCGCTTAGGTCTTCTCACAACCTTCTTTGAAAAGATCACCGGTGCAACTCCTCCAAGCCGTCTAGGTGTCAGCAAATACTAAGAGTAACAAGTCGAAGACGCTCACTTGAACAAATCAAGTGTCTAAGCTCAAGTGGATACACAATCCACTACCTAATGAAACACATGCACTTAGGGTTTGGTCTCTAAGCTCACTAAGTGCAACACATGCACATAAGAGTGTAGAGAGCTTGCTCTTTGCTCAAAGGAATGAATATGGAACCAACAACTTGACCCATAACTGACCAAGGTGGGTATTTATAGCCTACACACAAAAACTAGCCGTTGGAGGAAAGATTCTGAAAAAATCAGCACGAGTGGTAGTACTGCTCATCGTTAAGATTACCGCACTACCACCGCTTCACACAAAGAATCGCTAAGCCGACATAATTAATGCCTCTGAACTAGTTGTTGAATATGCGACGCGGTACTACCGCCAAAGAATATGCGGTAGTTCCTCTCTCTGGAAGTTCCGTTCACATAGGGCGGTACTCCCGCTTCCCTTAGAGGTCCAAAACGGGCCCTCTCTCGAGATAATGTACTGCTAACTAAAATTCAGAATTTTCGGTGTGCGGTAGTTCCGCACAGAATATGCGGTCGTACCACGATGCGGTAGTGTCACCAAATGAACCCTGGTACTACCGCCTTACAGGAGAGCAGAACATGCTCAAAAGGTGTGTCTCTGGAAAACACGTATCGCCAACTAAGGTTCGGTCCGACCGGATTGCGGTTGTAACGCACCAACTTCCCAGTCATACTGCTGTTCGGTATTACCGCCAAGAGAACGTCGGTACTATCGACTTTTATGAGAAAAGCATAGTTGGCTTTCACTTCAACTCAATTTGCAAAACATATTTGTCAATTGACGTGCGATGCAAACACGGGTTAAATGCAAGATTCTCAACAAGTTGCAAAACACATTTGCCGACTTTTAGAATCAACGCCATAAGAAATAAGGTACATGGACTTAAACCATTTGCAAACTAAAGTCACATGCTACAAGCATTAGGCATGAGCCTCGACTATTTTCAAAACACATTCGCAAATATTGGCAACATGCTAACGAGAGCTAGAGCAAGCACAACGAGCTATCAACATACGACAAACTCAAACTACTAGTCAAGACCTCTCTTAATAGTACGGCAACCTATACTAGCAAACCGGTCTCCAACCAAACACCAAAACCGGTAAAAAACTAGGAACACATCCTTAGCCCTAGCTAGTCATACTTTTGCCTTGCACATCCTCTTGAAGCTTAATGACGTACATCTTCACTTCAAGTCCGGGTCTCGACTTGAATATCATTAACATATGATGATCTTCTTCACTTCGGGATCTTGTTTTGATGCTGATCAACACATGGTGACATCCTTCATCTCGAATCTTGACTTGAATATCGTCAGCGCATGATGATCTTTTTCACATGCCCTCCATCAACACATGATGGGTCTTCTCTTAACTTGGTGATCAACTCAGGATCATCTCCTCTTCGAGATCTTGTTATGCATCAACACATGATGCTTTTCTCACTTACTCTCCATCAACACATGATGGGTCTTCTCTTAACTTGATGATCAACTCATGTTTATTTCCTCTTCGAGATCTTGATATGCATCAGCACATGATGCATCCTCTTCTTAAACCTTGACTTGATTATAATAAACTCATGATAACATCTAAAGTCTTCATCATCATGTGACTCAACCTATTTCACCAACTCATGAAAAATGTTTGCCCCAAAATGTGATTGCCATTAATTACCACAACATACCATTAACTCACAAAGGTGGGTCAAGATACTCTAATCTTTCTCTCTTTGGTAATTGATAACAACCATCATAATTGCAAATAATTGAATATAAAGACATGAGTATATATGAACTACACAAGTTTTATATACTCAATGGATATGTTTCAACGTAGAGATCCCAAATATATGTGGATAAAAAAATATGGATCAATACTAATGAAACTGCAAAATATAGATTGAACTCACCTTAAATGTGTGCATACACGAATGTGTAATAAGAACATATGCAGGTATTCAAGTTAGACTTTTGGTGGAGTTCAACCTATAGTTTGGATCAGATGAATGCAACAAGATATAAGAATATGATGTCAAATGCATACCTCTTTGATTTTCACCTTTTCATCCAAATAAGACTACACAATAGGTATATATACGTCTCACAAATGGATTTATCATTAATCATCACAATACTCCATTAACTCATAATGATAGGTCTAGATTCTTCAATCTCCTCCTTTTTGGTGATTGATGACAAATCCTTTATAAATAGTAGCATTTGGATATAAAATAACATAAAATAAGAATTTGAACTGTATAACTATCTTTATGCATGTCACTAAGCAATTTAGAGCTTAAAGAATTCTCCCCCCTTTTGTATTATGCATGAAAGAAGGTGAAATCACAAGGGAAAATATATTACTTATCCAAATGTAGAAATATTGATCATATAAATATTCTCCCCTTTTGGCATTAAGCACAAAAAAATACAAAGTAAAGCTTAGCCAACATGGAGTCTTTGCAAAACAATCAGCTTGACAATTGAATTCATTTATTTTGATCATTGAAATATTCACCTCTTTTTGAAGTAAGGTTTTGTTTTCACATATGGATTTGTCATTAATCACCAAAATACTCCATTAACTCATAAAGGCGAGTCTAGATTCTTCAACGACCTACGCAAGGAATGTGATAGGTTGCAAGAGAAGACGATCGGTGTCGAGAACATTGGACGATCGACCACAACCACTTCATCGACACGCTCGACGTTGGATAAGACTGCTCCAACTCTTCTTCTGCTGCACTGCGCGTCTAGTGGTAACGATATATGATCTGTTACTTGCTGGCAACATATCAGGTGAACATGCCTTGTTTTGTGAACATATGCACACATGCAACCACAACCGTCCGATCTGATCCGAGCGGCCAAGATCTTCTTGTAGGCCCCCATTCTCACTTCACAAAGATTTCATGAACCCCACCCCCGCCTCAAGAAGAAGACTAAATCCTCTGCGAGCTCCGATCATCCCCAACCTCAGTCCCATCCTCCCAAACCCATCTCTAGCTAGGGTTAGGGGTGGGCACCTGTGACACCCTGAATTTATTTTAGAATTCTTTTTGGAATTTTCGAAATAAAAAGAACCATTTTGTTTTGATGAGTATTCAAAGCTTAACTTGAAATTTCATAATGGCTTTAAGTTGACTAACTCAAACTACAACTAAAGTTCCTTGTTGGTTTGTTGAGTTATTGGAGCTTTGTTGGTCTTTCCTTCTCTGTCCATGTTCTTGTCCATCTCTGGTCTAGACCTCCCTTTTGTCTGAGATCTATTGGCCCAGACCTCTCCTTCGTTTGGATCCAAGGGTCCGAACCTCCTCTATGCAGTCCTCTTATGGTCCAGACCTCCTTAGGTCTAGATCTCCCAAACGCTTTGACCTCCCCGTGTCCTTCAGGACCTCTCCATGTCCTCTAGGACCTCCCCTTATGTTTATTGGACCTCCCTGTGTTCCACCGGACCTCCCTAGGTCCTCCAAGATATCCTCCCTATCTATTTCCACCTCTATCGAATGTGAGTCGTCCGATTTCCAATGGACAGCTTGATCCCGGTGAGACGTTCGGATGGTCCGAATATCCCACCTTCTCTGAGCCTTTGGATCTCCATTGGATGGTCCGATCTGTTGTGGCGTTCGGGCGATCCGAACGTCCCAACCATTTTGGGCGGTCCGATCGAAATCCAGCGGCCCAAACCTCCTCCTTGCACATCTGGACCATTAGGACCTCCTCCTTGGAGATCTTAACGCCTCGAGACCTCCTCCTGTGGATCTGGACCGTCAAGACCTCCCCTTTGGAAATCTTGACCGTCCTGACCTCCCTCTTTGGCAGATCCGATCGTTAGGACCTCCCCTTGGGAATCCTAACCGTTCAGATCTCCCCTGGATTGGATCCTACGGTTCCAGACCTCCTTCTTGGTGAGGTCCCCTTTACTTTTATGACCTCCCGTTTGTGTTTAAATCTTGACCGTTTGGACCTTCCTTTGGAGATCCAACCGTCAGACCTCCCTATGTGTAAGGACCTCCTCCTTGCCCTTGCGGACCTCCTCAGTGCGCTTGATCTTGACCGCTTGGACCTCCCTTTAGAGATCCAACTGTCAGACCTCCCTGGGTGAGGACCTCCCTTGTTCACTACAAGACCTCCTCGAGGTCCTTGCAGACCTCCTTTATGGTCTTGGCTTGCCCCATCGGGCGCCAAGCACCAGATCTCATTACCTTTGGTCGAGTCTCGTGGGCAAGGAAGTCTCCACAAGATTTAATGCACGTTGTGTCGCATTAAATGTCCTCACCTTTTTCAAGACTCATGTCATACCAAATGTCACATTCCTTGCCTACTCCATTTGTCCTATTTACCAACTCTTGTTGACTCTAACTGGGTCATGTGCAATGACTTCCCTATATATAGTTTGGGAGAGCCCTCCTTTATCACTTTCTTCCTCATTTCTACTCTGCCTCTCAACCGAGCCACCATAGACCTCCTCTCTCTAGTCTTTGGACCTCCTCCAACTCGAGCTTGACATTCTCTCTAGAGCTCCAGACCTCTCCACCAAGCTCCTTGGACCTCCTCTTGACCTCCCGGCTTCTCTGTTGGTTTTGTGTTAAAGTTTATTTGGAGTTCTTTGAATTTTGCTTGAGCTTTGTTTGAATATTTGGTTCTTCACGTGTAGATTGCCTGCACTGGGGAGCCCGAGTTCGATGAGGGAGAGGAAGCAGCTCGAGATCTTGAGCAAGGCAAGTTACACTCTTGAACATGTTGCACCCAATATTTCAAATTACTTATGGCGTTTTCAAAGATGTATGCATGCTTACTTTACTAAGTATTTCAATGCCTAGCTTTCAATCCATAGTTAAACCTGCTGTTTGGTATGACCTCTATCCATGATTGAATCAACCTCTTTGTCACCATAGATAAAAACTAGTTCTTGCAATAGTGAGGACCCGAAGCTCTTGAAAAATGAAATGCTTAGTAATGCTTAGACCAAAATTTTGATTTGGGGAGTTTAGACCAAAAACATCAAATACTCAAATGTTTTGAGCCATGGCATTGGTGTGCCATGGGGATTTCGGCCATGACATTGGTGTGTCATGGATGTTTTACTTGGCCTTAGCATTGGTGTGCCATGGAGAATTGTAAAGCATGGTTAATGAAAAAATGGTTTTGACTTAGGCGAAGCTGGTTGTATGGTTGGTGCATGTCTATGCACGGGGGTCGTGTGATCCGATGCCCCAGGGTTGAGGTTTGTCGCCCAAGTCGGTTAAGGACCGGTCTTTGAGACACCACTTGCTAAGCCTATAATGGGCTATGCCAAAATTATGCAACCACATGTCTCAAGATGGGGCGTGGGACACAGCTAATTAATTTGCAAAGCTCTACCATGGTTTGCCTCATGGACGCTGTGGGTTGTCATGTTATGACTAGTTGTAGTCCCACCCGGCCAAGAGGGGCTTAAACCCCATGGATGGAGAGTCCAATGGGAGCGAAACCTTAGAGTGGGTGGACTGTGGTGGAGCAATGCATTGTAAAGGCCTTGTCATGTGCTCTAGACCTCTCACCAAAGGAAGTGTGAGGTGGCATCGACGGATGCCAAGCAAACTAGAGAATTCATGTCATGTGGGTAAAGTGTGCAACCTCTGCAAAGTGTAAATTTATTCGAATAGCCGTGTCCACGGTCATGGACATGCTAGCAACGTCACTCAAAGTTAGCTCTTGGTTTTGGTCTTCAAAAGAAATATTGAAATTGGTTTTAGTGGCTTAACCAAAACTGGGTTTGGGCGGAAAGCCTTGTGCAGGAGGGTATCCTTCACCATTTCAATGATGAATGTATCCAACAAAAAATGGATTTGTAAAACTGAATTTTAATTATTGTAACCGCCTTGAAACTTAATACTTGTATTTGAAATAAAATTGGCTTTATGCAAATCAACCCTACTATGCTGTCCTTTGATATATCCCTATGCATGTCATTCTGTTAATTGACGGGTTTAACTTGCGAGCACGGTTGTGGTGCTCACTCTTGCTTGATTCATTTATTGAGCAGATGAAGACTTCTTTGATGATGAAGATGACCAGCTCAATTAGGCCGCTCCCTCCAGCCAGTCACCTGTGGTGTAATGGATGGACCTTGTCTTTTGGGTTTTGTTCTCCGCTGCGTTTGTGTGCTCCCTGTTCTGTGGAGTTGTAAGCAACCCTTGTAATCAAACCTCCCTTTTCTTTGTTAATAAAGTCTTGTGGATGTTTATGTTATCACTTGTTTGTTTGTGAGAACCATCGATGATCTCTGAAATTTGGTTTGGATCACAGAGGACTTCAAAGCTACCCTAAGCCCCACGGCCTCCTCGGGGTGGTTCCTGACCTCCCTCGGGTGGAGACGTGGAGTTTTGGGAGGTCTCGAGGTCCAGCGACCTCTGGGTCAGACCTCCTGGACCTCCGAGTGGTCCTCTCGGACCTCTCTGGAGGTCTGTGTGGTCCACCGGATGTCCTCTCGACGCCCCTGGGAAGTCCTTGCGGACCTCCCAGGAGGTCCTAAGGGACCTCTCGGGACGTCCTGGGGGCTCCTCTCTGGACCTCCCAGGAGGTCCTGAGGGACCTCCCGGGTGTGCCCTGGGCCGGGTCGTTACACCACCACTGCACCACCCATCGACCTGTGCTCTCGCCTGCCTCCCCTCCCCACCGTCGTCTTTGCACTGCTCCGCCTCCTCCCAAGACCCGGCGGCACTGCTGCACCAAAGCCGCCCCGTCGAGTCTCCCACCGAGCCTCGTGATCATGGCGATGCCCTCGAGTGGTCAGGCCAGAGAGCTCTGCGCCACGCCCCACCCGCCATTGATCTGTACTTCCTCTGCGGAGGTAAGTAATTTCTTGGAATCCCTGACATTTTTGTATGGAAGAATGGGATGAAATGGGGGCTGACATTTCTTGGAATCACTGATATTTTCAAATTTGGCATGTTTGCAAGTTGCAGTGGTAATTGATTTTTTTTTGTTCTTTTGGTTGCAGAACTTGGCTGGAATGCGATGAAATGGAAGAATTGGGGCTGATGGGTGGCAATGCTCATGAAAATGTAGTTGATTCTGTATGAGTGAATGGAAGCATGGAGTTGAATGTTTTTTGTGCTATCCAAATGTATGTTCAAGAATTGGGACTTCTCAAATGTATTTAATTATGTATCCAAACGTGTCAGAATCACACATGCTCTTGTGTATTGATAAGGCTATATGAAATCTCAAATGAATGGGATAAGGTTTGTTTCAATAATTTTTGAATGCTATATGAAATCTGGAATCCAAAGTGCAGTCTGATTGTTTCAAGGATCTGTGAATGATCAGGTGGTTTCAATAATCTGTGAATGTTCTGTGAAATCTGGAATCCTAAATGCAATCCAGTTTGTTTCAATAATTTTTTAATGATGTCTGAAATATGGAATCCGAAGTGCAGTCTGATTGTTTCAAGAATCTGTGAATGACCAGATGGTTTCAATCATCTGTAAATGCTATGTGAAATCTGGATGATTTCCAAATATCTTGACGTATGCATTTGGATACAAAATCATATACATTTGTAGTATCAAGCAGAATTGTTGTGCATTTGTGTTGATACATGACTTCTTTGTATCAAGCAGAATTGTTTTGTGTTGTATGAATGATCCAAATGTATATGTATGTTTTGTGTTGTATGAATGAGCTGCATTGAAATATCTGAGCTAGAAAGCATGGCAGTGTGTGCCAAATTTCGTTGGAGGCAATGGAAGCAGCAATCATGGCAGTGTGTGCCAGATCTCGCTGGAGGCAATGGAAGCAATCTGGAATTCCAGAAAAATGTTTTGGATCATAAAGTGTGATTTAGATCAAGATATTTTGCATTCAGAGTCAAAATTTACAATTCAAATATCAAACCGATAAAACTATTGTCAACATGTGCAAAAGCCTCTGAAGCTGATTGCATACATCAAGATATTTTGCTTGAAGCAACCAATAAAACATCAGATTCACTGCTATAAAGAAGAAGAAAATTCTGGAGAAGGAGAACTCACAATTGACCAAACCTTCAAAATTGGGTTTCGAAACCAATTAGCATTCACACTAGGTTGAAGTTTTGCTTCCTAGTTCTTTGCATCAACAATTGAGCAAACCTTCAAAAAAATCTGGGCATTCACATGTCAAAATCTGAGTTCATGTCCATGACTCCAAAATTGACAAACTTGAAGAAGCAAACTGGAGAACATCAACATGTCAAATTCTGAGTTCATATCCATGACTCCAAAATACTGCATTCAATAATAGAATTTTCACATCCATACAACAGAATCTTCACATTCAACAACAGTAGTAGTACATTGCTATACATAAGAAGCTTCCAGCTACAAGGTCCCAAAACATAAAAAACTTCAAACTACAATGATTTTTTTTTCATAACTTAACATAGCAGTACTAGATTCCACATATCACTGCTAGTACATGTTTCCAGTAGGCAATTTCCCCAACAAATGCGATCCAATACAATCTAGACATTCACAAATTCTTGAAACAATCTGTACATTCACAAATACTAGAATCAATCAAACAGCATTCACAAATTCTTGAAACAAGCCAACACATTCTGGACATTCATAAATTCTTGAAACGATATGGACATCAACAATTCAGACAACATTTCAGTGCAAAAGAGGTATTACACAACATTTCTTGAAACCCAAATTACAGCAATAAAGTCATAATTCGATACTATGCACTACATACAACATTCTTCTCTTCTCTTGTTAGCATTGGCCTTCTCCAGTCCTTCCAGCTGCTTCCGAAGATCCTCCAATGGAAATCGCGCGCGGCGGCGGAGGCGCGGTGGGGGGTGGCGCCGAGGGCGAGGCATGGAGGTGCAAGGGTAGGGCAGAGGCGAGGGAGGCGCGCGTGTGTGAGGTGTAGGGCAGGCAGAGGAGGGCCAGAGTGGCGCGCAAGGACCGGAGGCACAGTGAGGCGCAGACGGGAGGCGGCAGGCATATCGTCGCCGCATGGGAGGGCGGGCACTCATGGCGAACCAGTTGGGTTGGCGCTATGAGCGAGAGGATGCCGTGGATTGAAGGGTTAGAAGTGAGAGGAAATGGTCACAAGTGGGAGAGGTCGGTATATCTTGGCCGCACGTTACGAAACAGATGGCTAGGATTGGTCATGTGCATGTGCCCGTGATATGTCACCTTACTTGCTTGGCTTCCTGATTTACGTGGTAGATTTTTGAAATTGTGTGCTAGTGTAGTCTACCCGTATCCCTTCAATAGCTAGCTAACTCGTTAGAGATTTGCATTTTTTTTTTATAGTGCAGTTGACTACCACATCGATTTGGATCCACCAATATATAAAAAAAACCCCACGATTAGTTAATTAGTAAATCACGTCTAAACCTTGCAAACGTCAATGAGTCAACAAACACACCGACTGAAAGGCGGAACAATTTCGTGGTCATTGCATCATCATCTGGAATATACAATTTGGGGGAAATTATTGGGCAGAAATATATTTTCCATCCCAGTTATTGGCATGAGAGCTACCTAGCAATGCTGGTCAATGTTGCTAGTGGTTGCTGCAACTATAGAAAGACAACTACAAGCATATTTAGCAGTTCGTCGGACTGTGGGATCACTAGTTCAACGAGACTTCTCTTTCGATATTCTTTTTATTTTTCCACGGCGATCTAACCGATCTACAGAGGTAAATGGCTAAATAATAGATTTCGCCATCAAATTTACGACGTTTTCATTGCCAATGCCAAGTGGAGACCGTGCATGAATTAACAACGGTTATTATCATGCACAGGGGGCATAAATTCTAGTCAAAAGAACAAAACTGAGGAGGCGAGTATCATGCGAATATAGGCGAGTGGATCGATTCTACACTCCACTCAGAAGCAAGAAGACGATGTTAGGCCTCTTACTGATTAGCTAGTAGCTGCCAAGATGTGCGCAATTGGTGGATCATGATAGGAGAAGCTGGCGATGAAATCCGCGGAATTTGATGGGAGCGCGGTAGCGAAAACGATGGACCTCTCAAGTTTGAAGGAGGCGAAGACCGGTACTAGCACTTGGCATATGCACTTGCACAAAATTAGGTCAGGCATCGGCGTCTTGACGTGGATAGCCGGATGAAAAATCACACTGCCGACCACGATTGTGGGCCGAATTTCACGAATCGTATTGGAATATAGATCAGGATGGTCCCAGGTCGACACACTGCTGCAATTGTATACACAGTTGCGTTTTTCACTATCTGTAGTTCCCGTCGCCATCGCCACCATGACAGCTTACTGTGATGCATTGCGTGCCAAGAATGACAGGAAGACCACGTACAGAAGTGTTTTGGAGACGGCGCAGGGGATTAATAGTTTAGGAAATTCCGGAACCCTGACGTTTGGTTCGACTTAATTAAGCGGGGAAGAAGTAGTGTAGCATTCAGGGAATTGTGGCACACCATATCGTTTTCGACCCCAACTGACTTAAGCAGCATGACTAAGGAGCCATAGTTTCGAAAATCAAACGTTAAAGATAGCTGGTTAGGTTTTAACACCAAAATCACTGTGAACCCATGATCGTGTTTTTGCTCTATTAAGTTGAACCCTCAAAAGGGGCCGAACACGTAAATTTTCCTGGATTCCTACCAGAATTCAACTAAATTCATGTATTCTAAACATGAGCTAAGGTCAGAGAATATTGTACTATGCACCGCTATGGAAAACTTAACGATGTCCAGAACCAGCACCCAATTGAGGGAAGAGGATCCTCTGTATTAGAGGTATTAATGCAGAGATCCACAGCGTAGGGCATTAGACTAGATCTCAGCCGCTCAATCAAAAGCCAACGGTTCACATCAAGCACTACAGTACCAATGGTACAGTGTCACCACGGTATGTTTCGCGTCCAGGGAAAAAAGAGAGAAAAAACTGTAGCACCCGGAAGAAATACGCTGTTCACCACTTCAGAAAAGCTAATCCAGACGGCGCCCGCGCCAAATCACGGTCGCTGCCGATCCATATCCATAGGTCGCTCCCTTCGCTTCGTTCCCCCACTTTCACCGTCTTCCTCAGTACTAACCGCGCCCGTGCACCCTGCTAAAAATACACTGTTCACCACTTCAGAAAAGCAAATCCAAACCCAGACCGCCGATCCATATCCGTAGGTCGCTCCCTTCGATTTGTTCCCCCACTTTCACCGTCTTCCTCGTACTAACCGCGCTTGCGTGGGGCTGCAGGCACGATCCTCTCGTGAAAACTGTGAAAGCGCAGGTGCGCATGCGCGTGGATTAGCTTAGAGCATCTTTAGTGTATCGAATCGACGTTGATTCAAAGTTATGCCACGTAAGCATTCTAGGAACTGAACTTGTTTTTCTCCCATGTATTGAACCGACTCCTACTAATAACTGGGACCCACGTTACATTAAAAAACCACAAAATAATAATATTCTCTCTCAAACGCACTCTCTTCTATGTAGTTATTTAATGCTCATATGAGTTGTTTAATGCTTTGAATCGATTCTTAAGTAGAGTTCAGTTTCATACTTTTTTTGTTGGAATCGATCCCTCCAATGTATTGAATCGATTTAATACTTTCTCTTTCCTCATTTGAACCGGCTAAAACACAACATTAGAGATGATCTTAGCTCTCGGCCGTCGTCGTGCGAGGTGGTCCTCGCCTCCGCGGTTGGTAGGGCGGAGCCCTCACAGCCTCACGACCGCGACTTGTCTGCATCGGTGTCGGTGCACCGTTTCCCCCTGTTTCTCTGCATGTTTTTTTGTACACGAGCCGTGACGTGCCGGTGCCGCCGTCCGTATGTGCCGGCCAAACCGGCCGGACACTTGTGAGTGCAGCTACGCAGATCAAGCATGTATGGCTCCACTTTCATCGGCTTTGTCCTTGGCGAGGATAGTTGGTGCGGTGCGGTGCGGTGCGGTGCCCCACTGCTGTCTGCGGTTGAGTAGTGCAACCCGGTTTTCATGAACAGCAATATGTGTCTTTTGGTTGTACTGAGTTTTAAGAGTTCATTGATGCAGATTGCTGTAGTTTTACTAGAGCTGATCCTTTTCAGCGTGGCCATTTATGTCCCTTGTGTGTGGTACATTACATGAGATGAGATGAGACTCGATGATCTGCAGCAAATCCATCGACCCAGGCACCTTTCTAGATCAGCACGTACCAAGAAGTTAAACAGACAAGTCACGTTTGCGACCATTCGAGATTCAAGAGTCAAGATCCTAGCTAGTCCTGGTAGGCGCAATAATGTTGCTTTGCGTAGGGTTTCGGTTCTGCACTTAGGCAGGCAGAAACTGACGTAAGGTAGGGTTGCCCTTTCAAATCAAATCTGTCATACCTGCATACTCAAGTTCCTGTGCTTTTGCATGTTTCGTGGCCCTTTTCAGAAATTTTACAAGAATTTCACAGAAAAAAGTTCAGTTTTGGTAGGAATTTAGAAATACTCCCTCGTTACAAAAAAAAAAGCCTCAAAAGCTAGCTACTGTGAACGAAGTAGAAACATACTTAGTACACCATTCGGTTCGGATTGGTGTATCCTGCAGCTGGAAGACTTACCAAGGGCTTTAATCATGACGACGTCCCCGTGCTGCGTCCAATCGGAACAACTTGGTTAGTGCATTAGGATTCAGCAGCAACTTTAGTTGTCAGAAATCGCAACTCGTTTGACAGGACCGCGCTGGGGATCGATCGACGGGACTGATTATCTGATCCTGATGTGGAATAAAGCTGGCATTGCTTCGTCGATGACGCGGACTCGGCATCGCATTCTTTGCCACTAGCAAAGCTTTGTTGATTCCTCCTGAGCCCCTCACCCATTTTCCATTCCATGGTGCAACGGCACTCGCCAGAGAAGTCAGCCGCATGATGCAAAGGGCATCCCCGTTTGCTGGCAATTTGTGAAATTTAGTTTTGCGTGGAATTTTATCCTGCTAAAGGAAAAAACTTGCAATCATGATTTTTTTGACAGCGAACAGACCATGATTGCTAATTACGACAAAAAAAATGTACGAAATTGTTGCGAACGGTGACTGTTCTGCATAGTAACGCTCCGTTGTATAATACAATGAAACTAGTATGGCCAACGCACTTGCGCGGCTAGATTTATTTCGAAGTTTTGTATAAATATTTGAGAATATATTTAAGTATATTGTATGCTATTTATATTTTTAAGATATCCTAAACATTGAAAACAGCAATAGAAGCTTGATGGAAATTACAACCCGAGAAATGTAGTTGTAGTATGAGCTTTGATGGAAGAAAATCATTGAGCATAATAAATTGTTGGGGTCCTTAGAAACTAACCACTCCCCATCATGCATAGATAATGTAGTTGCATGCCCCTATTCTTACTCTACTAGTTTTTTTTTTCAAATTGTATGCATGAACATGTACCTTTATTTAATATCAAGCAATACATTGATTATGTGCGGCAAATTATCTTATTAATTAACATGGTATTAGACTACATTACTCACGCATACACCAATACACTATAGGCGACCTACCTTAAACTTATATTCCCTCACACGCCAGCTGCCCCACAAAACCGTGTGTCTTTCATCTCTTCTCATCATCACAATTTTTTTTCTTCAACCTCTAACAGTAAGCTCAAATCTTGATCGATCACTCTCAGTTGCTATGCCTTCCAATGTAATACTTTACCACATAGTTATCTTCTAATTCTCTCTGATTATTGCTTAATACTAACTATTGTGATTGTAGATGATCGGAACACAGGGTTCCCTATCGAGCTTATCCAGGAAAATGATATGAAACCACTATCAAAACAAAGACGCTTTATTGCTATGGACACACTGCGTGTATGTATGATAATACAATGAGGTTACAAAATTGATCGAATGATCGTGATTGAAAATATTAGAACATGTTATTACAAAGTATGTGGGCTACCCCCTTTATAACTACTAAAAGGGTGACAGTTAATGTCACTAAAGACGTCTCTAATCTTCACGCACGTTCTCCACTAGAGTCTTCAATCATCACGTCTTTTAGTCAACTATCGTAAGTTGCCAGATGCGTCAATAACTGTTTTTCCGTTAGTCACATGAGAAGTTGACATGTCTATAACATCTCAAAGTTCTGTTACCAAAAATAAAATTAATAAAGTTATTATTTATTGGATTTTTTGAGTTTCAATAGTGTTTTCTTGATTTTCCAAGTTTTTAAAAGTCCAAAATATAATTTATTGAGTTTTATGAGTTTTTATTGGATTTAAAGTGGAAAAGGAAATTTTAATTAATTTTTGGATTTTAAAAAGGTTTTTCCTATTTTCTAGAAATTAAAAATAATTTATGTACAAAATTAAAAATAAAATTTAAGTAAATTTTTTATTAAGTTCAAAAATAAAATCCAAGTTTTTATAGTATTTTTATGCTTTAAAAATAAAAAAGAATCATTTGTAATTTATTAGATTAATTTAAAGCTTAATTTGAAATTTGAGAAAATGAAAAACATTTTATATGATTAAATAAAGTTCAAAAAATTCAAAAAAATTATTTGATCTTTTCAGGTTCCAAGGATTTTTTGAAATTTTCTTGAAATTTTCTAATTTATTTTATTTTTTGATTTTTGGGATTTTCTTTTATTTTTTTCCTTTCTTTTATTTTTATTTCTCTCCTATTCATCTTCCTCACGTACCTGATCATTTCTATTCTATGCTTTCTTCTTCCCGAGAGCCTCCATGGTAACACCGCCCCTCCCTTCCCATCTCCTGCGCCCCACGCAGGGTGCTTTGAGTACAAAGTAGCTCCATGGCCATCAATGGTCACGCCACCACCTCTCCTCTTTTCTCCGCACTCAAAGCATTAAAATCAATTCCATCTAAAGCAAAACGTTCCCACTAACCTCACCCACATTACCATACCATCAATTGCACGCTTCCTCTACTCGCAATCAATTTTATAGCTTTTGTTTGTTCTTTATTTCAACACAAAACTGCTCAATTAATTCTCAAACGTTTCCTATTGATTCGAGCACCGCCTCCAATATATAAAGAGAGCCCCAGGAGCCCCTCTCCATCCTCAACCCACCCTCAAAACCTCTCCTCCCCTCTCCCTATATTTTGGCCAAATTTTGGATTTGAAGAAACGCCGGCCGAAAGCCATTCCGCCGTCCCTAGCACCACGTACAGTGGAGTCTCGCCATCATTGACCACATGCCCGGCTTCACCTTGCGACGTTCTACATCGTGCTCCCTTCCTTTTCTCCGAAGCACAGCTGGTTCGCCGAAACCTCGTGGCGTCACGGTCACAGACGCGCAAGAAATCTCGCTCGCGTTCCTTGTCAAACCGTGTGCCGCCTTCGCCTAAATAAGTGAGCACCGCGTGCTCCCAACCTCCCTCTTCGAATCGCTGCCACCCACCTCACCCTAATGCTCTCGAGTTCGCCAAAATTTGAAGACGAAGCCTCGCCGCCCAAAGCTCTTTCATTGTTGATTTCGCTGCCGACGAACACGCTCCATCGTCTTCGTCTACATCCCCAACATCGCCTCGACACCGTCTACCTTGTGTGCACACTCTCTCGACCCAAGGACCACTGGAACGCCCTCACCGCCGTCGACCAAACTCCATGTTGCAAAACCTCTTGCCGTCGGCCACTCACAGTTTTCTGCCGCAAGGTAATGCAAAAGGTTGCGCCATCTCCTTCTTTTGCGCACCTTCACAGTAGCTCACCATGGCGCCAAGCACCGGCGAGCTTAGTAATGAAAGTGTTGCCATTGTCGCCTGGGTAGTTGAAACCTTCCTTCGACCAGTGGTGTCGAAATCTCTTTCGAACAGTGTAGTCGAAATCTTCTTTCGACAGGTGGTCGTAGCCTTTTGACCAGATGGTCGTAGCCCTTTTAACCAGGTGTTCGTAGCCCTTTCGACCAGGTGTTCATAGCCCTTTTGACCAGTGTAGTCAAAATCTCCTCCCGACCACGTGAACAGTACTTTTGGAATCCTATCTGTTCTTGTGACATCAAAACTTACAGATGTTCGTTCTCCTTCAAACAAACTTCGATTCCGTCGATTCTTGTTTCTAAATCCATATAAATTCAATATCTACCTCTAGAACTAAAATTATTTAATTTGGAGTTTATTTGTATTTTTTATTTTAATTTATTTGAATTTGTCATATTTTCACGTATAGATTTCGACGACTTCGGAAAGTCAGATTTCGACGTCGATTAAGAACAACGATTAATCAATCAAGGCAAGTAACATCTTTGATCCACTACTACAAAAAAGGTCTTCACAGATAGTTCAAAAACACCATCACAGACGGTTTCATGAGCCATCTCGAGTTTATGGGTCGATGATGACATGAGGTCATCATGAGCATTTTGAACCGCTCAGTGATGCACACTATCACTGAGCGGTTATTAACTTAGAACCGCTTTGTGATAGCTAACTATCACAACGGTTTGTGGTCAAACTGCCTGTGATGATCGATATATCACTGATTTGTTTGTGGTCAAACCGTCTGTGATGACGTTTTCTATAAAGCCTCCAAGCAAAGTGACTACTTGTGCCTTTAATACGGCATCATATATATATATATATATATATGTGTGTGTGTGTGTGTGTGTGTGTGTGTGTGTGTGTGTGTACCGCGTGCTGCGTGTGTGTAGATGGTTCTAGTCCTCGGCCACTTTCGATGGGTCGCCCACGCAAAGATGAGGAGGATGTTGATGATAGGGTGGCGCCATTTATATATATCGGAGTACCGGCGTAGTACTCCTCGATTGGGAAGTGGCGCCACGATGCTAGTAACTGTATATATGGATGTCCTACCACTATCCTAGCAATTTTAGACCGTGCTTTCTTAAACTTGCATGGGCTCGATGAAATTGCTTGCAATTTTTTCGTGGTCACATTGTATCTCATCCTCCTCATGTATACCCAAAGTGATAAAGGAGTATGTCAAGTTCTTTTAGGTGGTATATCAAAAGGGAGTAACTACACCCTGAGTAGGTTTCCTATATATATATATATATATATATATATATATATATATATATATATATATATATATATATATATATATATATATATATATATATATATATATATATATAAGTGACCGAGGGACTTACCTAGGATGCAAGGTAGGAGAAACTTGACCTTTATAGAGAAGAGATTAGGAATGGAATGGTAGGACGACTGGATGAAGGACAAGCTATACGCATAAAGGTGAAACGAATGGCGAGAAGCAACGGATGACAACTTGACAAAATGACAAATCAATAATAAGTCATAACAAACATATCACATATGTTATAGATCTATTTTTGCAAATCATCAATCATACATCACTTGACACTTCTGAATAAGTCATAACTCATAACAATATAACATATCAACAACTCATACATATCAACAACCCAATAAGTCATAACATATCAACAACCCAATAAGTCATAACATATCAACAACCCATACATATCAATAGAAGAGACAACACTTGACACATCTAAATAAGTCATAACTCATAACAATATAACATATCAACAGACAACAACCCATACATATCAACAACCCAATACTTCAATCGCAGACAACACTTACACTTCTGAATTTACTCATTCAGTAATCAGCAATCAGCTACAAGTGCACAATCATTGCATTCATTTATATTTATGATTTCTCTACTGCTCTACATGTATGTATTACACATTTACACTTCTCTCGCAATGATGCACTTCTCTTCATGTATGTATGTATTACACATTTAGCATATGGGCTCGCCAATGGCCATCACCATCAAGATCAACCAACAACCAGACAACATCAAGAAGACAAGAAGGGGACTTACGCATTAGTGGGAGAGCTGGAGAGGTTGGAGACGCGAGGGAGGTCCAGGTAACGCAACGAGCCGCCACAAGAGGGGGAGGAGCCAGAGCTCACGACGAGGAGGAGGAGCTAAGGTGGCAAGGCAATGAGGAGGATCGGGAGCTTGACTCGATGGCGCAGGGAGGAGGGAGCTTGATCCGGAGGTGCGGGAGCTGGCGGCGAGAGGGAAGAGGAGCTCGGTTCATATGAATACCAACAACACAAACCAATAGGTGATAGATCTGTCTTACCTCGACATCGCCGGTGGAGAGGTAGCTGGGGTCGCGCACGCCAGGGGGAGGAAGAGGGGAAGGCGCACAACGTCACCGTAGTTGTGGCACAACGGTGACACTGAAAAAGACACTCTTATCGTGGTGTCACAACCGTCGGCGACGGGAAGAATGCATAGCGGCGTCGACGACGGGGTCACTAGGGTGGGAAGGGGAACGGACGAGAGTAAGGGCGCTGGGGAGTGACGAGTTAGAGTGCAAACCCTAGCGGGCTTCTACTAATAAAGAGACTTATCACGGACGGTTCTATTATGGAACAGTCAGTGATACTTATCACAAATGGTTTATTATTAAAACCGTCTGTGAAGTATCACAGACGGTTGTTTGTTGAAATCTTCTGTGATACTTAGTAATATCACAGACGATTCTTGTTTAGAACCGTCTGTGATACTTCATAGACGGTTTTTAACATGAACCGTCTGTGATATGACCTGGTTTTTAGCGCAGCCAGTAACATAGACGGTTGTAAAACCAAAACCGTCTATGATTGCATGTAATACAGACAGTTTTGGGCAACCTTCTGTGATGAGGCGTCCAGTATTAGCCTTTTTGTAGTAGTGATCATATTTGATCCCATTATTTTAAATTATTTAAATTCTGTTTTAAATTATTATTGCATACTTATTTTTATTTAATATAATTTAAATACCTGTTTTAAATTTATAGTTGTGCCTAAATCCTTTGTACTGCCAATCTTGACATTGAATTAAACCTACCTTGACACCTTAGATGAAAAGCTAGTTTATGCAATAGTATGAACTAGAACATTTTGGGAAAAATTATGTTTAGTCATGCTTAGACCCAAAATTATTCAATTTGAGAATTTTTTAGCCAAAAAATCAAATGTTGTTTAAATTGTATCCATAGCATTTGTGTGCCATGGAAGTTTGAAAATGATTTAAAAAGCAAAATAAAATAAAAAAACTGGTTTGGACTTGGGCGAAATGGATAGTTGGTGGGTGCAGGTGTATGCACGGGCTCAATTCGGGAATGGTTGAGGCCCAAGGGTTACTTTGGAAGTCATCCAGTCAGTTAAGAACCGGTCTGTGAGCTGCGAATTGTTAAGCCAAAATCGTACTACCAGAAGTCCATAGTGGGGAGGACTAGGCTAAATAATTTGCAACATTTCACCGTGGTTATGTCACCTTGAGGTGTGGGTGTCTGAGTGACTTACTGTTATTCCCACTTGGCGCAAGACTGCTTACCTAAGGTAGTGAGTGTTGGTATCGACGGATGAAAAATAAACTAGAGAAGTCGTGTCTTGTGGGTAAAGTTGTACAACCTCTGCAGAGTGTCAATCTATTCGAATAGCCGCGTCCACTGTCATGGACATGCTGAGCAAAGCCTTTCGCGGATTAGACTTTGGTTTTGTTTTAAAAATGTTTTGACACAAATGATTTTATGGATATTTATTCCATGTGAAAAATTTGGGTAGAAAGCCTGGTGTAAGGGGCCAGGTAGTCCTTCACCACTTGTGTATGGAGATTTATCCTACACTTGAGAAATAATGAATAAAAATAAAATTTGATTTTACATATAGTGTAACTACTTTTGAACTTAGTATTGTATTTAAAATGTCAAACATTGCTTTTGCACAAATAACCTTATAAGCCTTCCTTGGATATATCCTTGCATGCATTATAATATGTTATTGGGTGTAACTTGCGAGCACGGAAGTTGTGCTCACCCTTGCATAATGCAAATAAATTTCAGAGGAGAAGGATTTCGTTATCAGTGTGGATTGCGACGACTAGGCCGCTACCCCAGTCGATTGCCTGTGGCAGATCAGCTGAACTCTACTACTTTTTTTTCGTCTTCCGCTGTGTTTGTTTATTGTTGGCTTGTAAACCTTTCTTGTAATAAACTTTGTTGATTATTAATAAAGATGTGCGATTTATGCATGTTACCATATCTGTTTACTGCGTGAACTAGCTATTGATCATGGGACTAGTTCAAAAATACACAGAGGATTTGGGGTGTTATTCTCGGGTCCCACAATGTCACCCAACCAGTTTGCTGGTCGGGGATTGCCCATAACCGTATAGTTGGTCGAATGATGTCTATAGCTGGTCGTCTCATGACTTAAACTGGTCGTCGACTAGTTGGGCGTAGTAAAAGGTATTAAACTTCCTTTAAATACTGGTTGTAGTTTGATAACCATTATAGAGATAGCCTCTGACATGTGGGCCTACTTTGACCGAAAAGGTTGACCTAGTCAAGAATCCTCGTCAACGATATCAACACGCATACACATGCAACCGTCGCTGATCCCAGCTAAGGACACGTGTCACACTCTCTCCGATGATCCCGAGCATATTCCTTACAATTATGACATCTCTACTCCAAGTTTTTTGTTGCTATGCTTTTGTACAGCCGCGCTTCTATTTGTACAGATGCATGCATGTACATACACAAGCATGATATTATACATACTCGATGTCCACTTCTCTCGTGTTAGATGCTCCTCTTCTTTGACATTGGACAGTTCAACGATCTGGATTTCTCACTAACCGCGGCGACCTCCCATCTTCACTGATATTGACATGTCTGCTTTAGTCGTTGTCTGACGATATGAAGAATCTTTTCGCCATTGTCGGCGATGACGTGCCCTTGACCAGTGATGGCACGCTCCTAGCTACTCGATGGCTCCCTCTGCCAAGGCTTCCCATCTTCAATGCAAAGATTCATCTCCTCTCTGCCAAGGCTTCCCTATCGTCGAGCTTCTTTGGCCACTAACTTCTTCAACAACACCGACGCTCACATGACCCTTGGCTCCTTCAACACTGGACTTTCTCTTCAATGGCTTCGACGAGCAGCACGACATTGTCCTCATCTACGTCGATGCCGCATTGGCTCTACGATCCCCTGTGGGTCAATGTCTTCTTGTAGGATAGACCGATTTCATTGCACTCTTTCGTGGTCTCCTCCGACACCATTCGTTTTATCCTTGTTATAACTTGTATTTTTATTCAAAATTTAGTTATTTTCTATATTTATTCCATAGGAGGCAACAATAGAAACATGTGACCTCAAGAGCAACCATGATTGCTTCTTTTGTGTCTCCAACAACACCATTAGCTTTATTCTCATGTTAACTTTTATTTTTATTCAACATTTTAATTATTTTTATTGGAGTTTGTGTACAAATCAAATTTCTAAATTTATTTAATTTATTCTGAATTTTAGTAATTTAGGGTTTTACTTTGGAATTCGTATTGGAAATCAAATTACAAATTACAAAGAAAATTGGATTTCATATATGCATCCAATTGCTATTTTTTATTGATTTTTTTTCTGAATTATAGTTATTTAGCGATTTTATTTTGGAATTAGTATTAAAATCAAATTGCTAATTTATTTTTATTCAATGTTAGTTATTATTTTGTTGGATCGTATACAAATCTAATTGCAATTTTTGTTTAATTTCTATTCCAAAATATATTTATTGGAATTCATATAAAAATCAAATAGCTAATTTTTATTATATTTTTATTCCAAATTTTAGTTTTTGTTGGATTTTGTATACAAATCATATTGCCAATTTTTTATTTTGCAATTAGTTAGGATTTTAATTAGGATTCATATGAAAACCAAATTGCTAATTTTATTTCATTTTTATCCTGAATTTCCTTCTTATTGTACTTGACATGAACTCTTTTACTTAGGAACTTGTATAGAAATCAAATTGCTGATTTTATTGGATTGTTTTATTCCAAATTCCAATTTTATTGTATCTGATGTGGACTCTTTCTTTTAATCTATACCATTATAATATGAAATCACCATGATCAACGGAGTAGATCTTCTTCCTTTTCGACCGATTAACGTGGAAATTTCTAGCCCTTGAGAACGAACGTGGTGAATTTTAGTTATTTAGGGATTTTTCTTTTGGAATTTGTATAGAAATCAAATTGTAATTTTGTTTTTATTTTTATTCCTAATTTCAATTTTGTTTTCTTAGAATTCATATCGAATCCAATTGCTAATTTTTCTCTATTTATATTCGAATTATAGTTATTTAGAGATTTTACTTTAATGCATATTAAAATCAAATTGCTAATTTTGTTTTACTTTTATTCCAAACCTCGGTTATTTTTTATTGGATTCAGATATAAATCTAATTCCCAATTTTTTTTTTTTTTCATATTATAATTATTGAATTATATCAAAATAAAATTGATAATTTTATTTTATTTTTATCTTGAGTTTTATTTTTTTTGTTAGACTTTGTATACAAATCTAATTGATAATTTTTGTTTACTTTTAAATCCGAATTATAATTATTTATGGATTTTTACTTAGGAATTAGTATGGAAATGAACTTGCTTACTTTATTTTATTTTTATTTTGAATTTGAGTTTTATCGCATTTGACATGGACTCTTTTAATTAGGAACTCGTATGTAAATGAAATTGCTGATTTTATTTTATTTTTTATTTTGATTTTGAGTTTTATTGTACTTGATATGGATAATTTCTTTTAATCTAAACCGTTTAAATTTGGACCCACAACGATAGATGGTGTAGATCTTTATCTTTATCCTCCTATTAACATGGACCCACCATGATCGACAGTGTAGATCTTATCTTTTGCTGCCGATTAACGTGGGAATTTATAGTCTTTTAGAGCAAACTTGGTGAATTTTAGTTATTTTTGGATTTTACTTTGCAATTCGTATGGAAATCAAATTGCAATCCTTCTTTTATTTTTAATTCTGAATTTTGTGTTCTTTTTTCTTGATATTCGTATCCGAATCCAATTGTTGTTTTTTACTTTATTTTTATTCCGAATTTCAGTTATTTCGAGATTTTACTTTGGAATTCATATTAAAATCAATTTGCTAATTTTATTTTATTTTTATTTAGAATTTCAATTATTTTTATTAGATTTCTTATACAAATCTAATTGCCAATTATTGTTATATTTTTATTATGCATTATAATTATTGGAATGAGTATCAAATCAAATTGATAATTTTATTTTATTTTTATTTCGAATTTCAGTTTTTTGTTGGATTTTGTATAAAATATAATTTCTAATTTTTGTTTACTTTTAAATTTGAACTATAATTATCTAGGGATTTTACTTGAATTGAATGGAAATCAAATTGCTTATTTTATTTTATTTTTAGTCCAAATATCAGTTTTATTTTACTTGACGTGGATTCTTTTCCTTAGAAGCTCGCATGTTATCAGATTGTTGATTTTATTTTATTTTTTATTCTGAATTTCAATTTTATTGTACTTGACATGGACTCTTTTTTAAAATCTAGACCGTTATAATTTAGACCTACCACGATCGCGGTGCTGATCTTTTTTTTTTTTCACTGATTAACGTGAGAATTTCTAGTCCTTGAGAGCGAACATGGTGTCTTCTTTTGACTCTACTTTAATAAGATAGGCCAAACCCAACATGATCGACGATGTAGATCTTTCTCCTTTTCACCGACTAATGTGAGAATTTCTAGCCCTTGAGAGCAAACGTGATGAATTTTAGTTATTGAACTGTTTTACTTTGGAATTTGTATGGAAATCAAATTGTAAATTTTCTTTTATTTTTATTCCGAATTTCAATTCTTTTTTCTTGGAATTCAGATTTCAATTGCTAATTTTTCTTTATTTTTTATTCCAATTACGCTTATTTAAGGATTTTACTTTGAATTCATATTGAAATCAAATTGCTAATTTTATTTTATTTTTATTCTGAATTTCATTTATTTTATTGGATTTCATATACAAATCTAATTGCCCATTATTGTTTAATTTTTATTCTAAATTATAATTATTGGAATTCAGATCGAAATGAAATTGATAGTTTTATTTTATTTTTATTATGTACTTCTTGGTTTTTTGGATTTAGTGTATGATTCTAATTGGCAATTTTTGTTTACTTTTTATTTTGAATAATAATTATTTAGGGTTTTCACTTAGGATTTCGTATGGAAATCAAATTGTTTATTTTATTTTATTTTAATTCTGAATTTTTGTTTTATTGTACTTGATATGGACTATTTTACTTGGGAATTGTATGGAAATCAAATTGCTGATTTTACTTTACTTTTTTATTCAGAATTTAAGTCTTATTGTACTTGACATAGACTATTTCTTTTAATATAGAACGTTATAATCTGGACCCACCATGACCGACGATGCAAATCTTTATTTTTTCCCCGATTAATGTGATAATTTTCAGCCTTTGAAAGAAAACATGGTGACTTCTTTTGACTACACTTTGATAAGATAATAGATAATCCTCTTTTTTTTTACTTGGCATTTTTGACTTTTGTGGTCAACAACAAATAGATTTAAAACTATCTAGATTGACTATATAAAAATTATATCATTAGATTTGTCGTTAAAAATACTATCATAATATTATAATTTTATTACTACATCTTAATGTAAAATAATAAAAAGTAACGTTAAAAACATCAAGTAAAAAAGAACGGAGGGAGTAATAACAAAAAACCATTTCATGTCTCTGTACGTGAAGAGCAAGTGAAGGAGAAAAGGAAAGAGAATTTGGGAATTCTTTCCGCTTGTACCTGCGCCTGTCAGTACTCCTCGGAGATAGGCAGACAAAGCAAAGAAAAGCAAGCTTGTTGGTGGAGGAGAATTGCTTGACAAAATCACCAAGACAGACAAGACGTGAGTAGACACAGGGGTCAAGATTCTGAGAGATCCTTACACCGAGAACACCATTAACCACTGAATTCTTTGTCTGATAATAGCATCTCCACTCTCGATTTGGACAATTCACACCGAAATTGGACCTTGCATGCCGCAAATCCGAGGTTGTGGGGGATAAGGAATGGTATATCCCATTGTATCAGTTGACGGATATTGCGTCTTTGCTACTCAGAAGTCTTTTCCTATCTCCAGGTGGTGAATTTCGTGTCATCCTAGGATTTGTTTTCAGCAGGTCCAGGAACATTATCCTCCAGGACGTGAAGATTAACGACCAGTTATTGAGGGGAAAAATCATCCTAAATTCCTACTGGGAATTAGGCCGTGTTTAGTCGAGCAAAGTGATCGCCAGATCAAGCGGCTCGAATCTTAGCGAAATCTAGTGGACATGACGTATGGATCATGAGCTTGTTTAAGCCTGATTTGATGATCCAGTTGGCCCGTTATGCACTAACAATCAAAGCCTGCCACTTTGTCTGAAGAAAATCATCAGTGTGCACATTGCACAGGCCCTTCTGTTTGCAACACGATGTGATGGGAATTGATACAATCATAGAGCGTGTTTGTTACACTGATCGTTTCAGTTTCAAGAATGTTGAAATTTGATGTACTGAAATTTGAAATGAGAGCTTGAAAACACCATTTGTAGCTTCTTGTTGTCAACCAGATAGCAGCTAGCTTAAATATTTTGCTACAAAGCTTATTAATTTGCAGCCAAAGATTCAGAGTTCAAATATACACCGTACTTCATTATAGAAATAGTAAAGTATATGTTCTGAATTTCTTCCATTGGTGCTGCTGTTTGTTCAGATCATTTTTCAGCTGTTTTGTATTAAATTCATGCAGGTGGATTCGCGCCAAATTATTAGTAGTTACCAGCTTATCACGATATAGAGTCAGGGTTGTAAATGGATCGGATACGGGTGAATATTTCTTTTTTTGTATCCTAACTCACATTTTTACCTCGGATACAGATACAAATACATATTTTTCGGGATACGGGTACGGGACGGATGCGGATCGGATTCAAATTGGTCACGGATAACTTGACGGATAGTGTACACATAAAGAAAAGATATAACTTCACCAACGAAAGTGTCAAATTATACTACCTATTAGAGAACTATTTATCCTACTTAACAGATAAACATAATCAAATGTAAATTCATATTATATATTAGTTAATGACTAGAAAACCATAGAGGATATTGATGTTTATCAGATATCTATTTTGTTGATTTATCGGATATCCTATAAAATACAAATATTGATTAGATACTGCTCTTTTCACATCCTAAGTTATATTCCATAAGATTTTTCGGATATAGATAATATCGGATACGGATTGGAACTAAAAAATAGTAGACAGATGTATTTTTCTGAATACAGTATCGGATCAAGCCAAAATTATCTTTTCAACCTAGAGCGTGAATTGAAAGCTTAAAATAAGGACCAATTCCCTGCGCAACATCCGAGCCAAAAGCTGTGGCAAACAGCCGCATTCACAGACTAGATTAGTAGTGGCCAACAGAATCACTACCTAGCAGAGCGACCATCTCATAAACAATGTTTCCTCCTGTATCATGCTTCAATTACACACCAATATTATATAACTCACATTCTTTAGCCCCTTTCCTTTAAATTATTTGGTTCCCCTTTTGGCCGCTTTATGCAAAAATTAATAGCCTGATTAACCCAGATGGATTTTTTTTTCAATACCATATCGGATCGAGCGAGAATTATCCGTTTTCATCCTAGATCGTGAACTGAGAGCTTAAAATAAGGACCAATTCCCTGCGCAACGTCCGAGCCAAAAGCTGTGGCAAACAGCCACATTAACAGACTAGATTAGTAGTGGCCAACAGAATCACTACCTAGCACAGCCACCATCTCATAAACAATGCTTCCTTCTGTCTCATGCTTTAATTACACACCAATATTATATAATTAACATTCTTTAGCCCCTTTCCTTTAAATTATTTGGTTCCCCTTTTGGCTGCTTTATGCAAAGGTGAATAGTAGCCTAACATGATTGATGCCCGTTTGATGCATGCAAGCTGCTTTCTCACTCCCCTACTAGTGCTGAGTACATGGTTGTCTGAGTAGTTTATGAGCCTAATGCTCAATTTTATAGCATGCTCACCACTCGTAAGGGCACAAAATCTTGTCTTAGATTCTAACTAGGTGGGTGGCCCACACATCTGCACGGGTAGATTGGTTTGAAGTTTGTATAAATGGTAGAGAATATATTTACATATCTTGTAGCATATTTAGACTTTTAAAATATCCTAAACATTAGAAATGACAATAAAAGCTTGAAAAAATTACACCCTGAAGAACGTAATTGAAGTATGTGCTTTGATGCAACAAAATCAATGGGCATAATAAGTTATTGGAGTTCTATCATGCATAGATCATGTAGCTGCATGCGCCTATTATTACTATATTAGTTATTTTTTATTCAAATTGTATGCATGCACGTGTACCTCTATTTAATCTCAACCAATACGTTGATTATGTGTGTGATAAATTATCTTATTAGTTTACATAGTATAATGTATAAGACTACCTCACGCATACATCGATTGCACCATAGGTGACCTATCTTGAACTTATTTTCCTTCACACACCGTCTGTCCCACCAAACCGTGTGACTTCTATCTCTTGTCGTCGTCACTTTTTTTTTTTGCTTCAACCTCTAACAGTAAGCCCAAATCTGAATCGATCCCTCTCAGTTGCTACCCCTTCTAATGCAATACTTTACCACATAGTTATCTTCTACTTCTCCCCAATTATTGTCCAAAGCTAGCCATTGCGACATCAACACGCAGATACATGCAACCGTCTCCGATCCCAGCTAGGGACCGTGTCACGCTCTCTCCGGTGACCCCAAGCATATTTTTTACAGCTTCGTTATCTCTACTCCAAGCTTTTTGCTCATCTGCCTCTATACGCCCGCGCTTTTCTTCGTACGGATGCACGCATGTACATATACATGCATGGTGTTATACATACTCGATGTCCTATTCTCTCGTGTTAGTCACTCCTCTTCTCCGACATTGACCAACTCAATGTTGTAGCTTCCTCACTAACTGTGGCGACCTCCCATTTTCACTAATGCCGACATGTTTGCTTTAGTCATTGTCTAACAATATGGAGAATCTTTTCATCATTACCGGTGACAACATGACCCTCACCAGTGATAACATGCTACTAGCTACCTGATGGCCCCATATTGTCCATAGTTCATCTTCATTACAAAGCTTTATCTCCTCTCTACTAGGGCTTCCCTATCATTAAGCTTCTTTGGCCACTAACTTCTTCAACAATGCTGATACTCACCATTTGTCATCGCGCCCCTTGTATCCTTCAACACTGGTGTCGATGAACTAGTATCGATCTTACAAATGAATATTCGGGGGTCTCCTATAATTAGAACTACACAGAGAATGACACATGGATTTAAACAGGTTCAAGCCTTCTCCGAAGAGAATAACAACTTTACTCCTGTGTTCTTGTATTGAATATCTTGATTACAATCAATAAGAAGAAGAATTATGCCTAATGTCTCCTCCTCTTGATCCCCTTCATGTCTGCTGACTTTAGCCCTTATATAGCGCACGAAGTGGTGGCAATTTCTCTAGGCCAAGAGGCGCCTCGCCGTTTGGTGTAACACGCACGTTGATGGAAGTTATTGTCAGGGTTATGATACCACCACATCGTCTGGCAGTTATCGTCAGAGACAGAGGCGTAATGCAGCTATTTCGAAGAATAACAGTGCATATTAACTGCCCTGTGTCCTAAACACATCGCATAAGATTTCCTGATTGATTAGGCCCACATGTCTGCAGACTTTATCAATTATAGGGTTGTCGTAGTTGACCTGGTCATAGAAAGGCTTACGACCGTAATATGGTTGTAGAAAGACTTACGACCATAATATGGTTGTAGAAAGACTTACGACCATGGGGCGGTCGTAGAAAGGCTTACGACCACCCAGTTTAGTTCCTCCCTTATTAATATTAAGGGGTATGCTTAAGAAAAGTATAATGATATTGTTATCTATAATAAGAATTACAAATAAATTAATAATTGAGGATTATTAGATCCTCGTCATCTAGCCCCCCAACTTCAAGTGAAAATAACTACTCGAAAAAGAGGTTGTACAATAGTGGTTGGAAGTAAGGCCTTTCCGACTATTATTTCATTTGACCAGAAGTGGACTTGGTCAAGAAGGTAATTTCTCTTAAGTTGTTAAGACATGATCGCTTTTCCCAAACAGACAGATTAAAGAATCTCAATCAACTCTCATAGAGCTATCCGTGGGAGCAACTCCCGAAGAGGTGGTAACTGTTGAGTGCCCACGATTTTCAACTCAAGCGTGCGGCTATAAAAACCTACCGCGGAGATGACTTAGGGTTTTTCACTTTCTCCATTCGCTTCAACTGTTCTTCGAGTTCTTGTTTTCTTCACCGCCAACCAAATTGTAATCTTCATCAAATCCTTTCCAAATCCAAATCAATCTTGCTTAAAGAAGACGACTGGAACCACTTCTAAATGGGAGAAATCGGAGATAGATACGGTGAAGATGAAAGCTTTGATCACAGCCTAGAAGATACCGAAGCGAGCCTATGTGAAGTGGACCGAAGCCGCAGGACAACACTGGCCCTCGAGTAAAGAAGGTACCATTCCAGTATTCCAATCGTACTGTGAATGTGGCATTCGATTGCCTGCTCACTCTTTCCTCACGCTCGTACTCAACACTTTGAGGTGGAATTGGTGAATCTTATTCCCAATTCAATCACAATGTCGAGCGTGTTCGTCTATTTGTGCAAGGCCTATTTGGGAATTCAACCAAATTTAGAGTTCTTCCAGCATTACTACAAGATGAGCAAGCATGGCGGAATTGCCGGTAGCTGTGGTCTGAAGCTCCACGACGGCAAGTTGAGGGAGTACACTCAGATGTTTACCCAATCATCATGGCCAGGATGGAAGAAGAGGTTGTTTTGCTTGGGAGGGGGGGGTATCCAAGGAAGACAACCTCTTCTTCACAGGGAAGCTTGTAGAAAAAGTGCCTCTTGAGACTCAACTCCGAGTAACCTCGATCGGATTACCCCCTACATTCAAGCCATCAAAGACTTGAAGGAAGAGGGACTTACCAGATGGCACATAGTGAGGGACTTCATCACGCGCCACATCAGTCCTCTGAAGAAATGAGCACATCCCATGTGGAGGTACTCGGGGACCACCGACCCAACCAGAGATTTTAAGGAGGGTAAAAAAATTCAACTTAGCTCCTTTTGATTAATTTCAAGCTTAATTATTGATTATTTATTTTACCTTTATAGATCTCCCACAAAAAGAGATTGATGCTCGAGTCAAACTCGTTTGTGAGAAAGATCCATCACCCGCTACAAGGGTTCCTCGAATTCTGGCGGTTGTGTCCGCAGAGGAAAGGGAAAAACTCCTAAAAGTAATCAAAATGGATTTCATCTGTTGGGCTCTGTAGTCGTAGAATTCAACCATTAAATAATGTTCATTTTCTAACCTTTGTAGAAAGTAGGTGTCGTAGGGGCGGCCCACCGGCCCCCACAACCAGGCGAACACTGCAAGCGCCCCCACAACAGTAGGCATGACAGACCATCGAGATGGCCAAGAGGTCGAATCGATGGCTATCGAAGTAGGGTCAGAGGAAGTCAGAGTTCCTTTGGCCAAAATGTGATGCCTTATGAAGGCCGCTGATAAGCAAAGTGAAGGTTCAAGCAACGCTCCTCCTCCGACCAGCCCTTTCAGATAATTCTTTGCAGACGTGATCGCTGCAAAGAAAAGAGGGACATTCGAAGTGCTTAAACATAAAGCCCCCAAGACCAAGGTATCATTCTACTATGACAACGAAACTTTTTCAGTTTCTGTTTCTCACGGCTTCGTCGAGCAATTAGAAAAGGCTAACTGGAAAAGCTTTGTGTCTTTTGTGAAGGATACTGCTGCGACAGCAGAGCCTATGGTTGAGGCAAGTGTTGTCCCTCAAGTGGTAGAGAAAGTTTTGACCATTAAGAGGGGCTGGAAGCTTTGGGAACTGCTGCTCTCGTTCAAGACCTACGACCAGACGTGGTCGTAGAGGTCCCAACCTCTCAACAAGACTTTCGACCTGATGTGGTCGAAGAAGCTTTGACCTCTTCATCTCGTGGCACTGAAAGCCTTCCAGAAGCTGAAAGGGTCACAAGAATTGAGGCGATCGGAGAGAAGAAGAAAAAAGAAATCTTCCTTGGGGAAGGTTTCTTTTATATTCAAGATTGTTTTCAGAAAGCCAAGGTATCTAAATATTTCATAAAAATAATATTTACCTTTTCTTGACATAACTTGACATATTTTCTTCTTGCGATTTTTAGTTCTTCTGCTCCAATCCCCAGGGATGCTTCTGTCGAGAAGCCCGCGGTTATTTCTCTTGCAGTTGTAGAGACAACAATTGTTTCTCCTGCAGTTGAAGAGCCAATAGCAGAGGTGGTCGGGGCATTGACCAATGTCCCTGTGGTGGCAACGGAAGAAGTCATTGTCGCTGGAGTAGCTACGATCACTGACATGGTCGTGGAAACAGAGGAGAAGACGGCAAACAATCCAATTGCTATGGTGATCGAGCCGGTTATTGAGGATATCAATAATCGGATAAGGGACTTGATCCTACGATCATCGGAAGCACCGGTCAGGACGGAGAAGGAACCTCTGACCGCTGTGCCGGAAAGGAAGATGTGGAAGAAGACATTCCTCCACGACCTCAAGGAGGAGTCGTATCTACTATCAACAATGAAGAAGATGCAGAAGACTCTTTCGACCTCTTTCCAGCCATCTTTAAACCACCTGTCGTGGGATCTTCTTCGTTTAGGTCTCGTGACCGAGTCTCACACCCTAAGGATATTACAAATATGGGACATATTTTCGATGACGAAAGTCTTCAAAAGATGTGGTGGGACCAAGTCGAGGAGTTTGATGAACTTAAAGATTCCTAAAGAGTGTATGCCAATTTTGCTCAGTTAACCATTTTTGTAAGTACTCGATACCAAACATTTTCATATTTGGATTTTTCCTGTTTCTCATTATCTTTCTTTGTTCAGAGAGCTCTTGAACAAGTTGTCACTGTTGGCGAATACCACAGACAACTTACACTGTTAAGACAATAGAAAGCTAAACTCTACGAGCAGGCAATAAGATGGTAAATTACTGTTACAAATAGTCTGTTTTCCTTCAACTACTTGTTCAGTTTTCATGTCTATTTTAACCTTTTCTGGTTAAAAAGTGATGAAAAGATCTTGGCTGATGCACTCGACTACGAAAAAGTCGAGACACAGAAGCTAAAGGAGGAAAAACAAGTCCTGTTGAAGAAACTTCAGGAGCAAACTCTGCAGCTTGTAAGATGCGGAATGAAATAAACAATAAGTTCTGAACTTAAGACTATTCATCGTAATGACATTCTTTTCTTTCTCTAACTCTTTTTTCTTTTTAGAAAAAGAGGTTGATTTGGGTAAGTTCAAAACCGGGTCTGAAGAAAAGACCTTGGTAATAAACGAGCTCACCCGTATCAATAAAGAAAAAGACCAGAGCATAAAGTCATGGAAAGAGTAGTGCTCAAAGAATGCTGCCTCTGATGACGATGAGATCAAGAAACTCGATTCTCGACTAGTGGGTAAGAGGTGACCAGTTTTGTTTATTGGAATTTTATGAAGTATTTTTCTGACTGGTCGTACTCGATTTTCAAAGCAAGCAGTCGAAATAAAACAACTTCAAGAAGTATCGACTCATAGTCAGGAGGAGATGAAGTCGATGAAGATCAACCTTCAAGACAATATTTCCCTCCTTAACAATGTGCTCGGAGGACTTGGTGCTACAGAGGTCACTCCTCTTGAAGACACCATGATTGCCCACACGAGTACCATTGGACAAGAAGTTGGAACTCTGCAGGAGTTGATAGTAACTCTGAAGACCAATCAAGCTGGCTCGATAAGAGAGGCAGCCGAAGGTGCAGTGAGTTATGCTCTGGTGAAACTCAAAGAACATGACCGTAAATCGCAACCAATCGAAAGTCTGAAGCAAATATTGAATAAGTTCGCAGAGGAGATGCATCGAGTAGTTTGTAATAGGGAACTGCAAAATCGAGTAGTTAGTGACTCATAAAACAATTAATAGAAAAATAATTTTGAATCTTTAAGACTAAGAATTGAAGTCATATTAATAAGTTCATCCTAACCCCCAACTATTTGCTTAGTTTAATTATATAAACTAAGTAAATAGTGTTAAAAAGGGTTTGCTTAGGAGGTGTTTATCCGACTCTTGTTGTCGATCATGATTGCCATGTATGGGTTACAAGAGTTGGTAACAGATCGACGCTAGGGAGTTCCTTCTAGTGAGCAAGACCACATTGAGAAAGGACAGTCTTTGACTAGGTGAGTTGCTTTCTCGACCAGGTGAATCAAATCAAGAACATCAACATTACTTCGATAAACTAAACAAAGTGTCCTAAACAAATTCGTTGAACTTTTCTTGGTGAATTCAATTGCATTTTATTGATAGCAAAAGTTTGAAACAACACGATGCTAGGAAATTCCTTCTAATGGGCAGGACCACATGCAGAGAGGAAAGACTTTGACTAAGTGGTGTTTCTTCCTCCGACCAGGTTAAACGAATCAAGTTTACCAAAAGTAGTCAAACAAATAGAAGTTTAGTCTACTTAGAGAATTTTTTTTAGAGAAAACATCAACTAAGTCGAAAAGAGCTTGCTGTAAATTATTTCGACCATGTTTTGTTGAACTTAGTTTCTTTTTGTTTGTAATAAAAGTTAGGAACGAGTCGACACTAGGAAGTTCCTTCTAGTAGGTAGGACCACATACAGAGAGGAAAGACTTTGACTAGGTGATGTTTTCTTCCTTCGACCAGTGTAAAGAAAACCAAGTTGTTATAAAACATGATCGAAAAAAAAATCATCGAAGCATTGCTCAAGTTATCACAATAAAGATTGGAGAAAGCATAAACTTTATTGAGAAAGTAAGAAGTTACACATAGAATTTGCGTAGTTGGTCGATGTTCCAAGAGTTAGAAAGGACTTGGCCATCTTCCATTGCAAGTCGTATTGAGCCTGGTCGCATAACTTCGACCACTGTGTAAGAACATTCCCACTTGGGGAAAAGTTTGTTCCGATTAGACTGGGATTGAATCTTTTTTAATACCAAGTCACCTACAGCAAGCCTGCGAGGTTGGACCTTACAAGTGTAGTATTTGCGCAGGGCTTGTTGGTAGACCGCGAACGGATTAAGGCATGGTTCCTCTTCTCTTCAAGTAGGTTGATGTTGTTGGGGTATGGGTAGGCTACGATAGCAACAAATCAAAAATTTCTACCATGTAAACCAGGAAGCCAAACAAGTAGATGATCACAGATCATTACCACCAGACGCGCAGAGCAGCAGAAGAAGAGTTGAAGCAGCCTGGTCCAACGTAGAGCGCATCGATGTAGTGGTCATAGTCGATCGTCCAACGTCCTCGCGAGTCGATCATCTCCTCCAGCAAACTCTGCAGTTCCTTATGAAGATCGCGGATCGTCCTCAAGCGCAACAGCAACCGTAGTAGCGGCTCTACGGTATCCACACGTCCAGTGAAGGAACAACCGTACGCCGGTGTGCTAGCACTAAGTCGTACAACAGAGCTCTCAGAAAGATGGCGGCTAGGGTTTCGGTGGAACAACTCAACTCATGACTTTCGTGTGTCTTGTTTGTTACGTTCACCCCCTCTCCCAACAGCCTCATGCATCTCCTTATATAATGCTCGTGACGGATCCTATCCGAGCATGTTTGACGAATCTCAACAGTGTCTCAAGGTGGGTCAATCCAACCCCATGTTTTCCAACATGTGTTCACATTATTGATTCGATATCCCTATATCCATGACCGGTGAAACATAGTCATCAATCAATACATGTGCTGATCGTATAGTCACTAGTGTCCCGTCCGGTGATATTCAACCAGGGATACTTTTAGAATGATATCATCATAAGTTAAAAGAGTTTCACCAACAAGTCACATACTTGTTAATCTTTATAACTAATGATTCAATCAAGGAACAAAATAACACTTATTCAACAACTCATAAACATATGTGTGATACAATCATCTCTATGATTGACTCTAGGGCATATCACCAACAGATTTCATCTGTTCGAAGTTGTTCTTAGCTAGAGTCGTTAAAATTTTCGACCCTTGTCGACATAATCTTTAGTTCTGGTGGAAGCATCGCTTCAGCCCCAAAAACTAGGAAAAATAGTGTTTCTCCTGTAGCCCGACTAGCAGTCGTGCGAATTGCCCATAATACTGAGGGTAATTCTTTAACCCAAGTCCCTGAGCGCTTTATAAGCTGGTCGAAGACTCAAGTTTTGATTCCCTGCATAATTTGGCTGTTCACTCTTTCGACTGCCCCATTGCTTTGTGGGTGGGAGATAGAGGTGTAACACAGCTTGGTAACCAACTCTTCACAAAATTCTTGGAATTTTCGCTCAAAAATTGTGTACCATTATCTGTTATTATTCGATTTGGAACACCAAATCAAGTAATTAAACTTCTTATCATGAAAATTTTAGCTGCTTCCGTTGTTATCCAAGTGACAGTTTGATTTTAATCCATTTTGTGAACGTATAAATAGCCACAAAAATAAATTCGAAGCCTCCTGGTGCCTTTGGGAACGGTCCTAGGATATCAAGCCCCCATGTTGCAAAAGGCCAAGAGAGAGGTATGGTTTCCAATGCTTGAGCCAGTTGGTGTATTTGCCTGCTATGAAACTGGCATTGTACACACTTTTAACAAACTCTTTGGCATCAGAGAGGACGGTTGGCCAATAAAAACCTTGTTGAAACGCTTTTTTGACCAGCATTCTGTAGACGCCTCCATGTATTTCGTGAAGGATATTTAATCATTCTTTCTGCGATATACATCGCATGAGAACCCCTTGAGTGCCTCGTTTGTAGAGGACTCTTTCAACCAAAGTATTCATTTTGGCCTTGCGGGATAAACGATCGACCTCAAGATCATCTTCAGGTATAGTACCCTTCTGAAGATACTCGTAGATGAGATTCATCTAGGTATCCTTGTATTCCAGAGAGGCTATCTCAATAGGATGTCTCTGGTGTTTCGACCAGAGACGACATCTG
This sequence comes from Phyllostachys edulis, assembly GCA_036346405.1. NCBI lineage: Eukaryota > Viridiplantae > Streptophyta > Magnoliopsida > Poales > Poaceae > Phyllostachys > Phyllostachys edulis. The sequence continues at coordinate 70,093,524 of CM070556.1, forward strand.
GAGCTGTTCCAAGAAGATTCATTTTGGTGCTTGTGATCGGGAAGAAGCCAATCGAGCTAACTGGTCAGTGAGGAAATTATCCTTTCGATGGATATATTGTACCTCGAAACTAAAAAAATGCTTTTCAAGCTTTCTGACTTCCAACAAGTACTGAGACATGATTGTATTAGAGCACGGATACTTTTTTGATCTAATTCACGACTAGTTGAGAGTCTCCTCTCACAAGTAGTCGTCGAATCCCAAGCGCTTTCGTTACTCATATCCTAGCCAACAATCCTTCGTATTCTGCCATGTTGATAGTGGCAGGATAGTTTAATTGAAAAGCATATTTTAAGATTTCTCTAGTAGGAGATTTTAGGACCACTCTATCCATAGAGCCACTTAGCGTAAGTGACCTATCAAAGTACATTGTCCACTAGTCTTGGGATTCGTACTAGGGATCCTGAACATATTCAGGATTTGTTCATTCGGTGACAAAGTTTACCAAGATTTGGGATTTAATGGCCGTTTGGGGCACAAAATGGAGGTCAAACTCCCCAAGTTCAACCGATCATTTTCTCATGTGTCTCGCTGCTTCGCTGTTCTGGAGGACCTCTCCTAAGGAAAACTTAAACAACACAATTATCTTGTACGCCTGAGAATAATGCCTTAGTTTCCTCAAAGACATGAGGTGGGCATATAAGAGTAGTTGGACCTGAGAGTATCGCTCCTTAGGCCTGTGTAAAACTTCACTTACGTAGTAAACTGGTCATTGAATATTTTTGTGTTCGGCTACCAGTACTGCTCTCACTCCCTGTGGCGTGGCAGTTAGATATATTAAGAGCGTCTCTTTTAGTTCCGGCAAAACCATAACAGGAGCACTCATAAGATACCTCTTGACATCCTCAAAGGTATTGTTTGCCTTTTCTAACCATTCAAAACCTTCATGTTTCCTTAGAAGTTTAAAGAAATGAAGTCCTTTTTTTTTCTCCTAGTCGTGTGATGAAATCACTTAAAACCACCATGCATCCTGTGAGTTTCTGGACTTCTTTCTTCATGGTCGGATTACACATTTATTCAATGGCCTTTATCTTTTCAGGATTTGCTTTGATTACTCGTGCAGAAATAGAGAATCCAACCAATTTTCCTAAAGAGACACCAAACACACATTTATTAGGATTGAGTTTCAAACAATGTTTTCTGAGGTTGTTGAATGTTTCTTGTAGGTTAGAAATATGGTTAAGGTGCTTGTTACTTTTTATGACTAGATCGTCAATATAGGCTTCCAAGTTTCGGCCTAGCTGAGGTGAAAAATCATTTGCATCAAACGTTGAAAAGAAGTACCATCATTTTTTAAAAAACCAAATGGTATTTTGAGATAGGAAAATATTCCAAATGACGTAATAAATGAGGTTTTTTATTCATCATCTAAACACATACTAATCTGATAATAACCAGAATATGCATCTAGGAAACTTAATATTTTACAACCAGCAATAGAATCAACCAGCTGATCAATACGAGGAAGAGGAAAATCATCTTTTGGACAAGCTTTATTGAGATCAGTAAAGTCTACACACATACGCCACTTACCATTATACCGAAGAGATGGTGACGTCCGATCACTTTGGAAATTTATTAACAAGAGGAGGGTCAATGGAGTTTACCTCATGTTTGACAGCCTTAAGCTGTCGCTTTGACTCGTATACCTAAGATCCTCCATAGATATGATCAATAGTGTTCTTCGGATCCTAGAATGGCATCTCCTTGTTTGCCCTACCTCCTCGAGTGTAGGAAGAGGTCTGACGAGGATCTGATAATCCTCATTTAATTATTTATCTATAACTTTTATTATGGATAATAACGTCATCGTATGATTCTGGGGTATATCCCTTAATGTTTATATGGGAGAAGCTAGCCAAGAGCTCATAAGTCCTTCTGCGACCACCCTCATAGTCATAAGTCCTTCTACGACTACCTTATGGTCGTAAGCTTTTCTACGACCACCCTCATGGTCGTAAGTCCTTCTACGACTACCTTTCTACGACCACCCTCACAGTCGTAAGTCTTTCTACGACTACCACACAGTTATAAGGCTTTCTACAACCACCATGTGGTCGTAAGTTCTTCTACGACCAGGTCAGTTACGACCATCCTATAATCGACGGAGCTTGCAGACAAGTAGGCCCAATCGATTAGGGATTCTAAGCAGTTAATATACGTTGTTATTCTCTGAAATAACTGCACGCAATACGCCTCTGTCTCTGACAATAACTATCAGACGACATGGAGGGGTTACTACTCTAGTAATAACCACCATCAATGTGTCCATTATATGAAATGATGAGACGCCTATTAGCCTGGAGAAACGGCCACCTCGTCACACACTATATAAAGGCTACGGACAAATAAAGACAAGGGAGGGAGGATCAAGAACACAAGACATTAGACTTTGGTCTTTCTCCTGATTTGTAACCAGCATACTCAATATAGCCACACATGAGTAGAATTGTTATTCTCTTTAGAGAAGGCATGAACCTATATAAAATCCTTATGTCGTTCTCTCTACGTGATCAATTTTGGAGACCCCCCGAATCAAACAATCATACGTAAGATCGGTTCTAAAACACCGACAGTTGGCATCGTCCGTGGGGATCTCGTCCAGTGATTTCTCATCAATAGGTTTTCTTAATTTTTCTCAACTCTAATGCTTCCATGGTAGGAGAGTTGAACAAGGAGAACTGGTTCGACTTAGTCGATTATGCAGATATTGACATGGATGCCAGCTTCGACTACGAGCCGAGTACTACTTTATCTCGATGGTACTATCGCCTCTAGAGATCATTCGCCAGATCCAAGAGACCATACCACCGATGGAGTTGAGGAGGGATCCTTATCCCCTACAACAGTACAACCAACTGAGGGACCAGTTTCCTCAGAGGGCAAGGGTCTATCCAACCACAATCAGGGCTGTATCAAGACAGGCTCAAAACATGACGAGGGCACTCCCTCTAAATGTTCAAATCCGCCCGAGGCAGTTCGACCTGGCGAGGCAACTTCTGAAAGCCATCATTCCGGAGCTTCATTAGTATTTGGTGGTCATCTCTTGGTTAGCCCCACAGAGGATGGGGTCGAGCATTTCCAGCGAGTTCGACCATACCCTCGCAGGGCTCACCTGCGACGGAGATGGTTATAACTCAGAATTCCTCTTCCTGGAACGGCTTGCTCCAAGTCATCAGGCGGTGTCTTTCGACTACTCCTCAAGCAAGGAGGTCCCAAACACGTGTGGAGATCATCAAATCACCCTCCTAGAGACAAGACTGAGGATGCTCTCCGCTGATCACACTCTACGACCCCTCGTGGCAATGGCGAGGACACCTCTGGTGATGAACGGGGTCAACACTCTGATGAGCGTGGGGGAAATCCTCGAAATGATTGCACTCCATTAAGGCAAACTTGAGGATCAGATATGGACGATCCTGAGACAACCCGACGGAGAAGAATTGCGGCTCAGAGAATTCTGCCTGGGCGCGTTCAGTATCAGTTGGAGGAAGCTCAGGAACTCCAACACATCAATGATCTTCTCAAGAACCCAACTCGAGAACTCGCCCAAATGCCCAGCTACGAGCTCTTCGCCGAAGAGATCGCACGAAGGCTTCGAAGCACGATAGCCAGACTCGAGCATCCTCGCTGGCATCATTCTGGAAGTCGTAGCGGTATGACTCCATCAGCTACTAGTCGTTCGAACAATTCATCACATGGAGATCAGCATGACAATAGGTTACGTCGTTCCCCTAACATTAACTCTAGTCGGAGAAAAGTTCCTCGAACGCCTGATGATCAACATCTCCAAGAAGAGGTGATCGTTCACCACTTTGACCCAGAAATCTGCCGCAGCAGATGAAATTCGTTGAGTACTACCCTCGTAGGGCTGAGACTTATCAGAAGTCGGGTTTACCCACAGCCGGGTATCGTCGTGTACGATCACCTGGTGATATCAACCTTTCTTTCCTGTAAAGGAGGTGTTACGATGTGATTACCGGATGTAGGCCATTCTCGTCTAATCTCCGAGTAGTTCGCTGGTAACCGCGGTTTCGACTAGTGAACATGGAGAAGTTCGATGGGTCTCAGAATCCCATCGAATTCCTTCAAATCTACATGACCACTGTCCGAGCAGCAGGAGGAGGAGAGCGCATCATGACGAATTACCTTCCGACTGTACTCGAAGGGTCCGCTCGATCGTGGTTGCTAGATCAACCACTCGAGTCGATCTATTCATGGCAACACCTCGGTGACCTTCTGCTGGTTAACTTTCAAGGCACCTACAATCACCCCGAAAGGAGGACGACTCGCACAGATACGACATAAAACCACTCACGAGACCTTACGCCAATTCATCGTGTTTCAACAGTTTGAAATTCAATTCGTTGTTTCGACTCATTCATATCGAGCCTTTAAACAGAGAGTCTGCGCAGAAGGATTACGAAGATATCGCTTTGAATCCTCCGCTATCACATCGAACTCTTCGAGATGGCCGATCGATATATGCGATCGTCAGCGAGCAATGAGGAAATGTAACCATCGACGAGACGACAAGAATTCTCAAGAAGCAAAGTAAAGTAACAAGAAGAAGAACAAAAGGCCAAGAAATCCAAGAGAAAGGTGAAGGGCCAAAAACCTCAAGCCAACAATTTTAAGGAGGTCTTGGCCGTAAGCGATAAGGAGCCACGAAGTTCCAAGCCATATCCCGGCGAGGAAAAGGTAAGCGTCCCGAGCGGAAGAACGAGAAACCTAGGTGGTGTCCTTTCCAAAAAAAGGAAGGACATGATCTTCGCAAATGCCAGGTTTTGCAATGAAAACTCAAGGACTATTACACTGGCACAGGACCTCTCCCTACTCTCGAGGAGGTAGGCCGAGTGAGTGGTCAAAAGCAATCAGAAGACAATGAGGAGATGTCGTTCCAAGATTCGGAGCACACCATCGAGCATATCTATGGGGGATCATCAGCATATGAGTCAAAACGATATCTTAGGGATGTCGAATGTGTGGTAAACTCCATTGACCCTTTGCTTGTCAATAAATTGCTGAAGTGGTCAGAAGTCACTATCTCTTTCGAGAAAGATGACTGTCCAATCCCTTCTACTCGACCAGGTCGGTTCCCATTTGTGGTCGAGCCTACCATCAACAACTGTCGAGTAAATCGAGTGTTAGTTGATGGTGGCAGCTCGTTAAACATCTTGTTTACAATCGCCTCAAAGTTGAGATGCAAGTACCAGACTAAGGTAAGACCCAGACGATACTCTTTTCATGGATTGTACTGGTCTTCGCCGTTTATTGGCCAAGTTTCTTCCTTTAACATTTGGTTCTCCAAGCAATTCAAGGACAGAAAAAACCTCTTTTGATGTGGTTGATTTTGTTACGACATATAATGCCATACTCGGACGACCAACTTTGGCAAAATTCTTAATGGTCTGCTCAATATGGGTATCAATGTCTTAAGATGTCAGTCCCAAAGGAGTAATCACAATTCATTGCGTGATAAAAGATGGCGATAACGCAGGACCGCTGATCCTCGAGATGGTTGGCCAGATACCAACTTGAGAAGAAAATAAGGAGCAGCCTTCGACCAAGTAGTTGAAGCCTCAAGTAGCACCAAAGTCAAACGACCAGGTCAAAGAGGTTCCTCTAGATCCAGAGGAGCCCTCGAATACTGTTCGCATCAGGGATACTTTCGACTCCAAATAGGAAGACGTCCTCATCACTTTCCACCTAGCTACGTAGATATCTTTGCGTGGCAAGCATCCGACATGCCCAGAGTCCCCAGGGAGGTGATTGAGCACGGGCTAGCTTTACGACCTGACAAGAAACCCGTAAAACAAAAATTACAGAGATTTGCACCTGATCGACAAGATGCTATCAGATCAGAATTGGACAAGCTACTTAAAGTAGGCTTTATAAGAGAAGTCGACCACCCAGAGTGGTTGGCCAACCCTGTAATGGTTAGGAAGTCTAATTGCAAGTGGCATATGTGTGTAGACTTCACCGATCTCAATAAATCTTGTTCAAAAGATTATTTTCCTTTATCTCGTATCGATTAGTTGGTTGATTCTACTGCCGGTTGTGAAATATTAAGTTTTCTAGATGCATATTCTGGTTACCATCAGATTAGTACGTGTCTAGAAGATGAAGAAAAGACCACATTTATTACACCATTTGGAATATTTTGCTATGTCAAAATACCATTTGGTCTAAAAAATATTGGCGCTTCTTTTCAACGCTTGATGCAATCGACTTTTTCACCTCAACTAGGCCAAAATTTGGAAGCCTATGTTGACGATCTAGTCGTAAAGATCATCAAGGGACTTAATCTAGTTTCCGACTTGCAAGAAACAATCGACAACCTCGAAAAACACTGCCTGAAACTTAATCCTGAGAAGTATGGGTTTGGAGTCTCTTCAGGAAAGTTGCTCGGATTCCTTTTCTCTGTACGAGGAATCGAAACAAATCTTGAAACGATAAAGACCATTGTGCAAATGCGCCCTCCAACCACGAAGAAAGAGGTCCAGAAACTCACAGGATGCATGGCGGCTCTAAGTTGTTTCATCGCACGACTAGAAGAAAAAGTACCACCTTTCTTCAAACTTCTAAGAAGACACGAAGATTTCGAGTGGTCAGAAGAGGCAAACACTGTCTTTGAGGATGTCAAGAGGTATCTTACGAGTGCTCCTGTTTTGGTTTCTCCGAAGCCAGAAGAGACATTCATAATATATCTTGCTGCCACGCCACAGGTAGTGAGTGCAGTACTGGTCACAGAACGTGAAAACATTCAACGACCAGTTTACTATGTAAGTGAAGTTTTACACGGACCTAAGGAGCGATACCGTCATATTCAAAAACTTTTGTGTGCCCTCCTCATGTCTTCGAGGAAACTGCGACATTATTTTCAGGCGCGCAAGATAAGTATGTTGTCTGAGTTTCCCTTAGGAGTGGTCCTCCAGAACAGGGAAGTAGCGGGACACATGGAAAAATGCTCAGTAGAATTTGGGGAGTTCAACCTCCATTTTGTGTCTCGAACGGCCATTAAACCCCGTAACTTAGCGTATTTCATCGACAATGGACTAATCTCAACTGCTCAGATCCCCAAAGACGATATCCACGACCAATGGATGATGTACTTTGACGGGTCACTTACACTAAGTGGCTCGGGGGCTAGGGTGGTCTTGGAATCCCCTACAAGCGAGACCTTAAAGTATGCCATTCAATTCGACTTTCGTGCCACTAATAACATGGCGTATCACTTAAGGTTTGTTGGTCGGCATACTAGCCAGTGAAGCGCTTGGGATTCAACAACTACTCGTGAGAGGAGACTCTCAACTAGTTGTGAATCAGGTCGGAAAAGAGTACCAGTGCTCTAATCTGACTATGTCTTGGTACTTATTGGAAGTTTGAAAGCTTGAAAAGTATTTTTTCGGTTTCGAGGTACAATTTATCCCTCGAAAGGATAATTTCCTCGCAAATCAGCTTGCTCATATGGCTTCTCCCCGATCACAAGTACCAAAAGAAGTCTTCTTGGAGCAGCTCCAAAAGTCGTCTCTGGTCCAAACACCAGAGACAACTCCTATTGAGACAACCTCTCTAGAATACGAGGATACCTGGTTGAATCCCATCTACGAGTATCTTCAGACGGGTACAATACTCGATTATGATCTCGAGGCAGATCGCTTATCCCGATAGGCCAAAATGTATACTTTGGTCGAAGGAGTCCCCTACAAACGAGGCACTCAAGGGGTACTCTTGCGATGCATATCGCAGCGAGAAGGATTAAACCTCCTTCACTAAGATACACGGGCATCTCAGGAACTCATGCTTCCCTGCTGTATATGGCTGGAAAGGCCTTTCACAAGGTTTCTACTAACCAACAAATCCTTTATGATGCCAAAGTGCTGGTTAAGAAGTGTGTACAATACCAGTTTCATAGCAAGCAAATACACCAACCGGCTCAAGCATTACAAACAATCCCTCTATCTTAGCCTTTTGCGACCTGCAGTCTCGATATCCTAGGACCGCTCCCAAAAGCTACTGGTGGCTTCGAAGTTTCTTTGTGGCTATTGATATGTTCAATAAATGGATTGAAACTGAACTTGTGATTGGGATAACAACGGAAGTAGCAAAAAGGTTCATGATGAGAAGTGTGATTACTCGGTTTGGAGTCCCAAGTCGAATAATCACAGATAATGGTAAGCAATTTTTCAGCGTAAAATTCCAGGAATTTTGCGACGAGTTTGGTACCAAATTGTGTTATACCTCTGTTGCCCACCCTCAAAGCAATGGGGCGGTCGAAAAAGCGACTGGACAAATAATGCAGGGCATCAAAACCCAAGTTTTCGACCAGCTTATCAAGCGCTCAGGGGCTTGGGTACAATAATTACCCGCAGTATTATGGGAAATTTGTACGACAACTAGTCGGGCCACAGGTGAAACATATTTTTCCTAGTTTTTGGTGTAGAAGCCACGCTTCCACCAGAACTAAAGATCAGGTCGACAAGAGTCGAAACTTTCAACGACTCTAACCAAGAACTACTTCAAGCAGATGACATCAACCTACTCGAAGAGAAGAGAAACCAAGCCTTAACCCGTTCAACAATCTACCCTGCGCAAATACTACAATCGTAAGGTCAACCTCGTAGCCTTACTGTAGGTGACTTAGTATTGAAGAAGATTCAATTCTAGTCTAATCGGAATAAACTTTTGCCCAAGTGGGAAGGTCCTTACATAGTGGTCAAAGTTACACCTAATTCGTTCGGGTTCGATTAGCAATGGAAGATGGTCGAATTCTCTCTAATTCTTGGAATATCGACCAGTTACGCAAATTTTATGTGTGACCAACCATCCCGACAATAAATTATTAGGTTCTTTCTATCTTTATTTTCTTATTTTGAGTAGCGCTTTAATAATTTTTTCGATCATTTTTCTTAAACACCCAGTCTTTCTTTACACTGGTCAAAAGGACGGTAACATCACCTAGTCGAAGTCTTTTCTCTCTGCACATGGTCTTGCCCCATTAGAAGGAAGTTTCTAGTGTCAACTCCTTCCTCACTTTTGCTGCCAACACAAAGAGCTTGGGTTCAACAAATATGATCGAAATATTTTTAAGCCAACTTTTTTCACCTCAGTTTATTTCTTCATTCATTTTGAAAAATACTCTAAGCAGAGTACACTTTTGTAATTTGTTCGACTACTTTTGGCAAACTTGGTTGGAGACAACTAGTTGGAGAGAGACACAACACCTAGTCGAAGTCTTTTCTCTCTACACGTGGTCCTGCCCACTAGAAGGAACTTCCTAGCGTCGTCCTATTTCTAACTCTTGCTACTAGAGCAAACCAACCGAGTCCACTGAAAATAGTTGAACGAATTTTTAAGGTACTCTAGACATTTGTCTAACTCAAGTTACCGCTCTTGATTTGATTTACCTGGTCAAAGAGGGTAACATCACCTAATCGAAGCCTTTTATTTCTACACATGGTCCTGCCAACTAGAAGGAACTTCCTAGTGTCGACTCGTTCCTACTCTTGCGACCAGTGCATGATAATCGTGATAAAAAACTATAAGTTAGCCAAACATTTCTCTTTTTTTTTAAAAGAAAACCCATTTAACACTATTTACTCAGTTTATCCAAATAAACTAAGCAAATAGTCGGGAGCTAGGATAAAGTTATTAATATGACTTCAATTCTTAGACTTAATTTCCTTTTTCTTTTCTTTGCCTTATGAGTTACTAACTACTCGATGAGACAATTTGCAGGAAAAAGAAAGGATTATATACATCAACAAAAACTTGCCTTTATAGCTTTTATACATCAACAAATATTGGGGTCATGAGCTTTAGTTTTGCCAGAACATAGCTTACTGCGCCTTCGACCACCTCTTTTATCGAATCAGCTTGGTTGGTCTTCAGAGTAGCCACCAACTCTTGCAAAATCCCGACTTATTCTCCAATAGTACTCATGTGAGCAATTATCATGTCTTCACGAGGAGTGACCTCCTCAGCACGTAGCCCACTAAGTACATTATTCAAGAGGAAAATTTTGTCCTGAAGGTTAATCTTCATCGACTTCATCGCCTCCTGATTACGAGTCAAAGCCTCACGGAGTTGTTTTATTTCGATCGCTGCTCAAAAAGAGTAAGACTAGTCGACAAAATAACCCTTAAAGGATTGAAAAACCGCCGCAGTAAAAAGTTGCTTACCTACTAGTTGAGAGTCTAACTTGATTTCATCGTCATGGAAGCAAGTGTTTTGCATATCGCTCTTCCCATGACTTTATCTCTTGATCTTTTTCTTTGGCAATACGGAAAATCTCGTGAACAATCAAGGTTTTTTTTTCTTTGTCCTTGATTTCGAGCTTGCCCATTGCGACCTGTTTTTCTATAAAGGAATAAGAGTTAGAAAAAGAAAAGAAGTTCATCATAAGTGGTCTTAAGTTTAGAACTTACCGTTTATTTGTCCCTGTAACTTTTGAGTTGTAGAGTTTGCCTCTTGAAGCTTCTTCAAAAGGTCCTCTTTCTCTTCCCTCAACCTTTTCGTTTTGACTTTCTCATAGTCGAGCGAATTAGCCAAGGTCTTTTCGTCGGTCTTAAACCTACAGAGGTTTAAAGTAGACATGAGCACTGAACAAGTAGTTATTTTCTACAACTATTCCCTAGTTGTAAGTCCTTCTACGACTAATACCTAGTCGTAAGTTTTTCTACGACAATCCCCTGGTCGTAAGTCTTTCTACAACCAGTACCTAGTTAAGTTCTTCTACGATAATCCCTGGTCATAAGTCCTTCTAGGACCAGTACCTAGTCGTAAGTTTTTCTACGACAATTCCCTGGTCGTAAGTCCTTCTACGACCAGCATCTAGTCGTAAGTTTTTCTACAACAATCCCTGGTCGTAAGTCCTTCTACGACCAATACTTAGTCGTAAGCTTTTCTACAATGATCCCCATGAGCACTGTGAAAGTGGTTGAAACATAAACAACTACGAGTAGCAGTAACTTACCATCTCTCTGCCTACTCGCAGAGTTTCACATTCTCCTGTCGTAGCTGCACATGTTGTCGGTTGTATTCACCAACAGGGACAATTTGTTCCAAAGCTTTCTGCATAAAGAAAGACAGTGAGAAGTGAGAAAAGCCACATATGTAAATGTTGGGTGGCAGGTACTTACATTAATGCTCATTCGAGCAAACGAAGAGAATACTCTTGTAGGATTCTTCAGTTCATCGATCTCTTGAACTCGGTTCCACCACAACTTTTTGAGGCGTTCGTCATCGAAAACATTCCCCTGTTAGGAATGTCTTTAGGGTGATGAACCCAATCACGAGATCTAAATGCACGAGATCCCACAACAGATGCAGGGCCAAAAAAACCCGAAGAGATGGTAGAAGAAGTCAGACCCTTCTTCTTCTTCGGTAATGGCGGCATTAGCAGCTTGACCTTGGGGGTCGGGGGGAACGTCTACAACGACTTCCTTCCTGGCGCGGTGGTCGAAGGCTTCACCACCATGGCCGGATGCTTCTGCCACTATCTCCGCCGTCTTCGCTTCTGAGGTGGTCGTAGCCACTTCAGCAATAACAGCCTCTTCCACCACATGGACTGTAGACGACCCTTCGACCACCTCCACTGTCATCTCTCCAACCGCCGTAGAAATAGCAGTGGGTTTCTTGACAGAAACATCCTTGGGGGTTGGAGGAGTCAAGCTAATATTATCAAAAGGAAAACACGTCAAATTGTAGAAAACAAAAGGTAAATGTTGTTCTTACACTTTTGTGTTTTTACATACCTTCGTTTCCTGGACTTGATCTTGAATACAGAAGAAACCTTCCCTAATGAAGATTTCTTCGATTTCTTCTTTTCGACCACGTTTGGTTCAAATTCGAGTTGAGGAATGGGGTCAACCATGACCACATCTAGTCATGGGTCTTGAGCGAGAACTGTTGCTCCTTGAGCCTCCTGATTCTCCAGATGGCCGTGATCTGTCTCGACCACCCCAAGAGTAGTACTTCCCTCGACCATGGGCCCTGTTGGCTCAGCGGTTTCCTTCACAAAAGACATAAAACTCTTCTAGTTCTCATTTTCTAGTTGCTTGACAAAGCCACGAGAAGCAGAAATTGTGAAAGTCTTGTTGTCGTAGTAGAAGGGTGCCTTGGTCTTGGGAGCCTCATGTTTGAGAGCTTCGATCGGTTCGACCACCTTGGCTTTCTCTGCAGCAACCATATCCATAGCGAATTTCTCAAAAGGCCTGGTCGAAGCAGCAGAGCTTGAGCCTGCACCTCCCTTATCGGCGACCCTTGCAAGTCGACGCTTTTTAGCCGGAGGAGCTTTGGCCTGCTCCACCTCTGTGCCAATGACCATCAGTCCAACCTCTTGGTCGTCCCGATGGTCTTCCATGCCTACTTTCTGCAGGAGTTAGAAAAAGAAAAATTACTAGTCGTAAGTTTTTCTACGACAATCCTCTGGTCATAAGTCCTTCTACGACTATGAGATCCTCAGGATGAAATAAGTTTTTGATTACCTTGAGGCATTCTATCTTATCTTCCATGGACAAGACCGCTAGGATTTTAGAAACCACCTCACTGGGTGGCGGAGCTTTCTCACAAATGAGCTTGACTCGGATGTCAATATCTGTTTGTAAGAGATCTACGCAAGCAAATAGAACACTCAGTCGATAGGCTTGAGATTAACCAAAAGGGAGCTATGTTGAAAAATCTACTTACCCCTCTCGTAATCTCTGGTCGAGTCTTTTGGCCCCGAGTACCTCCACATGGGATGTGCTCGTTTCTTCAGAGGGCTAATACGGCACGTGATGAAATCCTTCACCACGTGCTATCCGATGAGCCTCTCTTCCTTTAAGTCTTTGATGGCTTGAATATAAGGGGCGATCCGACCAAGATCCTTGGGAGTCAAATCCCAGGAAGAAATCTTCTCAGCAAAATTCCAACGAAAGAAAGGTTGTCTTCACTAGTCGTCTCCCAGTAGAACCACGTCTTATTCTACCCTGGCCATGACGACCGGGTGAACATCTAGATGTACTCCTTCGACTTCCCGTCGTAGAGCTTCAGACCACAGCTACCGGTGACTCTCGCCATTCTGGTCATCCCATAGAAATATTAGAGTAGCTCCAAGTCGGTCGGAATTCCCAGGTAGGCCTCACATAAGTATACGAACACGCTCAACATCGTGATGGAATTGGGAACAAGGTTCACCAATTCCACCCCAAAATACTCGAGTACGAGTGTGAGAAAAGGGTGAGCAAGCAATCGAAGGCCACACTCACAGTACGCTTGGAAGATAGGAATTTGGCCAATCTCCCCTGATGGCCAATGGTGTCCCGAAGCTTCAAACCAGTTCACAAACTCTTTCTTCGGAATCTTCTCAGCGGTGACCAAAGCCTTTATCTTGGCCGCATCCATGTCCGATTTATCCAATTGGGAAGCGATTCCGGCCAACTTTCTCAAGAAAGGGAGATTTGGATTTGGAAAGATCTCTAGAGGGCGTACGATTTGGTCGGCGGTGGAGAGTGCAAGAGCTCGGTGAACTGTAGGAGTGATTGGGGAAAAAGTAAGAACCCTAGAATCACACCCACGGTAAGTTTTTATAACCGCACACTTGAGTTAAAGTGGGAACCCAACAGTTACCACCTCTTCGGGAACTGCTCCGACAGACAGGTCTATATGAGTGGATTGAGATTATTTAATTTGTCTGCTTGAGAAAATCTTGTCTGTCTTTACACCTCAAGAGAAATTATCTTCTTGACCAAGTCTATTTATGGTCAAATGAAATACCGGTCGAAAAGCCTTTCCTTCGACCACCGTTCTACGACCACCTTCTGACCGTAAGATTATCTACGGCTCCTTTCTAAAGTAAGTTACTTTTACTTGAAGCTGGGGGCTAGATGATGAGAATCTGATAATCCTCATTTAATTATTTATCTGTAATTCTTATTACGGATAATAATGCCATTGTATGATTCTTGGGTGTACCCCTTAATGTTTATAAGGGAGAAGCTAGCTAAGATGTCGTAAGTCATTCTACGACTACCTCATGATTGTAAGCTTTTCTATGACCACCTCATAGTCATAAGTCCTTCTACAACTACCTCATGGTCATAAGCTTTTCTACGGCCACCCTCATAGTCGTAAGTCTTTCTACGACTACCTCACGGTCGTAAGACTTTTTACGACCACCATGTGGTCGTAAGTTCTTCTAAGACCACCTCATGGTCGTAAGCTTTTTTACGACCACCATGTGGTTGTAAGTTCTTCTACAATCAGGTCAGTTACAACCATCCTATAATCGACGGAGCTTATAGATAAGTAGGCCCAATCGATTAGGGATTCTAAGCAGTTAATATACGCTATTATTCTCTATAATAACTACACGCAATACGCCTCTGTCTCTGACAATAACTGCTAGGCGACATGGAGGGGTTACTACTCCAGTAATAACTACCATCAACGTGCCCATTATATGAAATGATGAGGCACCTCTTAGCTGGGAGAAATGGCCACCTCTTCACACACTATATAAAGGCTACAAATAGACAGAGACGAGGGAGGGAGGATCAAGAACATAAGATATTAGACTTTGGTCTTTCTCCTGATTTGTAACTAGTATACTCAATATAGCCACCCAATAGTAGGGTTATTCTCTCTAGAGAAGGCCTGAACCGATATAAAAACCCTATGTCGTTCTCTCTGCATGATCAATCTTAGAGACCCCCCCTGAATCAAACAATCATACGTAAGATCGGTTCTAAAACACCGACAAGGGCCTTTGTCAGTGAAGAGGATCTAATAATCCTCATTTTATCTTTTATCTATAATTCTTATTATAAGTAAATATGATGTCATGTGGTCCCTGGGTATACCCCTTAAATTTACAAGGGAGAAGCCTACTAGGTGGTCGTAAGTTCTTCTACGACCACCCCCATAGTCGTAAGTCTTACTACGACTACCTTATGGTCGTAAGTTCTTCTACGATCACTACCTAGTCATAAGTTATTCTACGACTACCCCATAGTCGTAAGTCTTGCTACGACTACCTTATGGTCGTAAGTTCTTCTCGACCAAGTCAGCTACGACCACCTTATGATCAATAAAACCTACAAAGCGAGTGGGTCCAATTGATTATGAATCCAAATATCAAGACACATTTGTTATTATGCTAAATAATAACATGCCATACCCCATTATCTCTGACAAGTAACTGCCAAGTGGCGTGAAGGAGTTACCATCCCGATGATTACTGCAAACGTGCACCCGTTACTAGATTTGATAAGGCGTCTCTTCAGCGGGGGAAAACGGCTATTCCTTCACGACTATATAAAGGCAACGGTCAAAGAGGGAAAGGGGATAGAGCAATCGAGGCGTACACACATGCTATCGAGGGCTATCAGGAAGACAAGTGCTATCATCTGTAATAGTCTTAGTTTTTCTCCTGATTGTTCAGAATACACTCAATACCATACACACACAGGAGTAGGGTTGTTATTCTCTCCGGAGAAGGCCTGAACCTGTATAAAAATACCCGTGTCAATCTTTCTGCATGATTCCATTCTAGGAGACCCCCCGAATCAAATAATCTTTACGTAAGATCGGTTCTAAAACACCGACAGTCAGTATAGTAGTCCTCGAGCTTTCGTTGGAAAACTCGGTAATTACGAAGGTCATGTCATTCCTTTTTATGGAAAGGACACCACTTAGGCTTGTCATTCTTCTGTTCAGGGCGTTTACCATTTCTCCGGTCAGAGTATGGCCTGGAGCTTCGAGGCTCTTTATCGCTTACAACCAAGACTTCTTTAGAATTATTGACTTGAGATTTTTGCCCTTTGGACTTGCTCTTGGCTTTCTTATCTTTCTTCTTGCCACTTTCACCTGCTTCTTGAGGATCTTTATCATCTCAATCGATGGTTCTGTTCCACTTGATCGCTTCTGCAGCAGTTGCATATCGGTTGGCCATCTCAAAAAGCTCGGTGACAGTTGCCAGAGGATTTAAAGTGATGTCTTCTGTGATTATTCTACTGCGGACTGCCTGCTTAAAGGCTCTGATAACATAAGAGTAAGAAATCTCAGGTATGAAATTGCGAACCTGACTGAAGCACCTGATGAACTAGCATAATGTTTCATGTGAGTTCTATCTCATCCTGTGCAGGTCCTCCTCCTTTCTGGGACGATTGTAAGTGCCCTGGAAATTAGCCAGTAATAGATTGCAGAGATGTTGCCACGAATATATCGACTCTAGTGGCTGATTTAGCAACCACGACTGAGCAGATCCTTCGAGCACAATAGGGAGATAGTTCGCCATGACGTGCTCTCCTCCTGCTGCTGTTCGAACAGCGGTCATATAGGTCTGAAGAAACTCGATGGGATTTTATGACCCATCAAATTTTTCCATGTTCATGTGTCAAAACCGCGTTGGCTATCGAACTGCTCAAAGGTCAGGAGAGAACGCTCGACATTCGATAATAATATCATGACTCCTTCTTTGTAAGAAAGAAAGATTGATGTCCCCAGGTGATTGTAGACGACGATACCCAGTGGTAGGTGGACCTGGCCTGTGGTAGGTTTCAATCCTACGAGGGTAATATTCCTCATATTCCATCTGTTGTTGTAGATTCCTAGGTATAAGCGGTGAACGATTGCCTTCTCTAGGAACTTGCTGATCACCAGGTGTTTGAAGAACTCTTCTATGACTAGAGTTATGGTTAGGGGAGCGACCAGACCTATTGTCGTGTTGCTCTCCATGAGGGGAGTTATTCGAACGACTGGCGTTTGATGGTGTTGTCGCGATACGACTACCGGAATGATGTCGGCGAGTTTTCTCAAGTCTGACCAATGTATCCCAAAGCCTTTGTGCGATCTCTTCAGCTAAGAGGTCGTGGCCTGACGCTCGTCCAAGCTCTTGAGTTGGATTCTCGAGTAGGTCATTTATCTGTTGGAGTTCTTGAGCTTCTTCCGTCCGATATTGAATGCGCCCAGGTAAAGTTCTTTGGGTTGCAATTCTCCTTCTTCAGATGGTCCCAGGATTATCCACATCTGAATTTGCTTGAGTCTGCCTTAGTGAAGAGCAATCATTTCTAAGATTTCTCCCACACTCATAAATGTGGTAATCCTGTTCATCACCGGAGGCATACTCGCCATTACCATGAGAGCCCATAGTGAATGAGCGATGGGAAGCATCCCCAGTCCTTCCTCTCGGAGAGAGATTAGGATCCGAGGGGAGGACAAAGACCTCCTGGATGTGATTTCCACCTGTGCTTGTGTCCTTCTGGCTTGAGGAGTAGTCAAATGACAACGCCTCGTAATTTGGAGTAATCTCCACCAAGAAGGGGAATTCCAAACTATAACCATCTCCAATCGAAGGTGAACCATGCGATGGTACGGTTGAATCTGCAGGAAAAGCGGGCTCAACCACACACCTCGTGGGGGTAACCGAAGGGTGACGATCAACCAATGCTAGTTGAGTACCGGAATGATGGATTCCAGGATTTGCTGTGCTAGGTCGTACTGCCTCAGACGAACTCGAACAATTGGAGGGAGAACCCTTGCTATGTTCTGCACTTGTCTTGGTGCAGTCCTGATTATGGTCGATTGTACCCTTGCCCTCTAACGAATATAAGATAAGGTCCCTTATCTGGACGTAACGGTTTGGGGGATAGAGACCCCTCATCAACTCTGTCTGCAACATGGTCTCCTGGATCTGGTGAAAGATCCCTAGAGGCGGCATAGCCGTTGGGCGAAACAATGCTCTGTTCATAGCAGGCATCCATGTCGAGTTCTACCTAGTCGGCCAAATTTAGTCAGTTCTTCTCGTTCCATTATCCTGCCATGGAAGCACAAGTGTTGAAAGAAAATCAAGAGAACCTGCTGAAAAGGATTAACTGGAAAACTCCATACAGACGGCGCCAACTGTCGATGAACTAGTATCGATCTTACGAATGAATATTCAGGGGTCTCCTAGAATTAGAACTACGTAGAGAATGACACAAGGATTTAGACAGGTTCAAGCCTTCTCCAAAGAGCATAACAACCCTACTTATGTGTTCTTGCATTGACCATCTTGATTACAATCAAGAAGAAGAAGAAGAATTATGCCTAATGTCTCCTCTTGATCCCCCTCAAGTCTGCTGACTTTAGCCTTTATATAGCGCACGAAGTGGTGGTAGTTTCTCCAGGCCAAGAGGCGCCTCTCCGTTTGGTGTAACACACACGTTGATGGAAGTTATTGCAGGATTATGATACCACCACATCGCTTGGCAGTTATTGTCAGAGACAGAGACGTAATTCAGTTTTTCCAGATAATAACAGCGCATATTAACTGCCCTGTGTCCTAAACACAGCACATAAAATTCCCTGATTGATTAGGCCCACATATCTACGGGTTTTTATCAATTACAGGTTGGTTGTAGTTGACCTAGTTGTAGAAAGGCTTACGACCACAAGGTGATCGTAGAAAGGTTTGCGACCGTAATATGGTCGTAGAAAGACTTACGACTATGGGGTGGTCTATAAAGGCTTACGACCACCTAGTTTAGTTCCTCCCTTATTCATATTAAGGGGTATGCTTAAGAAAAGTATAATGATATTGTTATCTATAATAAGAATTACGAATAAATAAATAATTGAGGATTATTATTATATCCTTATCAACTGGACTTTCTCTTCAATGACTCCGGCGAGCAGCACGACATTGTCCTCATTTTCGTCATCACTGCGCTTCCCGTGGGTCAATGTCTTCTTGCAAGACAGCTCGATGTGATTGCACTCTTTCGCGGCATCCTCAGACACCATTTGTGTTATCCTTGTTATAACTTATATTTTTAATCAAAATTTTAGTTACTTTATATTTTTACACCACAGGAAGCAACAATAGAAACACTTGATCTTGAGAGTGAACATGATGTCTTTTTTTGTGTCTCCTCGACATCATTTGTGCCATCCTCGTTATAACTTTTATTTTTATTCAATATTTTAGTTATTTTTATTATAGTTCGTGTACAAATCCAATTTTTGTTTATTTTTATTCCAAATTATAATTATTTAGGTATTTTACTTAGAAATTTGATCGTATGCAAATCAAATTGCTAATTTTATTTTATTTTTATTCCAAATTTTAGTTTTATTATACTTGTCATGGACTCTTTCACTTAGAATTCATATGAAAATCATATTTCGATTTTATTTTATTTTATTTTTATTCTAAATTTCAGTTTTATTGTACATGATATGGACTCTTTCTTTTAATCAAGGCCGTTATAATTTGGACCCACCATGATCGACGGTGTAGATCTTTATTTTTTTCCACCGATTAACGTGAGAATTTCTAACCCTTAAGAGCTGACGCGATGACTTCTTTTGATTCTGCTTTAATAAAATAATTGATTGATTAAAGATTATTGCTAAGCTCTAGGCAACCAAGCAAGTAAGACAATTGGGACAGCTTGCCGGAGCATGCCTACTTGTGATCTTTTTGGTGGAGAGAGAAGCTTCTGTTGCTTTAACTACTTTGCCACAATGCCACTAGCATGTGTTTATTATTCCTCCATTAGTTCAGTAGACATAAAACAATCTTGGAAAGGACCCCTAAGAATTAAGATAGTATTCCTATTAGATATGCCTAGTAGATGACTGAATCATGCTATATGTAAGGTGGTGCCCTCTTTGAGATTTGACTATACACGTTACGTCTGCACTAATGCATCGTTTTTCAGTTCAGTTAGGCACAGATTATATTCTGCCCATATTTATTTCTCTCGTTGTGCAGATTTGCGAGCCGTTTAGAGCATCTACAACAGTTTACGTCACTTATTACTAAAGAGTTACTACATCAGTATAGGTGATATGAAGAAAAGAAGGTGGGGTTATTTCTAAATAAAGAAATCAGCAAAATTGTTAATACCAAGGCATAAGAAATAACCAAATACTCTATTAGAGACTTATTTGTTACTTAAAAATGCGTTTTGTGGGTCCCACTGTCTCCAAACAAAATATCCACCGGATCACTTGTACAACCCGACTTCATTATTGATACGATAAATGAGCCAAAATATATAGACCACAAAGTTGTACTTCATTATTTATCATCAATAATCATGCACACTTTAGCAATTAAAGTCTTAGATATAAACTCAAGTAACAATCATTGAAAAACTGTTTCTTTTTATTAGATTGTGTACTTTTTTTTTTAGTACAAGTTAAGAAATAAACTATTATAGATGTTTTAATATATCATTTTCATGATCTAAATGACAGAAGCGTAATCATCAAAGCTAAGATAGCCTATCTTACACGTAGATCTCCACAAAACGAGCAAAAGAAACCGACTCGTCGAGATCTCGGTATGTGCATATTTTTCGAGAACATTCGTTGGCAACGATCGATGCGCGCGACGTGTAGATAGATCCTTCGCGTCGATCGCTTGATTCGCCCAACGACAGCAGAATTTTGTGGAGATCGCGTTCTCCCGACACCTCCGATCCCGAGGCGATTTTTTTTAGCGTCAAGCTGATCAAACGAATGGAGCAACGCCATCGGCGTCGGACGAACCCGAAAAATCTCGTCAAAAGTAAACGATGATTAATTGGGGGGGCAGCTGCTGGATTCTTCAGAGAGAACACTGTGATTCCACGAGAAAAAAAATCAACGGAATATCATCCAGAGTTACACAGAAACATGGAGTGTCCCGATGGATACTCATACTAGCGCATTGCACAGGACGAACATGGCGGTGTCCGTGTGAAAGGCCAGGAGGAACAAGAGCCTCCACGAACAGTGCATGCACTGACGCAGAAAAGAGGCCGCAGCGCGCGCATGTGCTCCGAGAAATTCTTGCTCCAGATCGGGCTCGCAGGATTGACGAGGATAAGTTTTTCTTGTCGTCGAGGAGGAGGCGCGCGCGCGATGTGGCATGCGTCGTGTGGTCGGGGAGACGAGGAGATGATCGAGCTGCATGCCTTAGCCTGCATGCTCGGTGGAATGGGATGCCCGGGCGCGCGTGTTTCGTCTTTTAGGGACAGTGCGATCTTGGCTGATGCGCGGCCACTCGAGATGGTGCCGCGCTCGGGGAGGCAGCCAGCGGGGCGTGCTGTGCGCGCCAGGTACCAACAGAGGATTGACAGCCTGACAGGCGGAGTGGCTACCTGTTGGTGAGGCGATGTGGGGGTCTAATCCGTGCCCTGGAATTGAAATTTTTTTTTTTTTGCATTTCTGACCTTGTAGTCAGTTTTTATTTCAAAAGTAGTCAGTTTTCACCATAATTTATAAAATTAGTCTCTGCACAATGTTCCTACGCATGGCGGTCAAGGCGGCAGGGACCTACCCTATTCCCGACACGGTAGGATTTGCCTCGACTCGGGACGCTGACAAGTCCGCCGCCGGCGTCCGGGGGGGTGCCACCTGCCCCTATCCGAGAGGGCCACCGCCTCACGCCAGAGGGGCGGTGACTGCCCATATGGGGGGCGCGGCAAGAAGAGGAGAGAGGAAATAGGAGAGAGGAAAGAAAAAAAGAGATAAAAAATGGGAAATTATCAAAAAAAATTCCGAAATTTCAAAAAAATTACGAAAAATCCTTGGAACATGAATAGATATAATAAAATATTTTAAATTTAATTGAAGTTTATTTTATTCATTTAAAATATTTTTCATTTTCTAAAATTCGCAATTAAGCTTTAATTAATCCAATAAAATAGAAATTAAACATTATATTATTAATCATGAATAAAAAAATTCTCAAATTTTGGAACCTAATTCAACCATATGTAAAAATTCAAACCAAGTTCTAAAAGCCCTTCTTTGTTAATGAATTAAAATAAGAATAATAAATCTTGAATAGTAAGGTGATAAATTTTATTTGGGTACTAGATCATCGCAAGAATACCTCTAAAATTTTTTAGAATTTTAAAAAATTATTTGCTATTTTTTTAGCCCAGTCAAACTTAAGGGGTTTGAAGTTAAAACAGTAACTGGTCAAGTTGACTTGAGCCAATCAGACCGTCCAAACAGACCCAGCTCTGATCGGACTGTACGAACATTAACTACAGCCCCACCTGTCAGAACGCTCCGATCAGACCATCCGAACAGACCCGACTCCGATCGGACTGTCCGAACATTAACTATGGACCTCACTTATCAAAACGCTTAAATTCGGGAAACAAATGAAAAAGAAATGAAAATCACGCAGGTCCCACTGTCAACGTCTGATACTAGTGTATTGCTCGGTACAAAACATATTAATTACTTTAGAAAATCCCGAAACGAATTATTTGTTCCACTAGAAAATACAATAATCTTAAAAATGTATAAATAATTCATCTCAACTCAAAATCTTGTGCAACCAATTATGATAATTTTCATTTTAAGTTAATTTTATTTTTAAATAGGCTTCAAATATTTCATTGCCCCAAAAAAATAGTTTTTAGAAATTGATCCGTAACCAAATTAGTTTTACACAGGAAAGTGCTTTAAAATTTGAAAATTCTTAACTAATTCATATAAACTCCAAATGAGTTGAACCAAGTTATTTTGGTCTTATAATTTTATTATCTATTTAGCTATGTAATCCTTTTCTCCACCTCTGTCCTGCAAAATTTTACTAAATAATTAAATTCGAATGAATAATGCTTAGAAACAATTGTTTGGCGACATTTTCCGGAAATCTAATTTTCAAAATACTATAACTTTCACATACTAGCTCCAAATGGAATGATTATTTCACCTAAATTCATATGAAATCATCATCTAGATACTGTAGAAAAATAAATAATTTCTATTTTATTGGATTAATTAAAGCTTATTTGCAAAATCCCGAAAAATAAAAAATATTTTAAATGAATAAAATAAAATTAAATTAAATTTTAAAATATTGTATTAAATCTATTCATGTTCAAAGGATTTTTACGTAATTTTCTTGAAATTTTAGATTTTTTTTAAAAAATTTCCGGATTTTTTCCCTCTTCTTTCTTTTCTTTTCTTTTCCTCTCTCCTCTTCTTGCCGCGCCCCCCATATGGGGCAGGTCACCTGCCCCTCCCGGTGTAGGGGGCAGTACCCGTGGTAGGAGCACTGTGTAGAGGCTAATTTTGTAAATTATGGTGAAAGAGGGCTACTTTTGAAATAAAAAAAAAATAACTATAGGGCGAAATGCAAAAAATTCACGAATTGTACATTACGCCGACGTTCTCCCTTTTTTTGGACCAAGGGAGCTTTTATTAAGTTTGAGCAGGATTACAATCCCGGATCATAGTCTCTTGCATGAAGCTGGGAACCTCAAGCCACGTACACCGCCTCAAACTACAAGAAACCTGCTTATTTGCCCGCTACCGTACTCCCTCCATTCTTTTTTAGATGTTGTTTTAGAATACATGCAGTCAACCTTTCCAAAGCTTGATCATCAATATATACAAAAGTATTAAGATTTGTCATGTTGAAATGATATTACTAGATTTGTCATCAAAAATACTTTCATACTAATATAATTTTAACATTTTTTACTGACACACAATTAGAAAAATTAACAGTCAATTGTGTGTTGGTGATATGTCGATGTCTAAAGCGATAAGTAAAAAAGGACGGAGATAGTAACAAAAAACAAAGGGAAAATTAGCTCAGTGACATCAGATTAGAACGTAATCGGAGGAATGACACTCTGTTCATCATGCACTGAAAAATAGTATTGCAAACACCGAAAAATTAGAAGAATGACATTGCCGCCAATTACTTTCGTTTTCATAATTTTATAAATATGGAAACTAAGCTAAAAAATTATCAATTTTTTTTGTGGAGCCTCCCGAGACAATTTAATTGTTTGTGTATTTTTTTTCAAAACATTATAGATTCTGATTTTGTCTCTAAAATTCATTTATGTATACTGTTTGTATAGATTTTCTAATATAGAAAATAAGGTCCAAACATTATGAAAAAAAAATTTAGGCTCCTTACACAGTGGACTTGATTATGTAATTTTTCCAGAATTTTACAAAATTAAGTAACGCAATTTCATAATGTCCACTGTGTGAGGAGTCTAATATTTTATAATATAAGGACATTATGAAATTGTATTAATTAATTTTGTAAAAATTCTAGAAAAATTACACAATCAAGCCCACTATGCAAGGTGCCTGAAAAAAAAATCATAATGTTTGGACCTAATTTTCTATATTAGAAAATTCCTACAAACAGTATACTTAAATGAATTTTAGAGACAAAATCAGAATGTATAAATTTTTTTAAAAAATATACAAATAATTAAACTATGTTGGGAGGCTCCACAGAACAATTGATAATTTTTTGAGCTTAGTTTCTATATTTAAAAAATTTGGAAACGAAAGTAACTAGCCGCGATGTCATTCATCTAATTTTTTGGTGTTTACGATGTTATTTTTCAGTGCGTGACAAACAAAGTGTCATTCCTCTAATTACGTCATAACGCGATGTCACTGAGCTAATTATCCCTAAAACAAAACCCAAGAACTACTCAGCTCCCTCATTTCTGCGGGAATCGGCACCGCTTCTGATCGGTCACCGGTTGGGTCACCCTACATCTCTACAAGCTTCTGGCTATCAGTTTCAAGGATTAACATATGAAACACCAATTCGTCTTGCGCGCAGAAGACCATCCCGGCAAGCGAACGCTTCCATAATTAAGGCATTCATCGCATCAGGGTACCGGATAGCTTCTGCCCCCGGAAAAACACCGAGAGTCTCGGACCACTACACCTGATGCTCCATGATTATCAGTCATGTAGAAAGCGCCATCAGAATTGCACTTGAACCAATCCACCTGTGGGAGGCACCAGGTTGGAGACTGGTTTACCTGACGTAGGGGCTTCTGTACTTGCTGCATCATCTGACAGAGATCAAAAGCTGTATCTCTGGCCCAGAAGATGTCCTGTCTCGGTTGCATACCCTTCACGCCATGTCGACGATTATTTCTAGCAGACCAAAGTGTCCACATTCCACACATGATAATGGCAGCATTTCCCCTTTTGCGAACCCGAATCAAGTAATAGATCGTGAGCCCAAGTGTAAGGATGAAGCCAAGGAATTTTGACATCCACAAGCTCCTGCAAGAAGTACCAGAATTGCTTGGCAAACGTGCATTCCACCAGAACGTGGAAAATAGAATCCGAGTCAGCACCACAGAACTCACAATTAGCTATCTGTTCAATGTGTCTTCTATGGAGAATTTGACGAGCTGGTAGGAATTCATGTAGCACCCTCCACCAGAAATGGGAAAATTGGAGTTAGTTGGTTATTATTCTGTATCACGGAAGGCTACTGTTGTTGAATTTAGAGAACTATTGCAGATTCGGGTTTCTATAAGAAGGTGATAATATAAGTGCCTGCATATGTTTCCTCTTGAGTGTTTTTTTAAGTAGAAAGAAGATAATGGCATGGTGCATCTAGGTAAAGGGTAGGTGCAAAAGAAGAAGAAAAAAAGCAAGAAGAGAAGGTATGTATACTCCTGCCTAGTGTCCTACTACTTCGGCCCAAGCCCTAAACGTAATAGTATGCCTGGCTAACCATATATTTCTGGGCCTAGCTTTCCGATCTCCATATAGCCTATCATACCCAGCTGCAGAATTTGCAATACCTCTATAGGCCTCTGTATCTGCACATGGGCCTTATCCTCTGTCCAAGGCTGGGAATCCAACGGTCAAATGGGCCGAATGTCTCCTCCCGGACCCTTTAAAAGCCCAACAAAATGACAAGATAGACAACCCGTAACCCGTAACAACCTTGTACGACCTTCCTCCCCGACTCCCGTTTCCCTCCACTCCCCAACGGCAAAACCCACTTCGGCTTCTCCGCTCTTCCCACCAAAACCCAAACCACCTCCTCCCCAAACCCTAGTCCATCGCCATGGCTGCCATTTCCGATCGCCTCCACCTACTCCTTGCCCTTATCTTCCTCGTACCGCCCCTCGCCGCCGCCCAGTCCCGCCCCTTTGGAGGTAAACGCGGTCCCAGTTCGGTGGGGGGAAATTCGCGAGATCTGGTTGCGGTGGCTGATTGGTGTTGTGTGTGACTGTGTGGTCTCGCAGGGGCGCCTCCGGGATACGCGCGGTACGTGGTCGACGCGGCGGCGATGCCGTCGGAGGAGGAGTACGACTACATCGTGGTGGGGGGAGGCACGGCGGGTGCCCTCTCGCGGCGACGCTGGCCGGGCCCGGAGGCGGTCGCGTGCTCCTGCTCGAGCGCGGCGGCGCGCCCAGCGAGTTCCCGGCGCTCGCGACCGCGGGCGGGTTCGTGAGGACGCTCGTCATGGCGGACCCCGCGCCGGAGTCCGACGCTCCCGCGCAGGCCTTTACGTCCGAGGACGGCGTCCCGAACGTGCGCGCCAGGGTGCTTGGCGGTGGCACGGCGATCAATGCGGGGTTCTACTCGCGCGCGCACCCGGATTGGTTTCGGGGCCACGGGGAGGTACGTTTCTCCATCCTTCTCTGCATTTTACTGCTTTTGGTGCTATATGCATCGGCGCATAGTCGTCCAATGCGAGCCTGTACGTGTGGATACGGCGCATTGCGGCTGGTTTGGGCGGTAACGTATTCGGTCATACAGTGATTTTTGTCAATTATTGGAGATTCAGGGTGCTGAGGTGACGAATTGGGACATGCGGCTGGTTAATTCATCATATGAGTGGGTGGAGCAAGAATTGACATTCCAGCCGGTGGTGCGTGGGTGGCAGGCCGCGGTGCGGGCCGGGCTGCTGGAAGCTAATGTGACGCCATGGAACGGCTTCACAGTGGACCATGTCGTTGGAACTAAGGTTGGTGCCACCACCTTTGATGCATCAGGCCGCCGCCACAGTGCTGCGGACCTCCTTGCCTGCGCCCGTCCTGGCCGTCTCCGTGTTGCTGTCCATGCTACAGTTACTCGCATCATCATCAACCCCATTAACCCTGGTGAGAGATGTATTCTCTACTTCCTTGCTTGTTACTTTCCGATCCATGTGGAACTTTGGATAAATGAATTTGTATGACAGATTGGTGTATAACTGCATTGCCATAATATTGTGGGCGTTTGGTATGGCCATTGGAGTTAGTACAATACTTGTTGTTCAATCCACTTATTAGTAATTGATATCCGGAATACTTGCATTAGTTTCTGCTACCATTTGTTTGATCAATTTTTGAGAAAGGAGGATCGTCCCTGGTCCGTCGCCACCTAGGCGTCATTGTGGAGAGGGACGCCATGATCGGTCGCCATCTGGTCCAATTATATAAAACGAAAGTTCTTGCAGAGGGAGGTGATAAGCATTTACCATTTGGTATTGTATATGTACAATTTTATCATAGAGGCCAATCATTTGACAACCTTGGTTGATTGATCATGCCAATCATTTGCATGATGAAATTCTGGAAAGAAGCCATGTGCACTGTATTGCATGATATAACCATTATGGCATTTTGGGTCACACACGCGTATGATAGTTAAGAGTCTAGACTAATGCTGATTTCTGGGTGAATTAGTTGATGCCAAAATCCTCAGTCCACAACAGAGAGTAAATATACTGTCATTATTTTTTTCCTGTTATTTCTTTTTCCCGTTATTTCTGTATGAGGTAGGCTACTTTTGAGGTGCCTTACCTATTCCATTTTAAGCTTACCTGTGTTGGGACCTAGATTTACATTCAGACCCTTTGTGTATACCAAGCTAGTCCCATGATTAGTAGGCAGGAGCTAGCTCACACTATATAACATCGATGGATGTCACATAGTATATGCACATAAAGAAAATGAATACTTCATAATACATAAGTAGTCATACACATGCCTTATGGTCAAGTTTTACATAACGGGCCAACGTACCGAATGAATCCAAAAGGGGAAATAGCATCGGAATGTAAATAAGCCAAAAGGGTCTCCATGATTTGCCACTGACAATCGACTGGGGCTACAACCTAGTACTCGTTGTTGTCTTTACCTCCAAATCCCAACGCATAGAAATATGCATACCCTGGGTCTTTATCCTCAAAAGTCTGAATTCACATATTTGATCAACAATGAAGCGTTGAAAGAGCCTCGGTGACTGCAGGCTCAAACTCTGGTCAAAGACGACAGACGAAGTCATAAAAGGCGGCGGTCACGATCCATATACGCAGACCTTATGACACTCTTGGCAGAGCGGAGAAGCGGCTTGTCGGTGGACGCTAGAGGCGGCGAGGCTCGAAGAAATCGTTGACGGAGGAGTCCTTCTAGCGAAGCATCTCCAACTCATGTTGAAGCGAAAAGAACTAAGCTTTGTTGCTCTGTTGGTATCGCTTGCACAAGTACTCCTAGATCTGACGACTGGAACGCAAACCAAAAATGTCTGGCTGAATGGAGTCGTCGACGCTGACCATCAAGTTGGCTCGAACACGGGCCTCATCAGCATACCAGCGCTCAAAAACGTCTATGGCATACTGAAAGGCCTCATTATCAGCGTCAGCGTCAGCGGCCTCTGCCTCTTTGATAGCCTCATCTTCTATAGGAGGTGCAGAAGTAGGTTGTTTAGGGAGGAGGCTGAACCGGCGACGGCGGACAAGGTCGAGCACCAGTGACATGTCCCCAGAGGCGGAGACCATCGAGCGTGATCTCCATGAGTGAGGACCACAACCTGTAGTTCGTCCTATGAAGCTTTGTTCCCGATAATGAGATCGTAGTTAATGGAACGGAAGCCATCGGTAGGCAGCACTGGACGGCGTGGCGACCAAGGCAACGAAGTTTAACAGGCGGTTGTAAGATCGAGGAGGCCGACTAGAGGGGGGTGAATAGGCGGTTTTAAAAATTCTTTGGCTAAAACCTTTTCTAATGCGGAAGCTAATAACAAATCGGTTTTGCCCAATTAAAACCTAAATCAACTAGGTTCAACTAAGTGCACCAACAATACAAGTCTATTGATAAAGATAGCAATTAAGCATAGACTTGTAAGCTATTCAATTCTAGCAATGACAATAACACAAGGTAATGAATAACTATTACAATCATACACAATATGAATAAGCAATTTAATACAAGGTATATAAATTGCATAAAGTGAATCAAGCATTTATACACAATGAATGTAAATGCAATAGTAAGGCAAAAGAGATCACACCACAAAGACACATAGATGTTTTACCGTGGTGTTCGGAGACTTGCCGGTCTCCCCTAATCCATGTTGAGGCAAGCCCAAACCAACCGAACCAACACCTCGCTTCACTAATGTTGCTCTTTCCTTCACTCCGGAGATGGCGAGCACCACACCACTCACAAACCGCCTGGGTCTTCTCACAATCTTCTTTGAGAAGCTCACCGGCGCAACGACGCCACCACGCCATCTAGGTGTCGGCAAACACCAAGAGTAACAAGTCTAGAACTCTCACTTGAACTAATCAAGTGTCTAAGCTCAAGTGGATACACAATCCACTACCTAATGCAACACATGCAATAGGATTTGCTCTCAAACCTCACTAAGTGCAACGCATGTACAAAAGAATATGAGATGCTTGCTCTTTGCTCAATGGAATGACTAGGGGCACCACAACCTCAGCAACCTTCTCCAACCGGCCACAAGGGGTATATATACCCACACAAGAAAAACTAGCCGTTGGAAGCAAAGTCTGCTGAAAAATCAGCTCGAGCAGTGCTACCTCGTTGAAGTCACGGTACTACCGCACAACGGTTCAACGGTCAGATCAGCTACACACAGCGCTCTGAACTAGACGTTGAAAAAGCGGCGCGGTACTACCTCCAAGGAACACGCGGTAGTTCCGCACAAGGCACTGCGGTACTACCGCTTTCCAAGAGAGCAACACATGCTCACAAACACTGCTAAGGACCAAAAGAGACACGTTCTAGAATTTTCGTACCGCCAACACACGATCGGTACATCCGGGTTGCGGTCGTACCGCTCACACAGAGCCGGTACTACCGCACCACCAAAACATCTAGAAAAGCTCACAAACACACGTTCTGGAAAAAACGTGCCGCTCAAAATACGGTCCTACCGAAGTGCGGTCGTATCGCGCACACAGCGCCGGTACTACCGCTCCATGGGTCCAACTACTCAAACTCGGACTTGGACACGTGGACGGCTAGGATTGAAATGGTCGTTCGGACCGCGTTTTTAACCGCACGATCCGAGAGACGTTCGGACGGTCCGAACGTCCCACGGTAATACCGCTCAAGAATGTCGGTACTACCGTGGTGCGGTTATACCACTCACACAGAGCCGGTACTACCGCTCCACAAATCTGACCAGACCACACAGTTCCGATTGACACGCGGACGGCTCAGAACGATTGGGCCGTTCGGACCAAGGTTTAAACCGTTCGATCAAAAGGTACGTTTGGACGGTCCGAACAGCACACGGTAGTTCCGCCAAGGAACACCGGTACTACCGCTTCACGGTAGTTCCGCTCAGTGCATGCCGGTACTACGTCAAGGCGGTAGTTCCGTCGACACAGTCGGTACCACCGTTTCTCAAGAGAAAGCACACAGTTTGCATTCGTTTCAACTCAATTTGCAAAACACATTTGCCAAATTGATGCGTGATGCAAACAAATGTTCAAGTAGGATTCTCAACAAGTTGTAAAACACATTTGCCAACTTTTAGAATCACACCACAAGGAATAAGGTATATAGACTTAAACCGTTTGCAAAACACATTCGCAAACCAAAGTCACATGCTACAAGGATTAAACATGAGCCTCAACTATTTGCAAAACATATTTGCAAACAAATAGCATCATGCCACAATGATAAGGTGCATGGACCTAGACCATTTGCAAAACATATTTGCAAACTAAAGTCACATGCTACAAGGGTTATCCATGAGCCACAACTATTTGCAAAACACATTCGCAAATATTGTCAATATGTTAAAGAGAGCTAGAGCAAGCACAACGAGCTATCAACACATGACTAACTCAAAGCTACTAGTCAAGGCTCCTTTTAATAGTACGACAACCTATACTAGCAATCCGGTCTTCCATCCAAATATTAAGACCGGTAAAAGACTAGGAACACATCCTTAGCCCTAGCTAGTCATACCTTTGTCTTGAGAAAACACTTGAAGCATGATGACGCACATCTTCACTTCAAGTTCGGGTTCTTGACTTGAATGCTCATCAACACATGATGAGTTCTTCACTTGACTTGATGATCAACTCATGATCATCTTCTCTTCTTGAACATCATCAACACATGATGACTTCCTCTTCTTCAAGAATCTTGATATGATGCTCATCAACACATGATGACATCATTTTCTTGAACTTGGCTTGATGATCATCAACACATGGTGATTTTCTTCACTTCGGGATCTTGACTCGAACATCATCAACACATAATGATTTCCTTTATCTTGAATCTTGACTTGATGACAATCAACACATGATGCCATCCAAAGTCTTTGTCATCATGGAACCTAACCTGCTTATCCAACTCATGGAAAATGTTAGTTCCACAATATGATTATCATTAATTACCACATCATACCATTAACTCATAATGGTAGGACAAGATATCGCAATCTTTCCCTCTTTAGTAATTGATGATAATCACTTTAATTACAAATTAATTGAATGTTGATTGGTACGAGTATATAAGCACTACACAAGTCTTATATACTCTTATGAATATATTAACTACACAAGTTAAATACATTCAAGGATACGTGAGTACACATGAACTACACAAGTTATGTTATACTCATATGAATATATTAACTACACAAGTTTAATATATTCGAAGGGTATGTTTCAAAGTAAAGATCCCAAATATATGTGGACAAGGGAATATGGATCAATACTAATGAAACCGCAAAACATAGAATGAACTCCTCCTACA
Source organism: Phyllostachys edulis (assembly GCA_036346405.1). NCBI lineage: Eukaryota > Viridiplantae > Streptophyta > Magnoliopsida > Poales > Poaceae > Phyllostachys > Phyllostachys edulis. Next base: position 70,125,347 of record CM070556.1, read on the forward strand.
TGTGTGCATACACAAATGTGTAACAGGAACATATGCATATATTCAAGTTAACCTTTTGGTGGAGTTCAACTTATATTTTGGATCCGAGGAATGCAACAAAATATATGAATACAATGTAGAATGCATACCTCAATTGTTCTTTATATCCAAACCGAGACTAAACATGAGATATAACAATAGAAGAGTTAGTCTCACAAATAGATTTATCATTATGAATGCATACCTGTTTGGATTTTTCCTTTTGTTTATCCAATGAATTAGATTTGTCATCAATTACTTGCATGCCTTCATGATTTTCACTTTTATATCCAAATAAGACTACACAATATGTATATCAATAAAAGTGTTAGTCTCACAATTAGATTTGTCGTTAATCACTTGCATGCCTTCATGATTTTCACCTTTATATCCAAATAAGACTACACAATATGTATATCAATAAAAGTGATAGTCTCACAATTAGATTTGTCATTAATCACCAAAACTCCATTAACACATAATGGTAGGTCTAGATCCTTCAGCGGCGCTGGACGGCGCGACAGTTAAATTGACGTTCTTTTTTTGGGGAACCAAACTCTGTTAAAAGAAAACCTTGGAAGGTTTCCTAAAAATCGGTCTCGGCCCCGAGCGGACGGTGACGGGCGGTGGGCTTGGCCCGTGTCATCCTCGGGTCGGGCGTCAGGGGGCAGCGCCGTCGAGTCGAGCGGCATCGAGTCAGGAGGTGGCGTCGAGCGGAGGGCGGCGCGCTGTGGGCTCTCGACTCGGCTCGAACTCGGTCCCTTAACGAGCCAAGCTAAGCCGGCTCTTTAGCTCGATTTCTTAACGAGTCGAGTTCGAGCTGGCTCGCGAGTTACTCGTCAAGCTCGTTAAAAAACCAACACAGTTGAGCAGTAGCACCAGACTAGCCCAACCCAGCAACCCTTAGATAGTCCATGGAGGTCCAAGTCCCAAGCTATGATCTCTTGACTTTCTAAAAATTTTATTATACGGATTTTCCTTTTTTAGCGAGCCTAACGAGTCTAACAAGTCTAACGAGCCCCAAACTGGGATCTCTTGACTTTCTTAACGAGCCTAACGAGCTTAATGAGCCAAATTTGAGCTTTTTAACGAGCCGAGCTGAGCCAGGTATTCTGCTCGTTAGCTTAACGAGCCGAGCCAAGCTCGTTTTTTTAACGAGCTGAGCCGAGCTGGCTCGTTATCCACCCTTAGTGGGCTCGGCCTGCGTTGTCCTCGGGTGTAGTGGCGTTAGCGGGCGGTGGCGTCGGGCCGGGCGTCAGGCAGCGTCGGCGTTGAGGCAGCCTCGGGTCAACGACGGTGGTGGCCCGATCTGTGCGGCGGCGGCGGCCTTCGACGGCGGCAACGGCGGTGGTAGGATGGCAGCGGAAGGAGTTAGGTTAGTGCTCTAGCTCTGATACTATGTTATAAATATTGTGTGTGTATTCATGAGGCTCAATGTGCAATATATATAGAAAGTACAAGGGGATATTACAAAAGAATGTGCCATACATATATAAGGAAATACAAAAGTCATATAAGGAAATACAAAGGAATTCCTATTCTAACAATAAATATTCCATGCAAATAGTTGGTGTTTATTTCCGATCTTGTTTACAAGGTAGATATTATATTTTTGTGCTAGGAAGATGTAAACTGAAAAGAAACACATCAAGTAGAGTAAGAGTAGCATAATGACTTTGAAAGGCACGTGGAACTGTCACTACAAGGTAAAACTTTTGCGTATGTTGATTGCTATTCACTCCACATCTATTAAAAAATTTCCAGTGAAATGAAGCTTATATTGGTGGAATACACTGGATTAACCCCTTCCTATGTTAGCTATTATCCTAATTCTCTTGAATCAATGGACTTTTGTGTACCAGCACATAAATTTTAGTTCTCAACTGTTTTAAGTATGAGTGAGTGACCTCTGCCCTTTTGTTGCATTTATCCAGCTGCACGCCGTGGAAGATCTCCACGACCAGCAGTAGCAGCAGTTGGTGTTGTGTACCAGGACCGTCTTCTCCAGCAGCACCAAGCCCGATTGCGCCCAGGTGGGGAGGTTATACTTTCTGCAGGTCCCCTAGGGAGTCCGCAGTTGCTGCTTCTCAGTGGCATTGGCCCTGCTAGTGATCTTACCTCCCTAGGCATCCCTGTTTCTGCTGATGTCCCTGATGTCGGCAAGCATATGTTTGACAACCCTCGTAACGGCATCTCCATAGTCCCATCAGTCCCCATTGATCACTCCCTTATCCAGGTAGTTGGCATCCCTTCTGCTGATGGAACTGCCTCCTACCTTGAAGCTGCATCATACATTGTCCCCCTTGCTCCCATGCTGCGCCCTGCTGGTCCTTTTATTAGCTCGTCTTCACCAGTCTATGTTACTGTGGCAACTATTATGGAAAAGGTTCCTGGCCCATTATCTGAGGGTTCACTCTGGCTTTCGTCACCCAATCCCTTGGAGAGCCCCGCTGTGCGCTTCAACTACTTCAGCCGTCCTGAGGACTTGGTGCGGTGTGTCATGGGTGTTCGCCGTGTGGCAGAAGTGCTTGAGAGCAGGACAATGGACATATTTCGTTCAGCAGTGGGATCATTGAGCCAAAGTAGGAGAGGGTCTGTTCCGAGGGACTTCAGGATTATTGGGGCAGCACTGCCAGTTGACTGGAGTACAAATGACACGGCTGTGGGAGATTTCTGCCAGCAGACTGTCGCAACATTATGGCATTATCATGGAGGGTGTGTAGCTGGAAGTGTTGTTGACAGGGATTTCCGGGTGATTGGCGTGCGCACACTTCGTGTGGTGGATGGATCAACATTCAGTGAGACACCTGGGACAAATCCTCAAGCCACAGTCATGATGATGGGCAGGTATGAATTGGTATAATTCTTCTACATTCATTTCAGAAAAGAAAAAAATTGTCTGTAGTTCAATCCAGATAATTTTTTTTAGAACTCGCAGGAGGTCTGAATCCAGATTTGTTTTTAACAATGTTATAGTGGTAATTGACATGATTGCCTTGCTTATTGACATCTAACAGGTATGTGGGGCAGAAGATGATTGACGAGCGACACAGCAGAAGGCAAGTGACAAGATCATCAGAACCCTCTTCCAATGCTTGAAAAAAATGACCTAACAGCAAGCATTTCAATGCTATCGTATGAGGTGCATCATATTTCTCCTCTGGCGCATAGCTACTGTTACTTTTTGCTAACGATATACGATGTATAGAGCAATAGAAGGGGAATGATGTTTTGTTTGTCTGTCTGTGTAGTGATAGCATGAGGGAAGCAGGACTTGCCTAGATATCATTTTTGTGTAGTGAATAGTATCTGCAGGACAGGTGCTTAGATGTTCTGATGTGTAGCTTTATGGTGATTGGTGAGTGCTGACTATACATAGGGATACAACAAATGTTGAAAGTCTATTGCCAATGGTGACTACTTTGTCGATATGAATAGTGTTTTTCCTTGAATTGCTGAATTCAGAACCTTTGAGATAGAGAAACATCAAACATGCTGCGATTTGTTCTTTTTCTTTTTTGGAACTAGCATGTTGAGACACTGTTTTTTTTGTTGCGGATGATGTAAATATCCTTTGTAGATGCGTCAGTTCAACATCTTGGCTGAGAGTTGCTCTGCTTTGGGGTTGTTTGCCCTTCCATAGCATTGTATTTAGGTGCAGATATGTAGCCATTTATTTTCATGCTACGTGCTGTGATATTGTCGCCTTTAGTATTTGATATCGGAATACAAATTACTCACTCCGTAAAAAAATAGAGGGCAAAAAATATAGGGCGTATTTCATCATGCACATATTCCTAGAAGAAATTGAGAATGGCTAAACTACTCCTAATTATTACTACATTTATTCTTTTTTACTTGTCGTTTTGAATATTGACACGGTTTCTAATACTCACATTTGACAATTACTTTTTATAATTATATGTTAGTAAAAATATTAAAAATATAATGATATTAAAGTACTTCTTATGGCAAATCTAATGATATCATTTTGACGTGACATTCAAATAATTTTTGCATATTAACGATTAAAATTTTAAAATGCACATATTCTAAAACGATGTCTAAAAAAGAAAAAGGGAGTATCTATAAGTACTATATGCAATATATGTATGTAGGGGATACAAAGTAAAACTTATATTTATTATGGGTTTAGAGGGAATAACACATATTTTGCACGTGGTTCTCTCGAGCCGTGCGCTCGCTGACGACCCGGACCATACATGTAAACTTGTACTAGCTTTCGGTAGTTGCGTTGTCTGCACGGTCTGCGCGCCGCCGGGACACCCCGTGCCGTGCCGCAGCGAGATCGATCGATTCACTGATATCCGCGAGCGCGCGCCTCACCCGCCCGCCGTGCCAACTCGCGCGGCTCACCCAGCTGCAGGCTGATCACACCGCGAGTGCGCGCAGGCGCAGCTGGGAATCACGCAATATGTATGACACTTGGTTTCTTTTGTTTGCCCTTCTGGTGACCGTGTTTGCACGTCGATCATCCCTACACTAGCTACTGCGTAATGTGTATGGTATGGGCACAGGATTTTGCCGTTGGCAGCTGAGCTAGTCCTCTTAACGTCCTGCACTAATGAAACAGTTTGGCATTCAAGGTCTCTCTAACTTACCACGTCCCAGAGGCTGAGCAATAGTACAACTGCTAGCAATTCCGATCCATTAAGCATATCGGGAGAATCTGCTTTCATATTACAACTTAAGTTCACAACAGTCGAAGAACAAACTCAACATCACGCAATCTAAGCCCATCAATACTTGGTATACATGATGGAGAGGTTTCCATCTATAAGAGTATGCATATGATTGGTCCTACTCTCCTTGCTAGTATAACAAATAGACATGTCAGTGCTCGATAGTACTCCCGTTGGCAATGGCCCCATAGCTAGCCCTTTCAGGCTACATGTCTACTACAGATGCACGACGGCCGCGACACGATAACTCGATTTCTGAATGATCTCACGCGTGGTCGACCGTTCATCGCCATCTCCATTTCATTAACGCCAACCATAAAGATCGACCGGTCGACGCATTCAATGGCCACTTGACCGCTTCACTCTCAGAGCTCGTGTTATATATACTCTGAAACTGTTCTGGTACGCAGCGGCTCCTGATCGTATCAGAGTTGTGAGATATGATACGAGCATAAATGGTATAAAAAATGAAGTAGACAAATCTCATATAAAAAACCAAAATAACGGCGACGAAACAACAACGACAATAGAGAAAGATTTGGTGAAGCCAACCGTAAATTTCTTACGCACAATATCAAAAGAGTACAAGGGATTGTCGTTTTCTCACAACCCTCTCGAATCTCTTAGGACATTCGGATTCTTATCCTATACAAGAATATAGTGCTAAAGAATAACCTAGCATCTAATCCTCCCGTGCCTTTTGTTTTGGATGAGTTCATGGCTTGATTTGCTTCTTGGGTTCATATTGCCACCCCTCATAGGTTTATAGTCTTCTAGTCCTCCAACGTAAAGTAGAAATCATACTTAAAAGAGAAATATAAATCCTAATAGAATTAGGATTCATCTAGAATTAATGCAGCACACCACTCTAAGGAATAGGATATAAGTCACCGTATCTCAACAGTTCGGAGAAGACATGTGGACATGTCCATTCTTATGTTTTGGGGTCGCAGATTGGCTTGGTCGGCATACTCGATGTCACACTTTCAGACGAGTTCATGTCCCATTGCAGGAGTGGCACTTAAGCTTCACCTGCCAACTACTTTGTCCACAGCTTGCTTGAGCTGTCAGAAAAGGATAATCTATATATTCAGCTCGCGATCGAGCTACATGTAATATAGAAGTTGATAAATACTCAACACGTAGGATATATATTATCCTCTCCGTTATGAAACAATGTCAAATTTTCCAGGTATCTTGCAGGAAGAAAACATCCACTCACACCAAATACGAGTTACTAGGAAAATCTTATGGGGTCCTACATTCCAAATGAGGCCACCGGTAAGAGAAGGCAAGTCGGGTAGTTTAGGTCGCTTGTTATCAACGTACACGCATCTTTGTAGTCCCCCATGTAGGAAGGGCCCCTCAATTCTCCCAGAACACATGGATCAAAAGTCATAACTAACCATGATTCTGACCATCATATGTCAAGATCAATGAAGGCAATGCTAATTAAGCACTAGGTAAACAAAGATCATTGTCGAGACTAAGTTTAAATTTCACCACATCATGAAATTACTCCGGTGGCGTTACTAAAGTTGAACATTACAAAGGCTTTTGACTCGATGTCCTAGGAATACCTTCTAATGCTCCTCCAGAAAAGGGGTTTCAGTGATGGCCCTGATCTTCTCCTCCTCTTCCTCGATCCTCTCAATGGGAACCCGGGACCGAACTCAAGCATAAACGGGGCCTTCGACAAGGAGACACCCTCTTGCCGTATCTTTTCATCTTCGCCATGGATCCTCTACAGCACCTCTTCCATCAAGCAACTGATCTAGGTGGCCTCTCCCCCATTCGTGGGCGTCTTGCAAAACCGAGTCTCTCCCTTTTATGCGGATGATGCAATCATGTTTGTCAATCCTGTTAAGCAGGACGTTGACACCACCATAAGTATCCTCAAGGCTTTTGGTCATGCTACTGGACTAAGGATCAACTTTGACAAAAGTTCGGTGGCCTTAATCCGTTGCCAACAAGTGGATGTCGACGATGTTCTCGAGTCTTTCTCCGGTGCACGAGTTTCCTTCCCTCTGAAGTGTGACGCATCTGGATTTACCTCTTGCTCTTGGCAGGACAAGGTTAGTCCACCTCCAACCGATTCAGGATAGAGCACGTGCTAAAACGACATGATGGCTATCTTTCATGATTTTTATAGTTACGCTTTGCCTTTTTTTTAGCTTGAATTTTGAGATCATTACTTTACTTTCCAAAAAAACCGATGCTAAGCAAATACAGCAGTACAGACCTATTTGTCTTCGTTAGTTTCAAAGTGTTTACTAAAGTGGCTACTAATAGAATTAGTGGTGTAGCTAATAAGGTTGTTAAACCATCCCAATCAGTGTTCAGGCAGGGGAGATCTATTCTTGATGGAGTAGTCATTCTACACGAAACCATCCATAAGTTACATAAAAAATTGGATGGAATAGTATTCAAGATAGATTTTGAGAAAGCCTATGATAAAGTAAAATGGCCAGTTTGTATTTCACACCTTGAGGATGAAAGGTTTTTCACCTAAGTGGTGTGCCTGGGAGGAAAGCTTCGTTAAAGGCGGGAGTGTTGGAATAAAAGTCAATGAGGATATTAGACCTTTTTTTCAAACTCGAAAAGGTCTTAGGCAAGGGGATCATATATCTCAAATTCTCTTTAATATTGTTGTGGATATGCTTGCTATCTTTATTTCAAGAGCTAAAGAAGTAGGTCTTTTATCGGGAGTAGTTCTTCACTTGATTGATGATGTGTTGTCAATATTACAGTATGCTGATGATACTATTCTTTTCTTAAATAATGATTTAGAACAAGCAAAAAATATGAAACTTATTCTTTGCGTCTTTGAACAATTATCAGGTTTAAAGATTAATTTTCACAAGAGCGAGATTTTTTATTTTGGTAAGGCCAAAGAAGTGGAACAGCAATATACTCAATTATTTGGTTGTGAAGTTGGTACCTTTCCTTTCAAATATCTAGGTATTCCAATTCACTATAGAAAATTAAGGAATTGTGATTGGAAATGGGTTGAGGATACAGTCAAAAAGAGACTTAGTAGTTGGAAAGGCAAGAACATGTCTGTGGGTGGACGATTAGTTCTTATTAACTCAGTGCTTAGCAGTCTGTCAATGTATATGTTATCTTTTTTTTGAGGTTCCTAGAGAGGTTCTAAAAAGGCTAGATTTTTATCGGTCTAGATTTTATTGGCAGAGTGACAGCCATAAACGGAAATATAGGCTTGTCAAATGGAGTGTGGTGTGCACACCTAAAGAACAGGGAGGCTTGGGCATTCAAAACTTTCACGCAAAAAATAAAAGTTTACTAGGTAAATGGTTGTTTAAGCTGCTTAATGAAGAAGGAGTGTGGCAATCATTACTAACAAGGAAATACTTGGGTGAGAAGAGTCTATCTTAGGTGGTTAATAAACCTAGGACCTCCTAGTTTTGGTCGGGTCTTATGAAAATAAAAGATCAAATTTTCCATTTTGGTTCATTCCAGGTTAAAAATGGAATGCAAACCAGGTTTTGAGAAGATACTTGGTTACGAGATTCTCCACTGAAAAATCAATATCTAACTCTTTACAATGTGGTGAGGAGAAATAATGATACAGTGGCAAAGAGTCTGGGATCGGCTTCTTTGCATATTTTATTTCGAAGACCTATTATTGGGTCTAAATTATAGGCTTGGAATGAGCTAATTTTGAGAATTGTTAATTTATAACTGAACTCTCAAACAGATGTTTTCAGGTGGAATTTAAATAAGTTTGGATTTTTCTCGGTACAGTCTTTTTATGTAGCACTAATTGGAAATATTCGAGCTCCCATTAGAGATTTCTTTTGGCGCATTAAAATTCCTCTAAAAGTGAAAATTTTTCTTTGGTATCTCAAGAGAGGGGTTTTATTAACTAAAGATAATATGTTCAAAAAACAATGGAGGGGAAGCAAAAAGTGTTGTTTTGTATTAAAGAAGAAACAATACAGCATCTTTTTTTGGACTGCCCCTTTGCACGTATTGCATGGTGGGCTGTTCACTGTGTGTTTAATTTATCTCCTCCTGTGAGTATAGAAAATATGTTTGGGGATTGGTTAGTCGGTATTCCAAAAATTTTAAAGTCACAACTCCTAATGGGAGCTAGTGCCTTATGTTGGTCTATGTGGTTATGTCGGAATGAGGTTGTTTTTGACAAAACGAATATCACTAATCTCTTGCAGGTTATCTTTTCGAGTGGGCATTGGCTAAGGACTTGGGCAAATCTGCCGCCATCGACCTAGAAGGAGGCTATGTGGGCTGGAAGCGTCAGATTGGAGTTTGTGGCGAAGCAAATATTAAACTTTCATGGGTGGCGGCTTACTCACAGGATTAGTAATAATTGAGTTTTAATTTCAGTCGTCTTTTTGGATTTTTTTATAATCATTTATATCGTGTTTTAAAGAGGATGAACGGGGTGCACCAAAAGTTACGAGCACTGGATATTCATATGCAGCTGAGGCCTGAGGGGGCGCGCGGTAGTTTATTTGTGTTGTGTTGCCCATTTTGCCTGATATGTGGGCTTCCGCGTGGTTTGTATGAACCATGAAGCCGCCTAGGCTTCACTTGGAACGCTAGAATTTTTCTTGATTTTTGCAAGAATTGAACTGAGTTCTATGAAATAGGGATTTTCAGCGATCCAAACAGAGCCTTGTCTAAATATTACAGGGAGAGAAATGTATGTGTACAAGCAAACGAGCAGGTAAAAGTAAATCCTATGTATTGGAAAGGAAGACGATTTTTTAAATATTATTATTTTAATTAAAAATTACAAAATTAAATAGTAAAAAATACAAAAATAGCATCATATCATCATTTCAAATAGCGACAGGAGCCTATCGCCAGATGAAATGGCGATAGGTGTCCTGCCGCCACTGCAAACAGTGAACAAGTTCCTTGTTGCCAATTGAAATTGTGATAGGATCGGTTTTTCGAAATTAAATTAAATTTATAATTTCGGTATATCTTTAATTGTTCGCGCTACCAATAATTTTCGAAAAGATAAGGAAATATGAAATAGAGAAAATTTAATGAGTTTAGATGTGATCAGACATGTTTGGAATGTGTTTTAGGTTACGCAATATAAAAAATAACCCCCTACGGAGGCGCAATAACGAAAATATCCCCATTCGGCAACGCAATATTAGAAATAGCTCTCTTGGTGTACGATAACAAAAATACCCCTGATTTATTTGAGAGTACCGAACAAAAAGGGTGTGGTCATTTCGTGTACGAAAGACTAGAACTAAGGTGGTGTGGGGTGTCTTGATGCTAACTCCCTCACACAGTTACCTGTACACACAACAAGAACAAATAGTATTAACATAATGTAAGTCATACATAAACTAATATGTGCATAACAAGACTGGTACATCTACCCGCGGGCCCTCTTACGGCGTACCCCATGTGTGGCCCCTGGCCTCATCCGGCGTGACTGCAGGCGCTAGTGCGAGTACGTCAAAGACTCCAGCAGCCGAGGTAACCTACCGACGCGAGTAGCCTGAGGGGGTGTCGCGAGAGGGTGTGTCCCGAGAGGGTACTGCGTCGGTTGGCTCGCTCTGGACACACCGTGCAGTTGTGAAGCCCCAACAGAGACCTGACTACTCTCGCCGTGTGAAGGCCCATTGCCCGCTCGCTCTAGCACCAACACCCGGTCAAAATAGTAGTCCCCAGAGTGTGCTCCTTCCAATGACCCCAACTCCTCGTCTAGTAGGGGTCTACGACCTGTGGAACAACACGTTAGGCATCTAAACAAGAAGTAAATGCTGAAATAGTACGTTATGCATGTAAACAGCATATAAATACCTGATCGCTGCATCGTAGCGGACGTCACAGCATATTCTTGCCCTGGTACGGATGGTACTGAGAATCTGCTAGAAGAAAATACTGTTAGTAACTAGTTGAGTTCGAAATTAACAACCAGATGTAAGTGTTTCAGGTGTACCTGTGAATTGAGCTGGCACTAGGGTACTCTCGGAACAGTGCCACAAGGACCTGCCCCGCCACGTCTAGGTGAGGAGCCGTGGGGCGTGACGCACTGTGGCTCATCCCCCATCCACAAACAGCTCGGTCCGCCATGTTCCTCGGCGACCTACGGCACGACGTAAGCTGGATGGCTCGTCTCGTCCTCTCCACGAACCGGTCCATGAGCTCTCTAATCTCCTATGTCGTCATGCTGAAGCGCTCCCCGAACGTCAGAATACGCACGGAGGTCATCATCTCGTGCATTTGCCATAAGAGATCGTTCTGTACACAGAATTAGCAAGTTAGAAACCGAAAACATACGTAGAAAATAAGAAGTATGGATCATTCAATACGTACCGCACGATAGAATGTAGAGTCCGGCTGGATGGGGTAAGTGTCGGTCATCGTGGCCTCGTGGCGTGGTGGGTCGTCCATGACCCTGACACAACGAGTACCACTCGATGTACTCCTCGTACGTCCCGGGGTCGTACAGAGTAGTCTCCTGGTGTACGTCCGCCAAGGCATGGGGCCACTATTCAACCCAATGGGTCATCTTTTCAGTCCAGGAAGTCGTACTAGCTACTCCCTTCCTCGTGTACCTGTGGAATACAAAATGATAAATTCGTAAGTCCGTAAGGGAAGGGCCACGGCAGACATAAAATATGAACTTACCCATGAATGTTCGGCGACACCCGCGGCCCTCAGGACACTAGTGTAAGATCAAGGAGGCCGACTAGAGGAGGGTGAATAGCCAGTTTTAAAAACTTTTTTGGCTAAAACCAATTTCTAATGCGGAAGGTAACAACAATACGGTGTTGCACAATTAAAACTTAAATCAACTAATCTTTACTAAGTGCACCAACAACATAATACTATTGATAGTGATAGCAATCATACAAAGACATGTAAGCAATTTAATTCAAGAAATGTAAATTGCAATAGAGTAAAGCACAAGAAGAACAAACCACAAGGACACAATGATGTTTTACCGTGGTGTTCGGAGATTTACCGGTTTCTCCTAATCCACGTTGAGGTAAGCCCAAACTAATTGGACCGGCTTCACGAATTAAGCCAAACACCTTCGAGGTAAGTCCAACCACTTGGACTGGCTCCAACATGAACCAACACCTTGATCCACTCGGGGTTGCTCTTCCTCCACTCCGGAGATGGCGAGCATCAAACCACTCACAACCGTCTGGGTCTTCTCACAACCTTCTTTAAGAAGATCACTGGCGCAACTCCTTCAAGCCATCTAGGTGTCGACAAACACCAAAAGTAACAAGTCAAAGACACTCACTTGAACAAATCAAATGTCTAAACTCAAGTGGATACACAATCCACTATCTAATGCAACACATGCACTTAGGGTTTGCTCTTTAAGCTCCCTAAGTGCAACACTGTAAGATCAAGGATAACCGACTAGAGGGGGGGTGAATAGGAGGTTTTTAAACTTTTTGACTAATTAACAATTTAAGCCAATTTAAGAACTAAGTCTAAACAAGATACAGTTCTAGCTAAGCAATTCAACACAATATAAATGCTAGAATTGTAAATGCGGAAAGTAAAAACTAGAAATAACCACAATATAAACAACGATGTTTTTCCCATGGTATCGAAGACTTACTGGTCTTCACTAGTCCACGTTGAGGAAGCTTGAACGAATCAAGCCGGCTCCACGAATTACGCCTTCCCTCGATCACTAGTGGTTGTTCTTCCTCCGCTCCGGAGATGGCGAACATCAAGCCACTCACAATCTTGGCACCGAGCCTCTTCACAATCTTCTTAAAGAGATCACTGTGCAACCTCCACCAAGCCGTCTAGATGTTTGGCAAAACACCAAGAGTAATAAACCAATAATCTTTGCTTGACGGCACTCAAGTGCAATGGATCAATCTAGTATGAATGCACTTGAAATGGCTCAACTACCTCACAATGAATGCACAAGAGTATTTGAGGAGTTAAATGAATGCTCAAGGCTCTAAGGATATTAAATAAGGTCTTGCTACCTGTCCTTGAGCAGGTGGAGGGGTATTTATACCCTCCACCAACAAATGCGACCGTTGGGGAGGAAATCCCCAACTTTCAACGATTTGCGGTACTACCGCCATGTATTGAGCGATACTACTGCTCTTCACCAACCGCTTCGTAATGGCTATAACAGAGGCATTAACTCCCTCTGACATAACCGTTTAAACCGTGGCGCGGTACTACCGCCAACCAACATGCAGTACTACCGTTGGCCGGTCGTACCGCTCAACAAGGGCGGTACTACCGTTTCTCAAAAGAACCAAAATGGATGCTTTCTGGAAAAAACGTACCGCTCAACATTTCAGAATTATCGCGGTGCAGTAGTACTGCTCGAACAACGTCGGTACTACCATTCATAGGGTTTTGCAAATCAAGCCGAAAATGTGTCTCTCTGGAATTTACGTACCACCAACTAAAAATCTCAACAACCGGGTTGTGGTAGTACCGCACCACGAGCCCGGTAGTACCACTGAGAGGTAGTACCGCTGACTTAACGTCGGTACTATCGATTTTCCTGACAATGCACAGTTGGCTTTTCAAAACAAATTCCAAATGCATGCATGATCCTAAATTGATCCAAATGGCACAAGAACATGCTATCAAGCTACTAGTCATGATCCCTCTTAATAGTACGACGTTTAACCTAAAATCCGGTCTTCCAACCATTTCTCCTAAGACCGGTAAAATATAAAAAGGATCCTAGACTACTTGTACCTTGTCTTTGAGCCATATTGATATTCATGTTGTCCTTTAGCATGCATCTTCAAGTTATCAAACTCACCATTTGGACTTAACCTTGTAAATAATCAATAAACATGTTAGTTCTATATTCACATATTATCATTAATTACCAAAACGATTTTTAGGGGCCTAGATGCTTTCAAACACATGCACATAAGAGTGTATAGGGCTTGCTCTTTGCTCAAGGGAATGAATATGGCACAGGCAACCTTACCCACAACCAGCCAAGGTGGGTATTTATAGCCCACACACAAAAAATAGCTGTCGAAGGAAAGATTCTGAAAAAATTAGCACGAGCGGTAGTACCGCCGTTCATCGGACGATACTACCGCACTTCTACTGACTGCACAGTAACGACTATAGCAGACGTATTAAAAGCCTCTGAACTAGCCGTTGAATATGCGGTGGTACTACCGCCAAAGAATATGCGGTAGTTTCGCTCTCCGATAGTTCCGTTCACATAGGGCGGTACTATCGCTTCCCTTAGAGGTCCAAAACTGGCTCTCTCTGGAGATAACGTACCGCCAACTAAAATTTAGAACTTCCGGTGTGCAGTAATTCTGCTCAAAATATGCAATCGTACCGCGATGTGGTAGTTCCGCCAAATGAACCCCGGTACTACCGCTTTCCAAGAGATCAGAACATGCTCAAAAGGTGTCTCTCTGGAAAACACGTACCGCCAACTAAGGTTCGGTCTAACAAGGGTTCTTGATAGTATCGCACCAACTTCAGGTCATCTGGTTGCAAAGCAGTAGTACCGCCAAGAGAACATCGGTACTACCGACTTTTCTGAGAAAAGCATAGTTGGTTTTCGCTTCAACTCAACTTGCAAAACATATTTGTCAATTGATTCGTGATACAAACAAGGGTTAAAGGCAAGATTCTCAACAAGTTGCAAAACACATTTGCCGACTTTTATAATCAACGCCACAAGGAATAAGGTACATGGACTTAAACCATTTGCAAAACACATTCGTAAACTAAAGTCACATGCTACAAGGATTATGCATGAGCCTCGACTATTTGCAAAACACATTCGCAGATATTGGCAACATACTAACGAGAGCTAGAGCAAGCACAACGAGCTATCAACACATGACAAACTCAAGCTACTAGTCAAGACCCCTCTTAATGGTACGGCAACCTATACTAGCAAACCAGTCTCCAACCAAACACCAAAATCGGTAAAAGATTAGGAACACATCCTTAGCCCTAGCTAGTCATACTTTTGCCTTGCACATCCTCTTGAAGCTTGATGACGCACATCTTCACTTCAAGTCCGGGTTCTTGACTTGAATATCATTAACACATGATGATCTTTTCACTTCGGGATCTTGTCTTGATGCTCATCAACACATAATGACATCCTTCATCCCAAATCTTGACTTGAATATCGTCAATTTATGACGATCTTCTTCACGTGCCCTCCATCAACACATGACGGGTCTTCTCTTAACTTGATGATCAACTCATGATCATCTCCTCTTTGAAATCTTAATATGCATCAACAAATGATGCTTTTCCTCACTTGCTCTCTATCAACACATGATAGGCCTTCTCTTGACTTGATGATCAACTCATGATCATTTCCTCTTCGAGATCTTGATATGCATCAACACATGATATATCCTCTTCTTAAACCTTGACTTGATGACAATCAACTCATAATGCAATCCAAAGTCTTCATTATCATAGGACTCAACCTATTTCACCAACTCATGGAAAATATTAGTCCCAAAACGTGATTGCCATTAATTACCACAACATACCATTAACTCACAATGGTGGATCAAGATACTCTAATCTTTCCCTCTTTCGTAATTGATGACAACCATCGCAGTTGCAAATAATTGAATATAAAGACATATGAGTATATATGAACTACACAAGTTTTATATACTCAATGGATATGTTTTAACGTAGAGATTCCAAATATATGTGGATAAAGAAATATGGATCAATACTAATGAAACCATAAAATATAGAGTGAACTGCTCCCTAAATGTGTGCATACACGAATGTGTAATAAGAACATATGCGCATATTCAAGTTAGACTTTTGGTGGAGTTCAACCTATATTTTGGATCGGAGGAATGCAACAAGATATAAGAATATGATGTCAAATGCATACCTATTTGATTTTCACATTTTCATCCAAATAAGACTACACAATAGATATATCAATAAAAGCGTTAGTCTCACATATGGATTTGTCATTAATCACCAAAATACTTTATTAACTCATAATGGCGGGTCTAGATTGTTTAATCTCCCCCTTTTTGGTGATTGATGATAAATTATTTATCAATAGCAACATTTGGATATAAATTAACATAAGATAAGAATTTGAACTATATAATTATCTTTATGTATGTCACTAAGCAATTTAGAGCTTAAAGAATTCTCCCCCGTTTGTACTATGCATGAAATAAGGTGAAATCACAAGGGAAAATATATTACTTATCCAAATGTGAAAATATTGATCATATAAACATTCTCCCCCTTTTAACATTAAACACCAAAAAGCCAAAACAAATCTAGGCCATCATAGAATCTTTGCAAAACAATGAGCTTGACAATTGAATTCATTTATTTTGATAATTGAAATATTCTTCTCCTTTTGAAGTAAGGTTTTGTTTTCAAACTATTTGAGGAAAACCAAAATAGGTCATAAACTCCCCTTTTATGGCCGAAAAGAGCAAAACAACTCGAAATAAGACCGTATTTGAGTTTAACTAAAGGAAATCATATTTGGAACACATTCAAATAAGCTCACTCTTGCAATATTCCCAATAAACTTTTTCATGAAGATACCATGCTTATTTTCTCAACGACCAAAGAGACGTGCATTTGAAATCATGTTGAGCTCAAAGATATAGCTAAAAAATGAGAAATGTGTGGAAACAAGCTCCAAAAAATCTGAGATAAATCATGGAGCTAGTCCTTACAAATACACACAATTTTTATTTTGAAAGGCTCAACCAAATATCAACCATTTTGAAGATATAAAAATCACAAAGTTTCAGAAAACTGAAAGTTTGAGGTTTTTCTGATTTTGACATTCCATTTAAGCTTCAAAAGACACTTGAAAAACTGGTTAAAATGGTTCCAATAAATCTGAGAAAATTTATCATAGAAGATCAACTATAGAGGATAAAAATTTTAGCTACTCTGGAATTTTTACATAATTTTTAGAGTCATCTTGCTATTTTCGCAATTTAAAAGGTATTCTCAGTATTTACCAAATATTTACCATGCAAAAATAAGAACAAAATTAAAGCTGGGAATATTTTAATCAGGCTCTACACACCCTATCCCATTACTCTGGAATTTTTACATAATTTTTAGAGCCATCTTGCTATTTTCGCAGTTTAAAAGGTACTATCGTCATTTACAAAATATTTACCATGCAAAAATAAGAACATAATTGGAGATAGGAATATTTTAATCGAGCTCTAAACATCCTGTTTAGCTACTCTGGAATTTGTACATAATTTTTAGAGTCATCTCGCTATTTTCACAGTTTAAAAGGTATTCTCGGCATTTACAAAATATTTACCATGCAAAAATAAGAACATAATTGAATCTAGAAATATTTTAATCAGGCTCTACACAACCTATTTAGCTACTCTGGAATTTTTTACATAATTTTTAGAGCCATCTTGTTGTTTTCACAATTTAAAAGGTATTCTCGGCATTTACAAAATATTTATAGAATTTTTAGAGCTACCTTGCTATTTTCACAGTTTAAAAAGTATTTTTAGCATTTAAAAATTATTTTTCGTGTAAAAATTATCTAAAGTACAATGATAATCTAAACTAAAACAGACTACACTACAGCTAAAATGATATAATGAAATCAATTCTACGTGGCTAATTTTATTTGCTAACCTGCTAGGATTTCGAATTAAATTACAAAGTTGCAAAAAAAAATTACCTACAAAGTAGGCGACAAGATTTGCTTCTCCTTCTCTCTCTCATCCGCTCTGAACCGCGAGGCTTAAATCCTTTAATTTCCCTCTCCTTTCCCTCCACCCTCCCTTTCTCTCGGGTTAAATGAGGCTAGGGGAGAAAATCGCCGTTTTTATAGGGTGGCCCATATCACCAATTCAATCGGCGATAGGAGCCCCCTGTCGCCATTTCATTCGGCGATTGGGTATTGTTTACCCTCTTGTCGCCAGATGACATTACGACAGAAGGCTGAACTGGCAACAGGATGTCACTTGGTACCTGTCGCTATTTCATCTGGTGATAGCCTAATGTTGTTATTTTAAAATGGCGACCGAATGCCATTTATATATATATAATGACTATTTAATTTTGTAATTTTTAATTAAAAATATTGTTTTTTTTAAAAAAAAACTAGGCCATTCACATGCCTACACACTATTGAGAAATGATCACACACGTACATCGACAAACATTGCGGTGAAGTGACTGCATTAGGTGCCAAAAAACGGAAAGGAATAAATTCTCTAGTTGCTATCCGAAAATGAAATGTCCTATACAAGGGGCAATGCAGTGAAGGGCGTAATAAATTTTTGAACAGTATAGTTGTACCCTACAGCAATAAGTCTTGGTTCCGGGCAGTTAAGGCTTCCAAGCTCTAATTCGTGCTGCTGTACGTGGTCCTTATAACTCTGATTGCGGCGGCATCAATATGAATAATATCGAATACTCATTTCTTTATCCTGTATTTGCTCTGCGAGTTTTTGGTCGGTTGATTGGATAGAAATTATCCATTTCTTTTACATCTCTACATGGGGCATTGGACATCAGGAGTGCAATCAGAGCAAGTACGGAGAGACTAATCTCCGAGACGTCAAAGAAAAAACACTCAGTATTGTTATATTGTTCCGAAGTGAAGTCACAATAGGTTTTCCTCCTATCACCTAACAAATGGTCACATACAGATGAATATCGCTCATCCTGTATCATATTCCGTATTTTTTCCTCTGAGTTGGAATCGGACATGAATATGTCAGATACATATTTCTCCATCTCATATTCGCTTCGCGAGTCTTCGGTTGGTCGGTCAGGAATTATCATTCCACTCCGTTTGCACCCCTAACTACAAAACATCTAGGTTTAGCCGGTGTTTATATCTCACCCGGTGTTTAGTTCAAACGCCCCCAAAATAGAACCAAGTCGGACCTTACAGGGATTCTGGCGCGTTTAATTTGCAAGAGGAGAAGCAAATCGATAAGAAGTTTGCTTGTGAATTAAGGAGGGATTTGTTTGGGAGCTGGATGTGGGTTATGGAGATGAAGGCGTGGGGGTGCGCCACGGCTGGCCCAGGTCCGATCCTGGGTTTGGCCAAAAAATAAGGAGCAGTTTTATTGGAACTTGTACATGGGGGGGTACTGATCGTGCCAAACCACCCCAATCTCTTAATGGAAGGAGATCACTCCAAAGTAATCAAGTTTTGGACATATCAACCCCTCTCAATAACAGCCTTGATCATTTCGGCCAACCATATCATGCAACACACACCATCAAACAAATGACTAGTGTGCTCATGCTTCCTCTTTTTTTTAAAAAAAAAAAGGTGGATTGCACAAATTCTAAAGCAGCATTGTTAGTACTTAGTAGTGAATTAGTCGGGTCCTCGCAAAAAACGAAATCGGTGGTAGGCTAGTCAGCAGCAGAACACGCGTACCCCAAACTTTGTTCAATTGAATTTTTGTAGAGCATAGCGTATACCAATATACCACGCCTGTCCCTACCTTACGGCCGGGTCGGGTGCCCAACTTTTCCCAATTACCGGCACCAGCTAGTAGTACCAGTACGCCAGGCACGTCGCGGTTAACGTGCTCGAACATCTCGCAGTCGTAAACTCGTAGCACCACCAGCACTCGCCGCGCAACCAACGCAACGCGAGCCGTGCGCGCGCGCGCGCTCTCCTATGGCCTATAAGACCACCCTCCTCCACTCGGTCGCGTCGAGACGCGCGTGAGAAAACGAGCTGAACGCGCACGAGCTAGCTAGGGTGCGCGCACGCGGGCGGGGGCGGCCGGACGGCGCCACGAGCAAGGCGCTGTATTGATCACCGATCGTCGATCACGGTATAGCACCGACGATGGCGGCGGAGGCGAAGGCGGAGGGCTTCCTGCGGGGCGCGTGCGCGGTGCTCGCGGCGGCGGCGGCGCTGCTCGTGGGGCTCAGCACGCAGACGGAGACGGTGCTGCTCATCAGGAAGAAAGCCACGGTCAAGGACGTCCAGGCCCTCTGGTAAGTGCACTGCTCACAAGTATATGCGTTCGTACGACGGTATGCGTGCGTATGTATGATCGTGAATCGTGCGTCCGTGCGTGCGTGCGTGTGTCAGGGTATTGGCGGTGGCGGCCGGCGCGGCCGCCGGGTACCACCTGCTGCAGCTCTTCAAGTGCTTCTACCTCAGCCGCTTCGCCGAGAACCCCTGCCGGAGTAGCAGGGCCATGGCCTGGACTTGTCTCCTCCTCGACAAGGTATTCCTTTAACTAAATTCTTGGTGCTCGATATTTGCACAGAAAGGATTTTTTTTACTGTCTAGAACACATAATTTTCATTCTTTATCCAGTGAATCTCGTCACTTCAACACCCTCCTGTGTATATACTTCTTTACCCTAAAAAGCACACTTTGCGTGCTCAATAACAAATCCTTTATTTTTGAGTCTCAGGGTGCTTAATCAACACAATATTTTGAATGTCTTCTAATTTTTATCCATCGGTTAACTTAAACATCGAAATAATATGATATGTACTTAACAGAATTTTTTTCAGAATAATTTATTTTTATCTTTGAAATACTGATAATATCTTTTTTTATTTTACAGGAATAATCATCTATCGCTCAACCGTTAGGCGACTAGTCTAAGTCGCTCAACAGCTGAGCGACAAGTGCCTAAGTAGCTCAACGGTTGAGCGATTTGGACACTTGTCGCTTAACGGTTGGTCTAGTGTACAGGTCGCTTAACTAGCAAGGCATGCATGTAAGTGTCCAAATCGCTCAACCGTTGAGCGGTTTGGACACTTGTCGTCCAACGGTCGAGCGACAGATGATTATTTCTGTAAAATAAAAAAAATAGGATTATTACTGTATTTTAGTATAAAAACTAGATTATTTATTAAAAAAATCGTAATTAGCAACTTATTAATTTCTTGATTAGGACTCGAGCATGTAACCACTCTCACGATAAGAAACGGTTGGTACTGAACTATCATGTGATCCTATCATAATAATACTTCGCTGCAAATGGTGATTAACCTCATAGTTTCATAATTGTGTTACCTTTACCTATAGCACACGGTAGCACGGCACTATATACGGTCCCATACTAGACACTCAGATCGACAAAGTTTGTAGTGTATGTACTGGTTGCTGTTCTGAAATGCTACTGCGGTGTAGTAGTAAATACCCTGAACTGATCTGAGCAGAAGAACATGACATTAAAATGAAAGTAAGGAAGAGCGTTAGTTGCAACTACGTACATCACTGTTTTTCGTCTATGCACATCAAAATCATGACCAATTAATAATGGTACTCCGTGCGAAAGATGATATTATGCTTCCATCAATCCATTGAGGGCCACTCTAGTATTAGTGTTTCTGTGTCGTGACGTGTTGCGTTACAGAATCTAGTAAACTATAGAGTTATCAATTTTTACAACATTTTGACTCTAGAGAAGATGTTCTTGAGAACTTCCAGCAATATCCAGCCAAATACAATAAAAAATTACAATGGCGCATTTAGTATCGTTCTAAGCTATACCGGCCGTCTTTTAGAGTTTAATATATATATATATCTATATATATATATATATATATAAGTATATATATGTTTAATTGTATGTATATTAAATTTCACTTATAACATTACTCTAAATACATAGTAGTAGGATCAAATATAACATATAATTTAATAAGTTCAATAGACTATATTTTCAATTCCACTGGTATGGCAGAATCGTCTGATATTAAAACTGGTATGACCGATATCGACCCGATATAGCTGGTATTCGCCGTTATCTTGGCTAATACAAAACATAGGACTACTTTGTGCCATTTTGAGTGACAAAATAGTACATTCCGGACATATCGGTCAGTACGGAAGCAATATTGATAAGTTACTACGTACGCAAATGGAGGTGATGATTTTCATTGCCAGCTCTTCAAGCTAGCTAGTGGGGCCTACGGAAATGCGCCCCAATCAGTGTGAAATAGTATAGCAGAGCACATTGATTGCTCAAGGGAGCTATAGAACACCGCTCGAGTTGGACACTCAGAGGGCCCGCCTTCCTTGGTCCTTGCCAACAACCAGAGCTACAGATTCATAAGGGAAAAAAAACACACACACTGACACACAGCGGCGCAGCTACAGCATCAAAAGCAACAAGCATAAAGACCGCAAGGTCACGTTTGCTTCGCGGGAATTTCACAGAAATTTTACAGAGTTCAATTCCGTTGAAAGTTGAGAGAATTTCTTGTGTTAGCGTAAGAGTACTACTTACGGTTAGGACTACTAACTTTGTTTTCCTCAATCTGTCGCGGTGTCACTGGAAAATTCTGCAAAGTGTGCTCTCTAGAATCGTTTCTTTTTCTTGGCCGTATCATGCATGTGCTTGATGGCGTGCCTGCGCTGCAGGGGTGCGCCTACATGACGTTCGCGACGACGGTGGCGGCGATGCAGGCGTGCATGGTGGCGCTGGACGGCGCGCACGCGCTGCAGTGGACCAAGCTCTGCAACATCTACACGCGCTTCTGCGAGCAGGTCGCCGGCAGCCTCGCCTGCGGCATGCTCGCCGCCGCCGGCACCGCCCTGCTCTCCGCCGTCTCCGCGCGCAACCTCTTCCGCCTCTACCCATCGCCGCCCTCCTCACACAAGACTAGCAACGACCACGGCGCCAAGTAGGCCGGGCTCTCGATCACTCGTGGGGTTGCGCTGCAGAGAAAAGTTAGGCGCAACTCTCCGCCCAAGTGAAGCGTATCTATTCTCTTCTTTTGGGGCTTTTCTTGATTTCCTTGTTATTTAGTACGAAAGGACGAGAGTATGTATTGCAGTGTAATACCCCGCAAAAAAAAACAATGTAATGTAGTGTATTCGTATGTATTTGCAGTGTATTTCATAGACAGTGCGTCCTGGTAAAAAGAAAAGCGATATGCTTATATGAACCGGCTGTAAGGACCGAAGTTGTTGGCTTGTTGCGGTGCAAAACTGCTAATAGTACGCCTCGAATTTGGTAAGTTCAATCTTCAGTTTCCCAGGACTAATGTTGCCTCGTTCAACAGACGTCCAACACTGGTAATAGTTGGGTACCACTGTGGCACTGTGCAAGATTGGTCAGTATGTTTCTCTTTCTGAGAAAAATATCATATCTGTTTATTGGGAAACAGCAATTCTAAATTTGGATGTGATTTCTCCTAAAAGATGGACCAAATTAAGAACAAATGCCACTTGAATTTCGAAATGACTCGTCTCCTTAACAAAAGAGTTCAATTGAAACATGGTATACATTATAATCAGCCTTCTTGTGAAAAAACGGTTTCTATACATGACACGATACACATACCGCGGAACAAACAAACAAAGTATAACTTAGCCATCTAAAAGAATCGATCTCATGTGGCGACCCTTCTATACATATTATTGCCATTTCACGAAGAATTACATGATTTTTGACAAGGGTGTATAAAGTGGAAAAACAATATCGGACTTAGCTTTTGTACTGTGTGTTGTCACCGCTAGGGATGCCGGCGGCAAGCTTCGCTCTCAGGTCCTTCCTAAGGATCTTTCCGGAAGGACTCTTCGGAATGGAATCCGTGAAGAAAACTTTGTTGATCCTCTTGTAGAAAACAACCTGCGATATTGCCAAAAAAAAAGAAGTGAGGTTTGAAGTTTGAACTCTGAAAAATCTGGATCATGGTGTTTGAGGATACTTTGTCGACTATGTTATTTCCGAACCATAAATTGGGTATTTGAAAAGATGGAAATCTTGGTATTACCTCCTTTGCAACAAACTGCTTGATCTCGTTCTCGCTGATCTCAGAACCTTCAATCCGCACAATGAATGCAACCGGGACTTCACCAGCAAGTTCGTCTTTCATCCTGCAACAATTCAAGGCCAATTTAATCAAATAACTATTAATATGACATGGACCATGTCGATCCTAAATTACTTTATACAATGAAACAACTTACGGTACAACAGCAGCGTCCTTAATTTCCGGGTGTGTGATGAGGAGGGCTTCAAGTTCCGCAGGAGGTACTTGGAATCCCTTGTATTTGATTATCTCCTTGAGCCTGTCAACAATGAAGATCTCGTCGTTATCGTCAACATAACCAATGTCTCCAGTATGCAGCCAACCGTCCCTGTCAATGGTGTTCTTTGTGGCCTCCGGATCGTTCAAATAACCTACAAATCATAGGCATAGTCATTTGCATGAAATTGTTATCTTCAAACATACTGATGCACATTAATAATTTCATTTGTTGACTCATATAATCCAGTGTATATCAATGCCTAATCACACGTGTCTGGTAGATTTTACTTGGATAAAATACCAATGTAGTCCAACTGAAGAGAGTATTTTCAGAAGAAATGCCACTGAATGTCAACTTCAGGTTTAAAATTTGTCATGTACTATCTGGTGATAGTTTGCTTCCAGTTACACTTGCAAGTTGCAACCTGCAGAGTAATCACCTACAAGCAATGTGTCTATTTCTTGGCATTTACATATTGCCATGAAATGTTGGATATCTTCAATGCCGTAGTCCTTGAGGTCACATGCAGACAGCTATTGGCAAAAGCAACATACTGATCATATCCTAATTCTCAGATATATATTATAGGGTTTTTTGGGAACGTAGTTTTTTTCTTCTTTTTGTAGTTTTCAAATAGAAGGGCAAATCAACACTCCCTTTACTGAAGGGACAAAAGGATTACATCAGTATGCAAGGGGTGCTGCAGGAAAAAAGAAGAAAGGGATGGAAATAGGAATTGTAGAGATTCTTATCCAGTAATTTGCACATGGGTGACCACAGAACAGCCTGTTGCCATGATGGAAATAAGATGGATACAAATGCATCCATACCCTCAGGCAGAACGCGCTAAACATTCCACTTCATCACAGCTACTACAGTTTGCGAATGGCAAAAGAACCATTGGCAAAGTGGTTAAAAAAAAGAGAGAACCATTGGCAAACTGTGTGAAGAGTCAGACAACATACAAATTAAAAGTGAGTGAAAAGGATAGGCTTAAAAAGGTTGCTTCGTGGTATCTTAAATTTAGGTTAATGATAAATCTAAACTTTAGTCATTTCCCGAAAATTAAAAAAAGATAAACCTAAACTTAAGGAAAGCTAACTAGCTATTGAACGGACATCGTTTGTTCTAGACTTTACAACTAGTGCAAACTAAGACTTTCATAAGGTCCTTGGGAAAATGCTTTCACGTGGCCAGCATGTTGCATCAATGAATGCAAGCTATAAAGTATGGACCATCTAGAAGATGCCAACTTCGATTCTCTGTAACTCAGGGTTGCACTTCTGGAACTCCAATTTTATATAGCACAGTTAGAGATCTAAAACTTAATTTGGAGTTCTCCGCATAATATATGTCTTTCTTTTATCGCAAATTGCCCCTTTTTTGGGTGATTGTGTGGCTTTCTAACTTAAACCAATTTTGGACCACAACAGACTTCAGTCAGATTGGTGGCACTTCAAAATTAATTTACACCCAAAATTTGTAGTCCAGTAAGGATCTGGCTGACCAAACCTTGTCACAGTGGGGTCTTGTAGGTCTCATGATGGGTCACAGACTCACAGACTGATGGCTCAATTGGCATGGTAAATATAATGTACCAAACCAAAAGATTTTCATCAGCTTGGTTTTATACTTTTAGCACCCAGAAAAAAGAAGTTATCTTTAGAAATTTAGCAAAAATGGTGGTTGACGCTGGACACATATAGGGGAGGGCAGAGGCACGGGCCTGCCTCGGTGCCTCCCATCTCATACATGTCAAAGTCGGGAGAAGCAGGGTTTGACTATAACACAACCAGGTGTGCTCGGTGCTCCCCCTTTCCACACGCTAGTCAAGGGATTTTAGGTCCAGGCAGGTGAGAAGTTGAGAAATGAGAATCACACAAGCTTTGGTTGGAAATATTAACATCTGGCAGCTTGTTTTCTTATCTACATGCATGGATGCACATGTAGGAGTACTGTACAAGCGATGCAAGTCTGTGTCTAGGCTGTCTTCAGCCAAGAAGGATGCGAGCCACAAATAGTGTGGCTCCCACGTATGTGCAGTGATAATACAATAGTCAAGATGTGCTACTAAAAGGGATAAAGATGGCTCCTCAATCCAATAAAACGATATTGATTTTTGCTCAGCTTCTACTCCGGAACTATGTTGTCATGATGAGCTCCTTGGCAAGCTGAGGATGATTTGCTACCAACGTGCCTTCTGCATAGCATGTTGGATGCCAACAACCGCACGTTCCTGACTGCTAAGTCCTGGAAGGAAATTATCTTTGTGTGGTGGTAAGGTTCGATCGAGTAGGCTACCAACTACCTAACTGGACATGCACCCAACTGCAACATTTGGCCTGCAAAAGAGAGAAGATTTGGTGCAACTACTGCCTTCTATTGCTTGCTAGATACCAAACAGAGACACTGCAATACTATTCCAGCAGGAAATGAGCACATATGCTGATGAGAGCATTTTTTCCACAAACTGCTGGAGATTGGAATTCCTGGAGGTTCTAAATGGGTCTGTATGGAAATATTTTGGGAAAGGGGAATAATTCACATAGGAGGGACCAATAATTGAGTACTGGAGACCAGACCAATCACCTAAATACTCACCTTCATAAAGAAAACAATATTTTGATGCTACCTAGGCCTAATCGCAAAGGGCAGACTGTTACGGACTAGTGTACTACCATAGCTCCCTGGAGCTATGACCAGTTATTCACATCACTAGTCGTGAGTCGTGATCATGGTTATTAAGGCGGTAAGATGAGACGAGGCGACCCACCCCCTCACACCTTTTAAGCGGTAAGGCGTAAGGCCAGGCAACGCCTTACCACATCCTAAGGCGAGGCCACGTAGGATTTGAAAATATAGGATTTGAGGAATCATCTAATATATATTAAGTGATAGTTGTTTTGTTAAGTGATATATATTAAAAAATGCCCAGAAGGCTAGAACCATCCCCGGCCTGCCATGCCCGCCCATCGCCCTACCGCCTTTGCCCGTCGCCTACGCCACCATTGCGACGCCCTACCCGCCCGTTGCCGATCGCCTGCCCGCCTCCTCTTTTCCCACTTTGACCAAGCAGCGGTGCGCTTCCTCTTTCCCCGCCTCGTCTTCTTCGACGGGGAAAAACAAGCAAGCGAAGCGTCACAGCATATCTTTGCACGCCACGCCACGCCAGTGCCACTTTGGCTTCACCCGCCTCCCCGGACCTCCCGGCGTCGCCTCTGGTCCTCCCTCACGCAGCCCCCGCCGCCTCCTCGATCCTCCTCAAGCAGCGCGGCCGTGTCGCGCCGCCTCCTCCGGTCCTCCCTCAACAGCAGCGCCGGCCCATGTCGCGCCGCCTCCCCTCCCCCTCTTCCTCTCCGGCCTTAGCGACGCCTTAGGCCTAAGGCGGGGGCAACGCCTTGCCCCCCGGTGGCGCCTTAGCGCTTAGGCGACGCCTAAGCGATGCCTTAATAACTTCCTCGCCTAAGACTTAGTTAAGCAACACAAAAGGGGTCACCATGTTATCACGAGGTCAAAAAGACTAAACCTAAAACCACATTCTAAGATTATTTCTTTATTGGCCAGTGACGGCTCCAAAGCAATGGGCCTGAATCAAAGACTATACTGACCAATGATCGAAGAACCGGTTTGTTTAATGTCAGCTTCGCCCTTCGCACCACAGAATGATATGCCTCAGTGCCTCACCTATAGCATGGCGTAAAATAAGGATGGGAGCAATGATTATATGTTGTAACTGTACGTACCTTTCATGATTTGCTCTCCACGGATGCAAATCTCCCCTGACTGGTTCCGGGCCAGGGACACGCCGGTGTCAGGGTCCACGATCTTCAGCTCCGCATTTCTAACGACGGTGCCGCACGAACCGGACTTGACCTCAAATGGCTCCTTGGCAAAGGCCAGGCACATGGCGAGCACAGGCCCAGCCTCGGTCATCCCATAGCCCTGTTGAAAACGAGAGGTAATTCAGTGATTCAATAAGGCTTAGAAAATTAGAAGCACACCACATTCACATTTTTGCAAGGAACAATTGACATAGCAAGCACCACCA
Organism: Phyllostachys edulis; assembly: GCA_036346405.1. Lineage (NCBI taxonomy): Eukaryota > Viridiplantae > Streptophyta > Magnoliopsida > Poales > Poaceae > Phyllostachys > Phyllostachys edulis. The sequence continues at coordinate 70,153,098 of CM070556.1, forward strand.
AGAGGACACTGCTTCCCCCATTGTTTCCAAATTGTATAGAGCAAATTGATAAACCAACAAAGGCAGGGTGGTGCACTGGCATCCGTGGTGGGACTTGTCCACCCAAAATTTGATGAAAGGTAGTTAGTCGAAATGCTTTCTTAGGGAGATAGCAACCAGGGTCATGGGGGTGGCGTGAGCTTCCGACCTTTCACCAATCACCACACATATCTTGCATCTCCAATCCATGAAGCACGAACACAGCACAGACATCTGGATGCGTAAAGGCATCATGCATTTCCCTCCCCGTGGTTGAGATGTCGCCTTAACATACAGCCCAAGTAACCCTGGCCAAGGCCAATCCCGGTCGCTCCTCCACCTTTAGCAGTCAAAAGATGCCAAAAGCTCGACACTGCCACTCACCTACTACTCCCTTAACCAGCGCGCCCACTAGCCAAACCAATCCATTATCCATGCATCCCATATATGCTCCGCCTAAGCCCCAGCAACCACTGATCTTTCCACATCTTTGAGGTTACTGGCCATCCAAGATTCCATAAAAAAACTTGTACCTACTAGCACCGAGGACGTGCATGACATTCAATACTGAAAGCGGCATATTTTTGATGTAGTATGATTGGAGGGGATGGGTGAGCGTGGTGTGACGAACAAACCTGCCCTAGCACGGCGTTGGGGATCTTGGCCATGAACGCGTCCTGGAGGTCCCTCCCCATGGGAGCGGCGCCGGACATGACCATGCGGATGGAGGAGAGGTCGTCGGCGGTGACGCGGGGGCTCTTGGCGATCTCGACGACGATGGGCGGCACGAAGGGCGCGATGGTGACGCCGTGCGCCCGCACCAGGTCGACCAGCGCGCCGAGGTCGAACTTGCGCATGATCACAATCGCCGAACCCGCGCGCAGCCCGGCCAGCAGCACCGAGTTGAGCGAGTAGATGTGGAACAGCGGCAGCACGCACAGCAGCACGTCCTCCTTGCTGAAGTACAGGTTCGGGTTCTCCCCATCCACCTTCACAAACATCACACACGAAAACGAGGAGAATTTCAGAAACGAGTTCAAAAAATCAAACATTAACCGCCAGAAAATCCCATCATCATCAGGCACCGGCACGAATCTTAACGCAGGCCAGAAGACCAGGCAGCTGGTTGAAGCTGCTACTGGTCAGTGGGCCCCACGCGAAACTAGGTCTAAACGAGATCGCCCGATTAATGACGCGGCCTTAATAAGGAGTAGTAAATGATCACTCGCTTGGCGCCGACAAAAAAGCGCGATAAAAAAAAAACAAGCTGGAAAGCGTAAACGCCCGGTTCCAAGCACAGAAAGGGGAAATTCCCAAAAAATTCGACGCCCCAATGGAAAATTTTCGCAGCAAATGGAGTAGCAGCACAGCAGCAGCTAGCTCACCTGCTGCGCGACGCTGGTGACCAAGCTGCGGTGCGTGAGCATGACGCCCTTGGGCATCCCGGTGGTGCCCGACGAGTAGGGCAGCGCGACCACGTCGTCCGGGCCCACCTCCTCGTCGGCCGCGAGCGGCTCGCCGGCGTCCTCCCCCAGCAGCGCCTCCCTGAACCTGAGGCAGCCGAAGTCCCCGCCGACGGTGACCACGGGAACGCCGCGCTCGGCAGCGAACCCGCGCACCTTCTCGACGGCGCAGGCCTCGGTGACGATCACCTTGGCCCCCGCCGCGGCCGCCTGCCGGTGGATCTCGTGCGGCATGTAGAACGGGTTCGCCGTCGTGGTCGCTGCACCCAGGCGCGCGGCGCCCAGGAAGGTGAAGGCAAACTCGGGGCAGTTGCGGAGCAGGTTCATGACCACGTCGCCCTTGCCCACCCCGAGCCGCCGCAGCCCCGCCGCCGCCCGCCGCGAGAGGTCCTCCACCTCGGCGTAGGTGTACACCGCGCCGCTCTGCCCGTCGATGAGGCAGGGGCGGGAGGCCACCTCGGGGAGCCTCTCGAAGCAGTAGGCCTGCAGGGTGAGGTGGCTGGGGATCTCGATGTCGGGGAGCTTGGACCGGAACACCACCTCCGGCGCCGCCGCCGCCTTCTCCGCCGCGACGGAGCCCATCGACCTCGAAGCCGATTCGACCTCTGGGTGGACAAATTGTTGTGGGGGCCGGAAGAGGAAAATGGGGGCCGGAATTTCGTGCGCGTCCGCTCCGCTCCTGAGGGAGGAATTGGGGGGCGGGGTTAATATATCGCCGCGGCGAGGGAGGGAGGATTGGTGGGGGACAGGTCGGAGAGTATGACCGGTGGGTCCCTGCGCGGGGGGCGGGTTAAATTTTCCGGTGTCCGGGGAGGGACGCGGAGCTCCGGGCTTGGTGAGGCTCGGGACAGCGGGAGGGAGTGGGTGGGTTGACTGCGACGGTCGGTGCCACGTCAGCTGGCTTCGACTTTTCGAGGTGCCACGTCAGCGGGCTTCGACTTTTCGAGGTGCCGGCTAAATGGCACTGTTCCGCACGTATTAACGACAATGGTTTAAAAGGCAGTCCACAGTCCGAACGAGACCGTGTGCCAACACGTTCGCAGGTCTGCACGGCCACCGCCGGAACGAGACCGCGTCCGCACTGCCATCGTCTGTTTTCGAGTTCACATGACCACCGCCCGTTTTCGAGTCCGCACGGTCATAGCCCATTTTCGAGTGCATAACAAAAGAACTGTTAAATTTCTGGAAAAAAAACCAGTAATCCTTACGACTAACTAACTACAATTAATTAATTAATGCTAATTAATTAGAACTAATTATTTTGACTAATTAATTACAACTAATTAATGACAAATAAATTAATTACAACCAAATAATTACAATGAATTAACTATGACTAATGACTAATTAATTACCGCTAATTATTTACGACTTAATTATTTACAACTAATTAATTATGACTATTTAATTTAACACTATTACACACTGTAATTAATTATTCGCAATTAATCGGTCATAGTTAATTAGTCGTAAAAATTCATAATCAATTAGTCGTAATTAATTTAGTTATAATTAAGTAGTCGTAATTAATTAGCCATAATTAATTAGTTCTAATTATGTAGTTGTAATTCATTATTTGTAATTAATTTAGTCGTAATTAATTAGTCTTAGTTTATTGTAATTATTAGGTCGTAATTGATTTATTTGTCATTAATTAGTCGTAATTAATTTAGACGTAATTAATTAGTCAAAATTAATTAGTTGGAGTTAGTTAGGCGTAATTAATTTGTCGTAAGGATTACTAGTTTTTTTTAGAAACTTAGCAATTCTTTTTTTATGCACTTTCAACGAACGATGGCGTGTAAGGACTTGAAAAGAGGCGGTGGTCTGCGGACTGCTTGCGTGAACGCGGCCTTGTCCGAATGGTGGTCGTGCGGTCAGGCTACTATTTTTGTAAATGCAACATGAGAGAAGCCATTCTCGCTAATACGACACAGAATAGTGCTAGTTATGCCAAAACCTCCGACTTTTTTCACCTTGCATTTTTACTTTACCAAACCCTTCCTCCTGCTATTACAGACTGGTTGTAATAGTGTAGTAGGTGGTCGTGTACTCGTGTATGGATGGGGTGGAGTCTTTTAGTGCGAATAAGTAATTCTAGCTCTATTCGTGGCAAATATAAAAGTGGCACCACAGAGTTGTTGACGGGTGACACACAGTCTTGTCTATGTGCTCGGAGCACGGTGGCACCGAGTTCGTACGCCAAGGGTAGCTCACGGTGTAGGACAGGTCTGGGAGCTATCCGTGCCCCTGGGGCATAGAGCTCACGGTGTAGGACGGGCCGGGGGAGCTCCGCGCCTCTGGCGTATAGACTTAGAGGCCTTGTGTCCTGGGCGTATGGACTCAACACTATTTTTGTATTTGACACCAAGAAGAGCTAGAATTGCTAATCGGCTGGTAAATAGCTCTATATTCGCCGAAAGCTGACTCGAGGGATCGGTGTGCGTGCGTTTTTCTTCTCCCGCGTTGGTGTTGATAGCCTTCCGCGCGTCACGTTGCTAGTTTTCTTTGGCGTGCGCGTCTTCGTCTGAAAGACAGAGACGTACGAAGGGTACGGTGTAAATGTACGTACCCACGATTATACGCATATATGAATTGATAAGCAATGGGGCAAAAAAAAGTACTAACTGCAGTGTCTGTGTAAGCTCATTATACGCATATATGATGGAGGTGCTAAATTAATCTCAAAACAGTTAATAGCATTGGACGTATCTGCGGGGGAAACCAGTGCATCTAACTTTTGGTGCATAATACGAAGAAAAATTCTAAAAAGATTGAAGAACACTTATGTAAAATTAATTTATCATGTCACAAAATTTTAAATCTAAATTTGATGGGTGCACCTAACAGTCGGACGTACGGGTCCCACTCGTACGGTCCTCATGTAGTACATGCGCTATCGTCTCTTCTAAGACGTATGCATGCACATGCACAAGCCCAGCTGCACCCATCCAGAGCGAAGCTACTTGCCTGCCCGCGTCTTGCCCGCATGCGCTGCTTTGCTTTTCTGCTGCGCTGGTTTTTGCTGCTGCCGCTAATAGCCTTGGTGCTGATTGCTTGCACTAGATAAGGTGCTGCATGATTTGTATGGATATGTGTTGAGATGTACAGTAGAGAGAGGAAGAAGCCATGAGAAAGGAAGAAGCCAGGAAAGAAAAGAGAAGAGGAAAATTAGGAGGAAAAAGTCGGGATCTGTGTTTTCGTCGTGTAGGTAACGAAACACGTTGGAAAAAATTGCAACATCGTTGTAAACAGTATGCAACATTTTTTTTCCTATGGATGCAATATTTTTTTCAACGGGCCGCAACATTTTTTTATATAGGTGCAACATCACAAAGAAGTACGACGCTGCATGTAACATCCTCGGACAACGGTTGCAACATCTTAGAACAACGATTGCAACATCACCGGACAACGGTTGCAACATCACCGGGCAATGGTTGCAACATACCCGGACAGCGGTTGCAACATTCTAGGACAATGGTTGCAACATACCCAGACAATGGTTGCAACATCCTAGGACAATGGTTGCAATATCCACGGACAACGGTTGCAACATCTCCGGACAACGGTAGCAACATCCTAGAACAACGGTCGCAATATCCTAGGACAACGGTTGCAACATCCCAGACAACGGTTGCAACATCCCCGGTCAACGGTTGCAACATCCCGGTCAACGGTTGCAACATCTCCGGTCAACGGTTGCAACATTCCCGGACAATGGTTGCAACATCTTAGGACAATGGTTGCAACATCACATATCAAAAAATAAAGTATCTAGAAAAAACAATTTATTTGCTCAATCTATGAATTGTCATGAGGCCTCAGAAGGAAGGCAGTAGTAGGGTGTGTAATCACCCAAAGGTTTTAGATAAAATAATTTTCACATTGTTCATCCTAGGCCTAAAAAACAAGGGAGCCACTAGGGCTTGTACGTCCGATCCGGGCATTTGGATCGAACACCGGTCTTCTAGCTGAATTTTTTTCCCCTTGTTGATACAGATCATTCGTACAATACGTCATCGGTTGCATTTCAAAGAAGTCAAGTGAGCAAGCGGACTAGCAAGGCAACCCAATACTGTGAAAGTAGCATGTATCGAGGATCCGATTTGAGCGGGCCAGTAAGGGTTGAGAAGAAATCGTGAAGCTTCTGTTGGTACACGTGAGAGGAAAGTGTCCGGACTGTCTGGACGTAAGTACAATATCATTGCCCCTATAGATTACGTGGTAACATCTTGGACTCCACCAGCTAACAAATTAACTAAAATCAAAAGAAGTACATGCATGTATTAGCCTACACGTTGTCGACTAATAAAGGAACATGCATTGCTTGTTCTCCTGGTGCAACATTGAGTTCTCGTATTGCTAGGTGGACTCCACCCTAATGCGTGTAGAGAAAGGAAATTAGGTTGAGTAAAAATCCGAACTGCGTTGACGTCCGATCCTAACATACGCACGAGCCAAAGCATTGTCCAAATTTGATCTACACAGAGAAACAAAAAAGACAAATCCAGCTGAAAATGAAACCCAAAAATAAAAAGAAAAGATAAAGCTACTCTTCGCTTAAATTTGTCTTTTGTGTTTCTTCTAATATACGTCAGTGTTTTCAATTGAATTTTTTTTGCAGGATGTTTGATTGCACGTTGACTTATCCAACCAAACGTTAGGATGCCATGTATCTATGTACTTCCACTACTGAACCTTTTTGTAGCATTAAAACAGGTAGAAACTTGGTTGATGAGACTTGTAACACGGACTCGTAACATCGTGAAAAGACTATCCTCAGCAGTAAATAACTTAGTTTTGATCGAAAGTAAACTGAATATAGTCCTAGTTAGAATCCTAGTAGCACCTTCTTAGGAGAACTAAGTTATTAGAATCGTCAGTTCATCACAGCAGGAAACGCCCTGCTGTATGCATTCAGGCCAGTTTCAGAAGGCCCCGTTAGTACTTGCATATAAGCTGTTCAAAAGGCAAACTTCTTTCTTTTTCGGCAAGCAATGATCAAACGACTTAGATTTGGTCGCGCCAACTAAAGTTTGGCTCCATGTCCGGGGCTGTGAGCCCTCCATTCAAGCTCTGTAGTATGTGATGTCACCGGGGACAGATTTGGACCGTCCGATCCCGACTGTATCCCACAGATGGCGCAGACGGTAGATGACATATGATGGCCTCGTAAATTGCCGTGAAAAACTGTTGCGTGTTACCAAACTTGAGGGTGTCATGGCCAAAAGACTTAACCTTCTCTGAAGGGTTTCCACCCTAATGGGCTATAAATATGAGGGTCCATGTATAAGTTACATGCCGATGAATAAAAATACAGGTTCTTCTATATATACTTGTGTTCATTGTGTCTCTGGGTGTTTATGTAATTGTTCACTGTGTGGTTAGATTGATTGTCTCTCGACTATAGCATCGATTATTCAATACATTATCAACATGAATTGCTCCCCAGGCAAATCGGTATGTCATTCGGAATTCCATCTTTTAATCCCTAGTTTGATATTACATTAATCCGGTAGATTAATTTGTGAACATGAGATTAGATCGGGTTTACTGCTTATCGTAATGTGCGGTCACTGTTCACCTATTGTAGAGATTAGTCCTTGATATGGATTGGATACGTTCCTGTTCATCGAACAGAAAGAAAAAAAACAGAAATAATAATATAAGCTGCGCGGCCGTTAACCAAACGTTGGCCACCACAAATGTCGACTGGCCGTGCAACCGCCACCTAACGCCGCCGGCCCTCTTTCTGTTACCACGTGCATAACCGTAGCCGCCATCATTGTGCCCCAAATCTCGCCATGAAGGCCGGATCGTCAAGCCTTGGTTCGCTGCCGCCTCGACAGCGCCGGCGATCACGCGCTTCGGACCCGCCAAGAAGTCGCCGCCGTCGAGTCGCGCATGTCATGTCTTTGCCGACCCATCGCCTCACGTTCCCCCCCCCCCTCGCGGTCCCTTAACCCCCGCTCGTGTGTGCGCTTGGCACCACCGCCACTAATAATGGCGCTAGGGGAAGCACAACCGGTTGAGCCATGGTGGGCCAAAGAAAAAAAAAAGGCCTGACCCAAAAACCAGAGAAAAAAAGAAAGAAAATTTCTAAAATTTGCAAATAAACCCTCAGAGTTTTGAAAATTACAAGGACAATTTTGCTGATAAGGAAAATTTGGGGAAAACACCCTGGAGCTTTGGGAAATTACGACAGATTTCAGATTTTTATAGATTCTTGCAGAATAACTCGTCGGGAATCTGATTTTTTTTACAGATTAGTTTGTTCTATGGTTATTTTTAGTCTAGACCCTGTCTTATGGTTATTTGCTATAATAATATTTTTTTTGCAATAACCTTAAATAATACTAAAAACTGAATTTGTAAGGTATATGAGCTTCCATAAAATGTGAAACCTTAGACCTAATACACCTTGGAAACATCATATTTTTCATGGTTTATTTTCCCTGGTATCGTGTGTTTGGTAAATTATTTAATGGGTTTAGTCATTCTAAAAATTGCTCCCAGACCTTAAAAAAAACAGAAAATCCCAAAAATACTAGGCAAATTATGGGAAATGTATTAAATTATCTACTGGATAGATAAAATTAATATTTACTATTTTGCATGTGTTTCATGCATTTAAAATATTTTACCAGCGGTAAACATATAGAAAATTGCATAGATTGTGTGGGACATGTTTGACATCGCTAAGTGGATATTTGTTTGTCCTAGATGACATCAATGATAAGCCCATGTTATGCTCTATGGAGATCTGCAGCTATCTCCTAGTTATCTGTTAACTTTGTAAAGATGTTGTTTTCTTGCACGAGTTGCATTAGTAGTATAGATTCAATTCCTGTCGAGCTTGGCCCTGCTCCTGCTAAGCATATCTTATCTTTTTCTTTAGGATGGAACCTTATGCATTAGATCATTTTTCCCAAATGCCAAATATAAATTAATGGTCTAAGTTGTTCTATTAAAGTTTTATCTCCTGCTGAATAGTTGATTAAATATGTTTAATAGAACATATTGCCAGTAACATACCTTACTTGTAGTAAACTGATCTTGCTTGGAATAAATTTGTAAACTGTATGCCTAAAAATTGAAAATACTTTACCATGCCTTGCTAACAAAATATTGGACATGTGCTCATGAGTGGGATATCGGAAGTTAAGAGGCATAGAAAAATATTCAAAATAAGAGTCATGGTAGGCACAGTAGCATATCCTAGGTCAAAGCCACATATCCTAGGTCAAAGCCAGAAGCAAATTAGCCCAAAGCAATATATTAATCTGGTTTATTTTGGGAGAAGATTAAAGTAAATTACATGATAATTATCCTTATCCAGTTGATTTGGACATTGGCATTTACGCCATTGATGATACCCATGCTGTTGGAAATCACAATCATTGTTGCCCACGAAGGGCTATTGATTTGTGTCTTCAACAATATGTTAACCGCCAGCATGCAGAAATGTACCCGGCAAATCGACGGCTGCTTGACGCAGTCGCATATATGCCATGTTGGCTATGCACCAAAGCATGTCATACTCATCGAAAATGACACATGCATAAATTGGTAAGTGTGATCTGCAACTGCATCACTACCAGAAGCCATATCACTTGCTTGAAGCAAATATAACTCCTGAAATAAAATATAATGATCTATTGGATTTTATTAATCCTGAATGATCTAATTTTGGCCGTGTTAATTCTAGCATTACAAATTAAAACCAGGTATACAGTTCATCACCCTTAATTAAATTTGGTGTCCCTGGTAAACAATAAATATTCCCATCGAATAATTATGCTATTAGGGTGATTCAACTAAGATTTGAAGTTCAGAAGAAAATCTAGTATTTTCGTGCATATTAACTATGGTCAAATATTTATATTCCAGTATTATATTTATGTTCCTAAAGAGCATCCTGTAGTTTTGTGCTGTTATAACACGCGGCTTATGACCATAAGAAAATATGCTGCGTAATTATAAACTTCAAGTTTAATGATCCAAATTATTTAAAATATGATATGAGTAATTGGATCAAAACTTGGGCAAATAATAAAGAAACTAGTATATAGAATAAGTTTGCCAACTCTCGGAACCCCGTATGGGACCTTTCTTGCAGATTAATAACCAACCCGAAGTTGGAATATCCTACAAAATATTAGGATAATGTAGTTTTCTTGCCACTGCACCGATAAAAGTCTATCTCACTGCATATAATCATCAAACCCCTGAAGAATCTAGACCCGCCATTATGAATTAATAGAGTATTTTGGTAATTAGTGACAATCGTCATGTGGACTAACATTTTTCATGAGTTGGTGAAACAGGTTGTCACATGACAATGAAGAGTTACGATGTCATCATGTGTTGATGAACATCAAGACAAGATCATGAAGTGAAGAAGATCATTATGTGTTGATGATATTAAAGCCAAGATCCCAAACTTGGAGTGAAGTTGTTCGCCATCAAGTGATCACTCCAAGATAGATGCTCAAGAAAAATGTATGACTAGCATAGGCTAAAGATTTGTTTTTTTAGTCATTTTACCAGTCTCGGTGTTTGGTGTGGAGACCAGATTGCTAGTTTAGGTTGCCGTACTATTAAGAGGGGTTGTAACATTCCAAAATTTAGTCTGTTTTTGAAGTTTTAAAAAGAAAAATAACCATTTGAATTTTGTTGGTTAAAGTTAAAGCTTAATTGGAATTTTCAGAGATAAAAAATAATATAATATGAATAATCTCAACATAAACTATTATCAAAACTATTTTATCTGGATTCTATGTGCTCGGATATATTTTCTAGATTTTTCTAGAATTTTTTGGATGCATTTGCTATTTGGATTTTCAATATTTTCTAAAAAGAAAAACTAATTTAAAATCTCAGATTCCCTCTTGGTCTCAAACCCTCTCTTTGGCCCATCTATTTTTTTCCTTTCGGCCCATCCTCCTTTGGCCTTTTCTTTCCACCGGCGACCCGTTTCCCTTTTTGGCCCATTCCGCTTCCCGCATTAGGCCGGTCCGCTTTGCTTCCTTCACTTGACCAAAGCGACCAAGCGGGCATTATTCCTTTTTCTTCTTGTGACCAGTGAGCGACCATCTTCCTTTCCTTTTTTTTCTCTACCGGTGGACCTGCCAGTTTAGCGCACATGTGCATCTTCCTCCTTTAGACTCGCGCTGGACTCTGGAGTCCCGATGCCTCCCGACAACGCCGTAGCACCGGCTCTCTCTCAATCTCTTCGATCTGGTGCTTTATAAACCGAACCCTCCGCGTCAAAATACTCGTGTTGCTTTCTTCCACCAAAACCCTAAAGTCCCCTCCCCAATCTCACCCTGGTTGCGTCGCCATCCATCAAAATCCGAGCGCCACTGAAGCTGCTTCATCACCGGATTTCCTCGCCATCCGACGATCTTCGGTCGTGCTTCCACCGCCATTGGGTGCGCATTAATGTGGGCTACGCCATGCTCACACCATCTTTTCTCAAGGAACCCTAAATAGCCATTTTTGTTTCTGTCTGACAACCGATCGCCGATCTCTTCACCCGATCTACCAATTCCGGTGAGTTCCTTTGCCCAGAAGCGTGTCATCTTGAGCCCTATGCTATTCGCATCTAATCCTCACCTTTCTCCTTGTTCCTTTGCCACCGAATTGTCATCGCCGGTCATCTTCTTAATCTCCGGTCATCTTTTCCTAGCCACCGCTCCGAGCGTTTTACGATCGTCCCGAGGTGCTCTCTGTGATCCTTGCCTCTCCGCCGCAGTGGTGCTCATCTCCAACTCCTTTGGGTGCCACTCCATCATTGAAGTCACCATGGCTGTGAGCTTCGCCACCGCCAAAGTCACTGCCGACGAGCCACCGCCGCCACTCCTACTGAGCTTTCATGTCCAAAAGCTTCCTCGCACCTCAAGGAGTCTGTTTTGCGACTTCCCCGGAGTTATCTCGCCGTCGGATGTTTTCGCCGCCGTTCACCGAGCCACCGGCCAAGCTTGCTCTGCCTTCCCCATGTTTTTCTCTGTGCCCGTGTGGCAATCCGCATCAGCTCCACCTAAGCTTGTATGCCCACATGGCATCCAGTCAGCTGCTAGATCTTAGCCCATGTGGTAAACTGAAAATCCACCCGAGACCAAAGTCCAAGAACCCGATCCATGATACACCTAGTCAATGCAATGTGGGACCCACTTGTTAGCCCATATTTCTTTTAATTCTTCTCAGCTGATAATCTGTGCGGACGTCAGCTGACGTCATAAATTGCTTTTCCTTTAGAAAAGTAATTCAGTAAATTCATGAAATTGTGATTTTCATTATTTCATGTGATTTCAAACTTCCAGAGCCCATATCTTTTGAATCTGAACTCTGATTGAGTCTATTCAAATTCCTAAATTCATCTAAATTCAAGATCTATTTACGTGGTATTTTTATTTAATTTTTAGAGTTTATTTTATCTCTATTATTTATTTATTTATTTGCTTGTTTGTGAATAGACGTTGATACTTCGGGAAGCTTTGAGCAAGGAAGAGTACACCAAGATCAAGATCAATCCCAGGATTTATTCCAAGGCAAGTCATAGTCCTTTGATTGTATTGAACCTACGATTTAAAAAGTATATTGTTTTAGGATTAGTTATTACTTTCTATCATTATGCCTTCATAGATTATTTGAATACCACGAATCCTTTGTCACCCTAGCCTTGATAATTTTAGTTGGACATATTTGTATCACCAACGTGGGTATCGTATATATGCTTAGTTCAGCTTAGATACGATGAGTTCATTATCACATATGTCATAAAGATTAATCTTGACTTAATGATATATGGAATTATGGTAGTGAGCCACTCTTGTTAAAATTTGTGTACCATGACAGGGTGTGTCATTGGTTTTGGTTAAACAAAATGGTTTTCGCTCGGGCGAGCAGGTTGGGGGATTGAGGGTGTGGGTTTAGCACGGTTTGGATTGTGGAAAGATCGCCCGAGTAACTTGTCAAGGACTTAATATTGTGCGCCATTGAACTAGGTCTTAACCGTACAACCACATGTCTGGTATGGGACGGACCCGGTGTAAGATCGAGAAGGCCGACCAGAGGGGGGGTGAATATGCGGTTTTAAACAACTTTTGGCTAAAACCGAGTTTTAAGCGGAATTGTAAATCAATTCGGTTTTGCACAATTAAAGTCTAAAACAACTAGTCTTTACTAAGAGCACCAACAAAATGAGACTATATAAATGATAGCAATTATACACATACAAGTAAGCAATTTAATTCTAGGAATATAAATTACACAAAGTAAATCACTAGAGAGCAAACCACAATGACACAATGACGTTTTACCATGGTGTTCGGAGACTTGCCGATCTCCCCTAATCCACGTTGAGGTAAGCCCAACCTAATTGGACCGGCTCTACGAATTAAGCCAAACACCTCAATTCCACTAGTGGTAGCTCTTTCCCGCTTCGAGTAGGTGAGCTCCAACCTTCACAACACGCCGAGTCTTCTCACAAGCTTCTTGAGAAGATCACCGGACCACGACGCCTCCACGCCGTCTAGGTGTCGGCAAACACCAAGAGTAATAAGCCAAGCCCCTTACTTGACTCTCACCACGTGCAACGAATGCACAAGCTCAAGTGGATATGAAATCCACCTCTAGATGCAACACATGCAACTAGAGACCTCTCTCCTTGCTCACAAGGTGCAACACATGCACAATTGAGAGGAGAACCTCATACTAGCTCAAGAGAGTGAAATGGGATGCCAAATGTTGCCTCTCAACCGGCCAAGGGGGTATTTATAACCCCCTACACCAAAAACTAGCCGTTGGAAGACAAAACAGCCAAAAACTAGCCGTTACAGACTTGGTGCGGTCGTACCGCACTCACAAGGGCCGGTACAACCGTTCTAGGTGGTTGTACCGCTCTTTTCATGGCGGTTGAACCGCAGCTCAGAATCAGCACAGATGACACTCGGTAAAAAGGTCATAACTTTTGACTCCGATGTCGGAATTGAGTGATCTTGGACTCTATGGAAAGGTTATTCAGAGGGATACACAACCCACTTATTTGATTTGATCAAACACATTTTATCAAATCAAAAAGCACAACTCCAAAGAGCCACTACCATGGTCTAAGTCCAAAGTATTAGCAATAAGTAATCTTAGACCATGCTAAGGGAAAATACATGAATCCCAACAATTTGCAAACTTAGATCATGCCACAAGGAGCAGGTACATGGACTTCAACTATTTGCAAAACACATTTGCAAAGTAGTCACATGCTACAAGGATTAAATGCATGAGCCTCGACTATTTGCAAAACACATTTGCAAATAATAGCATCATGCCAAGGTGAGCTAGAGTAAGCGAGATTAAGCAATCAACATATGATGAGACTCAAGCTACTAGACAAGACCCATCTTAATAGTACGGCAACCTATACTAGCAATCCGGTCTTCCAACCAAACACCAAGACCAGTAAAAGACTAGAAACACATCCTTAACCCTAGCTAGTCATACCTTTGCCTTGATCATCTTCTTGAAGGTTGATGACGCACATCTTCACTTCAAGTCCGGGTCATCGTCTTGACATGCATCAACCCATGATGCATCCTTTACTTGACCTCCATCAACACATGATGAGTATTCTCTTGACTTGATGATCAACTCATGATCATCTCCTCTTCGAGATCTTGATATGCATCAACACATGATGCATCCTCTTCTTGAATCTTGACTTGATGACGATCAACTCATGATGCCATCTGAAGTCTCCATTACCCTAGAACATAACATATTCATCCAACTCATGGAAAATGTTAGTCCCATAATGATTAACATCAATTACCAAGATATACCTGCAATAATGCTTCTAAACAAGCCGTTGAAAATCCTGGACCGGTACTACCGCCAACCAAGTTGTGGTACTACCGCTTGGTCCGGTCATACCGCACGAAGGAGCGGTACTACCGATTGCAGGGTTTCCAATTTTGCCGAAAAGACACGCACTCTAGAAAATACGTACCGCCACGAAATCGGTACAACCACATCACGGCTCAACCGTTTCACAAATACGGTACAACCGATTATCAAAGAGAGCTCTGAGCCAAAATTACATCGGTTCTGGTTTTATCAAACCGCCAACTAGAAATCGGATCGACCGCAATGCGGTAGTACCGCATTAGCGCTCAGTTGGCAGAACCAGTCAAAACCCAGTAGTACCGCCAAGTATAGTGCGATCATACCGCTTAAATTGGTACAACCGCCAGTTTAACTTCGGTACAACCGATTTCTGACAAATGCACTTAGAGGTTTCAAACTCAAATTCAAATGCATGCATGATCCTAAATCGATCCAATTTGCATAAGAACAAGCTATCAAGCTACTAATCATGATCCCTCTATTGTCATGTATTTCCATTACCACACGTTAGTCCCACAACACAATTTCAAATAATTGAATATAAAGTAATATGAGTATATATAAACTACACAAGTTTTATATACTCAAAGGATATGTTTCAAAGTAGAGATCCCCAATATATGTGTATAAGGAAATATGGATCAATACTAATGAAACCACAAAACATAGAGTGAACTCCCCCTAAATGTGTGCATACATGAATGTGTAATAAAAACATATGCACATATTCAAGTTAAACTTTTGATGGAGTTCAACCTATATTTTGGATCCGAGGAATGCAACAATATATAAGAATATGATGTCGAATGCATACATCTTTGATTTTCACCTTTTCATCCAAATAAAACTACACAATAGGTATATCAATAGAAGTGTTAGTCTCACATATAGATTTGTCATTAATCACCAAAATACTCCATTAACATATAATGGCGGGTCTAGATTCTTCACCTGGCTAATTAATTAGCGTTGTTTTGATTTGGTTCTATTTGGGTTGTGTTTGGCGTAAGAGGGGGCTAGGAGGGCGAAACCTTAGCGAGCAGAACTGAGTCAAAGAAGTACTTTGTAAAGGCCTTCTCACGTGCTCTAGACTGCTTACCTAAGGTAGTGAGCAGTGGTATCGACGGATTCCAAACAAACTAGAGAAGTCATGTCCTGTGGGCAAAGCTGTACAACCTCTGCAGAGTGTAAAACTATTCGAATAGCCGTGTCCACGGTTATGGACGTGCTCGGGGATTTCACACGGGAGATAGAGTTTCTTATAAAATGAGTAGGAGTGTGAATGGGAAGTTTGCTTGATGAATATAATGTTTGTTTGGTGAACGGGTAATTCACTTGGTGGTTTGTGTCGATTGGTGAATTGGGGATTCAGTTATCATTGGTTTGGCTGGGAAGTGAATGTAAAGTTCACTAGTTGTTTCAAAGAAATTGTTTCATTATTTGTTATTGTTTTCAACTACGCATTTCAATCTATTTATTGTATTTATTGTCAGTGCTGCTTTCTGCAAAAGAACCATACAGCTAACCTTTGTCAAGCCGTGCATGAATACTACTTGCATACATTTTCCTACGGCTTGTTGAGTGCTTTATGTGCTCACAGCTTATGCCTTTGTTAAATCAGTTGAAGAATATCAAGATGTCCAAGAGTTCTTTTAGAAGGACTATGAAGGTTTTGCGGATTAGGATGCATTCTCCACTCGATTGTCTATGGGCATGTTGATTGGTCTTTTCAAGAGTTTCATTCCGCTGCAAGAGTTATTTGTTTCTTTAGCCCTGCGTGGCAAGTTAAGTAAACGTTGACCATAAGGTCCAGTTATTATTACTATTTGTTACTTTGAGATCTTTTTAGTTAAATCGAGTAAATGGATGGTATTTCATCAATGTTTCATGTGTGAGCTAGCTACTGATCTGGGACTAGTTCAGAATACACAGAGGGTTTTTGAATCATATTTTTGGGTCCCAACAGAGGTGGTATCAGAGCCATATCGACTGTAGAATGCAACCTTAGTTAGCATGGTCGTTTTAGCTAAAAGCTTCAAATTTTATTTTCTAAATCAAATCAACTTAACTTGATTTAAGTAGTTGTTCTTCTCTCATCAGTTCTATTTCTTTTCTCATATTAGTCTATTCTATTCTTATCCTAGTCTATTTATGTTCCCATCTTGTTCTAGAAATCTTGTTCCTTGTCTTTGCTGAATGTTGTTTTATAATCTTAAATTGACCTTCTCACAGAAGAAAGAAGTCAAGCCATCAGCAATCATCAAGAGTATCTTCGTCGCTTTGTTCCAGTTGAGTTTGAAGAGTCTTCGTTCTCTAGTTCAGAGTAGGAGCCATCAGATTAGAAGACTTTAGTAGCGTGTTTAGATCGTTGTTGCAATAGGTCTTTATTTGGGTTATGTGTAAGTGGGAACTGCAGTTTTGCTGTCAAGCATTATGTTGCAGTCACACTAAGGCTTTAATATGAAGAGTTTACTTATTCTTTCATAGCGTTTCAACTGTGCCTTCTTGTCTTTTTGTAACATCCCGATTTTTTGAGCCTTTTTGAAGGTTTTCAAAATAAAAATAACCATTTAGTTTTGTCGAAGTTCTAAAGCTTAACTTGAGATTTTGGAATTTGAGGTGTTTAAAATGACTTAATCAAACTTCAACCAATTCAAGTTTGGTTTGTTTTGAGTTTGTTGGAGTTCTCTGGTATTGATTTCCCTTCTTCTATTCGTTCCGTTCCTCCCTCCCGTTTGGACCTCCCTCTCTTTTGGGCCTCCCCCTCAGTCCAGACCTCCCTGTCGTTTGGACCCCCCCCCTTCAATCCAGACCTCCCTCTCTTTTGGACCTCCCCCTCAGTCCAGACCTCCCTCCCGTTTGGACCTCCATCTCATTTGGACCCCCCTCAGTCCATACCTCCCTCTCTTTTGGACCTCCCCTTCAATCCAGACCTCCCTCCCGTTTGGACCTCCCTCTCATTTGGACCTCCCCCCCTCAGTCCAGACCTCCCTCCCGTTTGGACCTCCCCCTCAGTCCAGACCTCCTCCTCAGACTAGACCTCCCTCCCGTTTGGACCTCCCTCTCGTTTGGACCTCCCCCTCTGTCCAGACCTCCCTCTCAGTCCAAGACCTCATGGGTGGTCCTGGGAGACCTCCTGGGTGGTCCTAGACGACCCCCCTGGGTGGTCCCAGACGACGACGGGTCACGACCACCCCTTGGGTCACAATCACCCCTCTGGTCACGACCACCCCTTGGGTCACGACCTCCCCTTTGGTTGGACCAACCTCTCGAGTTTTGACTAGCCCCATCTGTCATCTCTGTTCACTTTCTTCTTCCTTCGGTTGCGTGCTGAAGCAAAGGTCCTTGCGTATTAAATGATGTTGTGTCGCATTAAATGCTGTCACTTCTACAGTACCTGCTCCCCCTCTTGTCTCCTCCCCTACCTGCCCCATCTCCCCCTTCACCTACCCTTGAATGCGTGAGCCTCTGAGTCTCTCAGTGACTCTCCCAGGCTATAAAAGCCAGAGCAACCCCCTTTCATCTCCTTTAGCCTCACTCAACTTTCTTGCTCTAGCCCAACTTCACCGTGCTTGAAGTTTCGCCTCCGTCCGCTGGAGCCTGCGTCGTCGCATCCTCCTCAGGACCTCCCTCGACCTCAGTTGGACCTCCTCCCGAGGGCCTGTTCCTAATTCTTCTTAATTCAAAATCCTTCTTTTGGTTCTAGTTTGGTGGTCCTTGGTTTTTGGTTGGTTTTTTTTGTATTTATTTGGCTCTTTTCGCACGTGTAGATTTCGGCAGCTCTGAAGAGTTCTTAGACCTGACGACCTGTACCAAAGAATCTCAACTCTTCATCGAAGGTAAGTCATAGAACTTTGATCATGTCATTCCCAGTTTGCAAAATTATATTGTTTTATACCAACATGCATGGCTATTTGTATAAAAATGGTTTAAGAATTAGCTAAACACCTACTCGTTAGTATGACTCCTTGAATACTTGTGTTCGACATATTGACATGTACCTTTGTACACCATAGGTGGGTAATCTTAGTTGGACATTCTTATTGTGATAACCAACAAGGGTGCGTATATTGCTTAGACATGTTTTAGTTATGCGATGTCTTTCGATCACATGTTTCAATGATGATGAATTTGACTTAATGATATATGGAATTATGGCGCGGCCACTGTTGATTAAAAGATGTTGTGCCAAGACTAGGGTGATCATTTGGTCGGGTCGAACCCAAATTGTTTTGTACTCGGGCGAGTGATCGTGCAGTAAAGGGGGTGCATAAAACACATTGGGATGTGGTTGTCTGGCCTGAGTAGTCCCTAAGGACTTAACCTTGCAAGCCATTGATCTGGGTCATACTGTGCAACCACAAGTTCATTTATGGGGTGGACCTGGCCAACTAATTAGTAATGCTCTGGTTTGGTTCTGTCATTGTGGTGTGATCTCCGAGTTACCGGATGGAATCACATGGCGCAAGAAGGGGTCCAGAATAGCGAAACCTTAGCGGGCAGAACTGAGTCAAAGCAAAGCTTTGTAAAGGCATTGTCATGTGCTTTAGACTGCTTACCTAAGGTAGTGAGCAGTGGTATCGATGGGTGCCAAATAAACTAGAGAATTTGTGTCTTGTTGGTAAAGCTGTACAACCTCTGCAGAGTGTAAAACTATTCGAATAGCCGTATCCCCGGTTATGGACAATGCCTGGTGATTTCACGTAAGGGGTAGACTTTCTAAAAAATCTGATCTTGGTTGGTTCCAAGTGGTCTGGGAAGTGAGTAGGGTGCTCACGAATGGTTTGGAAAGTGGACAGGGTGTCCACGCGTTGTTTTCAAAGAAACTTGATTACTTATGTATTAATCTTTCAACTTGTGCTTTGCAATCTACTTACTATATTTTCATTCAATATTGCTTTCTACAAAGTAAACATAAAGATATCCTTGTTGAGCCTTGCACGAATACTATTTGCATACATTTCCCTATGGCTTGCTGAGTACATTCAAAGTACTCATGGCTTTGTGCCCTCTGGTTAATCAGCAGCTGAAGACCACCCAGGGAGCTCCGAGCTCTGGGAAGAGGAGGTCTTTGAAGACCTCTCGTGCTAGGAGACATCCTCTACTCAATTGCCTGTGGGCATATCGAATGGCCTCCACGTGTTCTTTTGCTTTTCCGCTGCGAGCTCTTTTGTTGTAAGCCCTACGTGGCCTTATAAGAACTTGACCATAAGGTCATTTGCTGTTATTATCGTTAATTTGTCTGCTTCTTCTATAGTTTGTTGTATGGTTGTGATGACATCGTTGTTGAAACTGTGTGGACCAGCTAATGATCTTGGGACTGGTCCAAAGTACACAGAGGGTCCTGGGGTCGCTACTCGGGGTCCCGACACTTTTGCCTTTGGGTATTATCTTTTTCCCTAATTAAGTTGTTTCTATCTTTCTATCCTATTCTATCTCGTCTTTTGTGCTAGTCCCTCTCGTCTACAGTGCTTTTTCTATCTTACCTACTAAACCCGTGGAGAATCATCGCAAATGGTTGACACTCGCAATACCTCGTGCCATACTCAGTCAGATGATGCCAATGCCAATGTCAATGCTAGTGGCCAGTCACCAGTCCCTGGAGCCGCATATCCAAGCATGGCACAGCTTCTAGCAGTTCAGACTCAATTCATGAGTGCAATGATGCAGAATATGAACAATATGATGACCCAACAAAGGTAGACTGCCACTGCCATAGTCAACCTGTTGAATCAGAACAATCAGAATAATCAAGCAGCAGTTGTTCCGCCACCAGCTCATCATCATTCCAAGTTATCAGAGTACATGAGGACCCATCCGCCTACGTTTTCTCATTCATCAGAACCTTTGGACGCAGAAGATTGGCTTCGTTCAGTTGAAAAAAAGCTAGCCATTGCTCAATGCAATGATCAAGAGAAAGTTCTTTATGCTTCACATCAATTGGAGGATACAACCACAGAATGGTGGGAGAATTACACTGCAACTCATGAGAATTCGCAAGCTATCACTTGGGAGAAATTTTCAACAGCTTTTCGTCAAGCACATGTTCCAGATGGTATTGTGGAAATGAAGAATGAATTTCGCGAACTACAGCAAGGAAACATGTCTTTGGGTGAATATCTCAACAAGTTCACTCAACTTTCTTGCAATGCTCCAGAAGATGTTGCTACAGATAATGCACGTCAGAAGCGATTCAAGCGTGGACTTAATCCTGGTTTGAAAGTATAAGTTGTTGGAAATGATTACGTGGATTTTCAGCATATGGTGGATAAAGCGGTTCATATAGAAGATTCTCATCGTGAGTTAGACGAATCTCGCAAAAGAAAGATGATACAACATGGAGTTCATCAAAATCAGCTACAAAGAGCCAGAACCAATACTCAGCAGCCTTTTCGTACTAATAATTCATCTGTCGGATTCAGAACCCCAGCACCAGTATCTCATGCCGGAAATTCAGGAATTCTCAATGTCAACCACAGCAACAATCATCAATCTCAGAGGAATAACAATCATGGCGCAGGAGTTACTTGTTTCAATTGCCATGAGACATGTCATTATGCTAACAAGTGTTCGCAGATGCAAGGGCCGACACCAATTCCTTTCAATTTAGGAACTACACCGGTTAGGATTTCTTTACCAAGAGCAGAAAGAGGAATGCCTCAGACTCCAAATCAAGCTACCAGGACTTCATCAACTGCATCAAGAGGGAGGCTGACTCATGTCACTGCAGAAGAAGTTCAACCAGTTCAGAACGTCATTTCTAGTAAGTCTTTAAGTTAGACCTGCATCAGAACCTATTCTTTAGTCAGCCCGAATCTCGGGGACGAGATTCCTTTTAAGGGGGGAAGGTTTGTAACATCCCAAAATTTGGTCTGTTTTTGAAGTTTTAAAAAGAAAAATAACCATTTGAATTTTGTTGGTTAAAGTTAAAGCTTAACTAGAATTTTCAAAGATCAAGAACAATTTAATATGAATGATCTCAACAAAAACTATTATCGAAACTATTCTATCTGGAATCTATGTGCTTGGATATATTTTTTAGATTTTTCTAGAATTTTTCCAGGTGCATTTGCTATTTTTTATTTGCTATTTGGATTTTCAGTATTTTCTAAAAAGAAAAACTAATTTAAAATCTCCGACTCCCTCTTGGGCTCAAACCCTCTCTTTGGCCTATCTATTTTTTTCCCTTTCAGCCCATCCTTCTTTGGCCTTTTCTTTCCACCGGAGGCCCGTTTCCCTTTTCGGCCCATTCCACTTCCCGCATTGGGCCGGTCCGCTTTACTTCCTTCCACACCAGCCAAGGCAGCCGAGCGGGCCCACCGATTCCTTTTTCCTTGCGCAGCCCAGTGGAGCAGCCATCTTCCTTTCCTTGTTTCTCTGCTGGTGGCTGTAGGATCAAGGATAACCGACTAGAAGGGGGTGAATAGGAGGTTTTTAAACATTTTGACAATTTAACAAGTTTATCCAATTATTAACTTAGTCTAAACGAGATATGATTCTAGCTAAGCAATTTACCACAATAGACAAGCTAGAATTATAAATGCGAAATGTAAAGACTAGAAATAACCACAATGACACAAGGAAGTTTTTCCGTGGTATCAAAGACTTGCTTAGGTCTTCACTAATCACGTTGAGGAAACTTGATCAATTCAAGTGGCTCCACAATTAAGCCTTCCCTCAATCACTAGAGGTAGCTCTTCTCCTCTCCAGGATAAGCGAGCTCCAACCTTCACAAATGCAGGGCCTTCTCACAATCTCCTTTGAGAAGATCACCGAACCAAACTCCAAACCGTCTAGGAGACGGCAATCTCCAAGAGTAATAGAGCAAGAATTCTTCACTTGAAAGCACTCTAATGCCACAAATATCAAACTCAATGAATGCTCTTTAGAACAACCTCAACTACCTTTTCAAATGGAAATGAATGCTCTCAATGAGTAGGAAACAATGCAAAGGGCTCAAGAGATGTTAAATGAGGCTCAACCACATTTCTAGTTGCAGTGGGTGAGGTATTTATAGCCTCCACCCACTGCACTAGCCGTTGGACACGAAATTCCCAATTTTTGATGAGCAGTCGGTCCACGAGCATTAGTGCGGTCATCCGACCTCGGTTATAACGGTTGGTATAACGCATTTAATGCAATTGAAAAATAGCCGTTCTGGGGTCGGTCAGTCCATGAGCAAACATGCGGTTAGTCCGGCCTACAGAAAAACGAAATTCGTTTTGGAGACTCTCTGGAAAAAGCTGACCGCATCCAAGACCCGGGGGTGCGGTTAGTCCGCACATATACCGGCGGTCAGTCCGGCCTGGCAATTTTCAACTGAAAACCTTCTCTGGAAAATGTTGACCGCGTCCAAGACCCAGGGGTGCGGTCAGTCCGGCCAAAGGCCGTCGGTCGATCCGGACGGAGAATTGACAAAACGAAAGACACCTCACTAGAAAATCTTGACCGCCGTTTTGGTCCGGCAATCCGGTCAATCCGGCCATGTAACGTCGGTCAGTCCGGACTCCAAAGAAATTCAGCAAATTTAAATTGAGGCAAAACCAAAAACAAATCTAAGATTAAACCAATCAAGATTTGAGTAGTTGTGGCATCGTTCACTTTCAAGGTACTCAATTCTTGCACCCTCTTTCTGATGCAATTTGTCTAGCCTATAACCGGTCTTCCAACCAATTCACCTAAGACCGGTAAAATGAAAAGATCCTAGACTATTGTACCTTGCCTTTGAACCAAAAGATCTTCATGTAAACCTTTCGCGTGCAATTCCCGGTCATCAAGAGCGCCAATGGGACTTAACCTTGTACATACTCAATAAATACGTTAATCCCATATTCACATATTGTCATTAATTACCAAAACAATTTTTAGGGGCCTAGATGCTTTCAATCTCCCCTTTTGGTAATTGATGACAACACACTAATATGTGAAAGAATGATTGTTTTGAATATCTTGTGAGTGTATATTCTATTGATGACTTAACAACGAGATAATTCTTGCAATAAGCTTTAAATGAGTCTCGAGAATTATTCCTTGCTAAATCTGTTTAAAAGCTCCCCTAAACATGTGCATAAAAGGTAGAGAATTTTTGCAAGCACAAGTAGAGATTTTTAGAGAATTTTGGCGGAGTTTCTTTTACATGATAGAACTTGAGGAAATGCAACATTATATAACATTACAAACAGCATTTCAAGAGGGTAATATAAGCACAAGATTAACCAACAAGTTCATCAAGATAACATTGAACCGATTACAAGCATATAAGTGTATATCATTCAACCAAGCTCATAGATGGTAAAGCATTAAGCGTTCATATATATAAGAGGTTCAATAAGCTTACAATCATAGCAAAAGAAAGAGCAATAAGCTTATCCTCTAATTATTACACACAAAAGACCACAGAAGTCCAAGTCCAACAAGCATTCGACAACCATAACTAATAGATATAGAGATATATAGGACCATATAAAGCACTTCTCCCCCTTTGGCATCAACTACCAAAAGCTACGAAGTAGGGGGAGGAGGAGGAGGAGCTGCAGTCAATGTAGAAGGGTCTGTAGGAGGAACAATGCGTCGACGCAGAGAATAAGTAACAGTCTGCTCGATCGACGAGACGCGAGTGGTCATTTCAGCCATGTCGGACTGAATCCTTGAAACCAAACCAACCATCTGATCTAAGCGCTGAAGCACAAGAGAGTTGGACTGCTCCACGGCTGCCTAGCAAGAGTCCAAAGACTGAGTAGTGCTCTCAAGAGTATCCATGCGATGATCCAAAACCTCTAGGCGACGATCCACTATATCAAAACGAGATACAATCGTGTTGATACCAGTATGCAGAACCTCCAACAATACTGGATCAAGTCCACCTATTCTTTGGGGAATTTGGTGAGGAGAGGCGGGAGCATCGACAAGCTGGGTGAAGAGGCTGTTCCTCAAATCTCTCTGGTGGTCACCCTCGGCTTGTCTTGTTTGTGAGGAAAGGGAGTGGTACCATCAAAGTCAGGGGTCCTCAAAATGAGCATCATGATGTAAGGAGCATAATACATCCTCTTTCCCAAATCAGTGTGGCAGGATTACAACTCAGTCAAGATTAAGTGCATAATATCAAACTTCTTTCCTTGCATCACATAATCTATGACATTCCAGGCATGTCCTCTAATAGCATCATTGTTGCCACTCCTCGGCAAGATGGTGGCCCTGATAATTCTGTTAATGACACTAGGGAGAGGCCTCAGACCGGTAACCTTACCAGGGACAACTCTAGCAACATTAGGCTCATAGAACTGTATCTGCTCCGGAGTCTGCAGCGCGGGCTCAAGGTGAATCTTTACATACTCACGTGCTGGCAGATTTAGGGCTTCCTCAAAGTGACGCTTGGTGGCCGTGTAGCGCCTCGAGCCTGTCATCCAAGTCACAGTGGCCAAGGAGGATGGGATGTAGCAGTAGCATAGAACCGGCGGATTACCTCCTCATTGAAGTTGCACTTGATGCTAACAAGCCCATCAAGCCGACATTGTAAAGCGAGTGTACAAAGTCGCATCTGGGTTTGTTCATTGAAATATGACCAATTTATGTATACGGATTGCAAAGCGCTTGTGAAGCACCACTTGATTGTAGCAATCTTCACGGAATTGAGTGTGAAATCTCTCATCTTGGTGACCTAGGCTGCTCATAGGGAGATTGCATTCTGAGTTGCTTGAAATCATCATTCCGGATTGCGTGAAGATTCACATGAGGCTCAGGCACAAACTCCATATCAGCATCTTCTTCTTCGTCCAAATGTTCACTGGCGCTAGGTACGGAGGACAAGGACGGCGAGGAGTCCGCTTCGTCGCTATCGGAATGCTCAACCGGAGGACGATGAGTAGCCTGGCGGGGAGGACGAGACGAAGATGCCTCGGGATTGGCAACGGTCTTGGTCCTTGCCATGGTCACTGGAGGGATGGACAAGACAATCAAGGAGTGAGTTGAATTGAAAGGAATATGGATTATCAAGATGATAAAAAGCGAAGCTTTTACGTCGTGGTCGGACTAGCCGCAGTTGTTGGCGGTCGATCCATGAGTAGCACGGACTGACCGCACGCAACACGCCGGTTAGTCCGGCCTTAAAAAAAACTAGGGTTTTTACCATAAGCACGGGAAATTCCAAAATGCGGGATAATCCGACAATCAAGGTCATGTAGAAGACAATGGGAGCATTCTCGAGGATCTATTTACAAACTAGGAGCCGATTAACAAGATAATATGCGAGATTGAGCGATTAATCGGAGGAAAAACCTTGCGGCGGAGGAGAGGTAGAGAAGCGGCGACGAGGAGAGGCGATCGGCGGTGAGGAGGAGCCACGGGCGACGGGGACGAGGAGGCGATCCTAGGAGGTGATGTGGTTTAGAGGAAGAAGAGAAGAACCGTCGGGGAGGAAATGAGATGGAACCGACGGGTTGGTGAGAGATAAGGAAGAAAAGCGCTCGCATTAAGCGCCGTGCGGATGACCACGAGGCAAAGCCGGTCGGTCCGACCACAAGCTCTTGGGTTGACCATGATTAAGCTTGCGGTTAGACCGTACCTGGAGACTTTTGAGGATTTTTGCAGAAATTTTGAGTTGTCTTTGCTCCATAGACTTAGCACACAATATAAAAATATCTTGGAGCAATTTCAACGAGATTAGATCAACAAATTAGTTTTGAATATAGATTTTTAAGAAAATAGACCAATTTTTTGAAGAAGAAGATTTGAATGAGTTAAAAGAAGCAAACAACAAGATTTGTTACTCGTGAGGATATGTATGAGTATGAAATACTATTTGGAAGCAATATATGATGGAAATCATTGCCTAAATAGCAATACTCATTTTATGCTAGAATTGACTCAAGTGCATTTTTCGGGTTTTGAGCTATTTTTGAGCGAGATTCAAACTTTAAAAACTTTGATTTGGTTGAGAGTTTGAAAAACTTATGAATACGAAAAAGGTCACGAATAACCATCTTTACCTTTTTCCTTTTGGGAGCAAGATCAAATTCCTTTTGGAAATACTTTTGGGTGAAAAGCCATTTTTGGTCAAAAGCAAGATAAGTAAGAAATAGTTTTTGGCCAAAACTTGATTTTTCTTTTAAGATAGATAATTTTGAGATCTTTTCAACCAAAAACCTTTGAAATATACTAGAGAATAGATATAGCTAGTTTTTCAAGAGATTTGATTGATTAACACCAAATTTTGACTTTTGACCAAAATGATTTGTTTTTCAAAAGACACATTCTAGCATGTTTGTTGATATGTGCACAATTTGAGTTGTGGTATACATGGTGATTGTATAGCACTCCCCCTAACTGTGTTTCCCATCTTAGTTCTTGAAATAAGAGAGTCACGAGAGAAAAGCGAATTCAATTAAGATTCAAGAACATAATACAATCAAATGACATTAGAACAATCTATGACATTTAATTCATTCCTCAATTTGCAAAAGCGGCCTTCATCTAAAGGTTTGGTGAAAATATCCGCTAATTGGTCTTGGTTCTTATGTGGCTAATTTCAATATCTCCTTGCTCACATGATCTCTCAAGAAGTGGTGGTGAATATCTATATGCTTGGTTCTTGAGTGTTGAACAGGGTTATTAGCAATTTTCACCGCACTATCATTGTCACACAAAAGAGGCATTTTATCTAATTTAATTCCATAATCCATCAATGTTTGCCTCATCCATAGCAATTGAGCACAACAACTTCCGCATGAAACATATTAAACCGACGGTAGATAAAGTTACGGAGTTTTGTTTCTTGGATGACCACGATACTAAAGATCTTCCTAAAATTGACAACTACGAGGTGCTTTTTCTATCCACTTTGCAACCCGCATAATCGAATCGGAATATCCAATTAAATCAAATTTAGCACCTTTGGGGAACCATAGGCCAATGCTAGAGGAATGCTTTAAATATCTAAGAATTCTTTTAACGGCCATAAGATGACATTCTTTTGGAGAAGCTTGAAAACGAGCACACATACAAACACTAAACATGATGTCGGGTCTAGATGCGGTAAGATAAAGAAAGCTATCAATCATGGATCTATAAAGCTTTAAATCTACAGGTTTACCTCCCTCATTTAGATCAAGATGACCATTTGTGACCATGGGAGTCTTGATGGGCTTTGCATCCTCCATGCCAAATCTTTTAAGTAAATCCTTCACGTACTTGGCTTGACTTATAAAAGTCCCATCCTTGAGTTGCTTGATTTGAAGTCCAAGGAAATAGCTCAATTCTCCAATCATGGACATTTCAAATTCCCTAGACATCATATCACCAAATTCTTTGCAAAAGTCTTGATTAGTAGACCCAAAAATGATATCATCAACATAAATTTGACATACAAAGAATTCATCATCTAAAACTTTAGTAAATAAAGTTGAATCAATTTTCCCGATTTTGAATCCTTTTGAGACTAGAAAATCTCTAAGGCATTCATACCATGCTCTAGGAGCTTGTTTAAGACCATAGAGCGCCTTGGAGAGTTTATGGACATGATTTGGATTTTTAAGATCTTCGAAACCGGGAGGTTGTTCAACAAAGACAAGTTCGGATATTTCACCATTTAAGAAAGCACTTTTAACATCCATTTGAAATAATTTAATATCAAAGCATGATGCAAAAGCAAGTAATATCCGAATTGATTCAAGTCTAGCTACGGGAGCGAAAGTTTCACCAAAATCCAAACCTTCAACTTGTGAAAATCCTTGAGCGACCAATCTTGCTTTGTTTTGAATGACCAATCCATTCTCATCTTGCTTGTTCCTAAAGACCCATTTCGTACCAATAATATTGTGTTCTTTGGGTCGATCCACCAATGTCCAAACTTCATTCCGGGTAAAGTTATTGAGTTCTTCATGCATCGCATTCACCCAATCCGGATCGTCAAGTGCTTCTTCTACATGCTTTGGCTTAATAGACGAGACAAAAGAGTAATGTTCACAAAAAGAAGCAACACGAGAGCGAGTTTGGACACCCTTACTTACGTCACCTAATATTTGATCTATTGGATGATCCTTTGCAATTGCATTGTGGATTCTTGGTGGTAGGTTGGATGGTTGATCATCTTCCTTTTTATCCTCTTCAATTATTTGTACTTTACTTGTGGAAGATGTGGGTGGTTCAACTTGAGTGGAGGATGATGGACCATCTTCGGGCTTGATATCGCCTATTTGCATATGTTCCATTGCTTTTCTTAAGGCTTCATTACCTACATCATCCAAATTTTCATGCTCTTCTTGAGAGCCGTTAGTCTCATCAAATTGCACATCGTGCCTTTCTTCAACTAAACCGGAGTTTTTGTTGAAGACACGATAAGCCTTGCTATTTGAGGAATAACCACGCAAGAAACCAACATCACAACGACTATCAAATTTTGAAAGACGAACACCCTTCTTCAAAATGTAACACTTGCAACCAAAAACACCAAAGTAAGAGATGTTCGGTTTTCTTCCTACAATAAGCTCATAGGAAGTCTTTTTCAAAATACGGTGCAAATAAAGACGATTTATGGCATGACAAGCGGTGTTAATAGCTTCCGCCCAAAAACTATCGGAAGTATTATATTCATCAAGTATTGTTCTAGCCATTTCAATCAATGTTCGATTTTTCCTTTCTACTACTCCATTTTGCTCCAGAGTGTAGGTTGTGGAAAGTTCATGCTTTATTCCAAGTTCATCACAAAAGTCCTCAAATTTAGTATTTTTGAACTCGGAACCATTATCACTACGGATTTTCTTTATTTTGAAATCAAATTCATTTTGAGCCCTTTTTGCGAATCTTTTGAAAATTCCGGAGGTTTCACCTTTATCATCTAGGAAGAATACCCATGTATACCTAGAGTAATCATCTACAATGACTAAACAATAGCTATTTCCCCCGATACTCTTATAGGTTGTTAGCCCAAACAAATCCATATGTAAGAGTTCCAATGGTCTAGAAGTTGACATGATACTTTTGGAAGGATGAGAATTAGCGACTTGTTTACCGGCTTGACAAGCACTACAAAGTCTATTTTTCTTAAATTTCACATCTTTCAAGCCAACAACTAAATCATGTTTGAAAAGCTTTTTGAGTTGAATCATTCCAACATGAGCTAGCCTTCTATGCCAAAGCCAACCCAATGAGGTTTTTGCGATTAAGCAAGTTTTTAAACAAGATCCACTTGAACTAAAATCAACTAAGTAAAGATTTCCAAATCTAAAGCCTTTGAAAGCTAAAGAGCCATCATTTGCGTTAGAAATGGTTACACCTTCACTAGAGAATGAGCAAATTAGTCCAAGATCACATATTTGTGTAACGGATAGCAAGTTAAAGTTTAATGATTCTACTAGAGAAACATTAGAAATGGAAAGGTCATTTGAGATAGCAATTTTACCCAATCCTAATACCTTTCCTTTGCTATTATCGCCAAAAGTGATCTTGTCTACTCCTTTTCCATTCTCGAATGTGGTGAACATTTTTCTATCACCGGTCATGTGTTGAGTGCATCCACTATCAAGCACCCAGTGTTTTCCACCGGTCTTATAGTTCACCTACAAAATAAGAGTCAAATTCTTTTAGGTACCCAAATTTGTTTGGGTCCTTGGAGGTTAGTAACCAAGGATTTAGGCACCCAAATAGCATTCTTTTTAGCGTCCATAATTGAAGTGCCAACAAAATGAGCAATTACTTTACCATCCTTAGATTTTCTAAGCATATAGCATGAATCATATATATCAAGAGATGGAACCTTACCCTTAGGACAATTTTGTTGCATATGTCCTATTTCCCGGCACTTATAACAATACATACCATTTTGCCTCACAAAACTTGTGGGCTTATTTACCGGCTTCTTGCCTTTCTTAGGTACATACCCAAGACCTTCCTTGTTGAATGAACACCTTTGCTCGCTCAAAAGCTTGTCAAGAGTGGCCTTACCCTTGAAACATCTTTCCAAGCTCTTGCTTCGCTTGGTCACTTGCTCTTTTAGCTCATAGTTCTCCTGAACAAGTTTTGCATCATTTTGCTTAACAATATCATGATTAGCATCAATATTAGAGCAACATGGCATAGCAAGTAGGTCATCACATGAAGTAGATGCACTAGTCTTAGCAATTTCTATACTAGGCATTTTATCAATAATATCACATGTAATTCCTACACTAGAACAAGACTTATGTGAATTCTCTTGGATAAGCAAGTTGTGAGCATCCTTAAGCTCCATATAAGAATCTTTTAGAGTAAAGTATTCTTTATTTAAGACCTTATATTTTGATTTTTCTTTTCCAAGATATTCATTTAAATCATCAAGCATATCCATTAATTCATCATAAGTTGGTTCATCACCAATAATGGATTTTACCTTATCTCCTTTTGCCATGAGGCAAGTAGGAGTGGAGAATAGCGATGAAGCTTCCTTGATGGCTATATCGACTAGTCCCTTCTTCTTGGGGGACTCTTCCTCATCGGAATCGGAGTCGAAGTCGCTTGACTCATCATTTGAATCCCACTCTCCGATGTGAGCTTCATTTTTGCCATCCTTGTAAAGCTTCTTGAATAGCTTCTTTTTACCGTTGTATTCTTTCTTCTTGAATGGCTTCCCTTTGTCATCCTTCTTTTCGGGGCAACGAGAAGCAATGTGCCCCTTTTCTTCACAATTATAACATCGAATATTGCTATATCTCTTCTTATCATTTGAGGATTGCCCCTTCTTGAACTTGTCAAACTTATAGCTTCTATTGGGGCGCCTCTTCATGACCCTCTTCATTCTTCTCACAAGGAGTGCATACTCCTCGTCGGAGTCTTCTTCTCCGTCCTCATCATCACTAGATTCTGCCTTGGCTTTGAAGGCGGTAATTTTCTTCTTTGAGGATGATGTCTCCAAAAGCTCTTCTTTGTCCTTTTTGAACAACTCATTTGTGATGAGGTTGCCCAAAAGCCCCGTTGGTGTCATCCTTGGCAACTCGGGCGAGTTGAGAAATAACGTCACCAACGTCTCATATTTATCCGGAAGAGCCCTAAGTATCTTGCGAACAATATCAACATCAAGAAGGTTAGTCCCAAGGCCTTTGAGCTCATTCACAATGTTGTTGAGTCTTGAATACATCTCATTGATGTTTTCATGAGGCAACAATATGAATGTCTCATATTTAATCCGAAGCCTATGCAATTTGTCTTCTTTGACCGTGGATGTACCCTCATGGATTTCCGAGAGAGTTGTCCAAATAGCATGAGCATTTTCCAAGTTCCTCACTCTATTGAACTCATCCACGTTCAAAGCACCAAAGAGAGCATTCATAGCTTGGGCATCTAAATGAGAGTTACGCGTATCTTGATCCGTGGGTTCTAGTGGATTAAGAGACATAGCATAACCATCATTTACGATTTTTCAAATGCTTGGACTCATGGCCTTTAAATAAATTGACATTCTAATTTTCCAATAAGCATAATTTGAGCCATCAAAGAGAGGAGCCTTTCCTATAGCAATTCCCTCACTAGCCATCCTTTTCTCTCTTAGACGGTTAAGTCTAAATCAATGAGAGACCAAGCTCTGATACCACTTGTAGGATCAAGGATAACCGACCAGAGGAGGGTGAATAGGAGGTTTTTAAACTTTTTGACAATTTAACAAGTTTATCCAATTATTAACTTAGTCTAAACGAGATATGATTCTAGCTAAGCAATTTACCACAATAGACAAGCTAGAATTATAAATGCGGAAATGTAAAGACTAGAAATAACCACAATGACACAAGGAAGTTTTTCCCGTGGTATCGAAAACTTGCCGGTCTTCACTAATCCACGTTGAGGAAACTTGATCAATTCAAGCCGGCTCCACGAATTAAGCCTTCCCTCAATCACTAGAGGTAGCTCTTCTCCTCTCCGGATAGGCGAGCTCCAACCTTCACAAATGCCCGGGCCTTCTCACAATCTCCTTTGAGAAGATCACCGAACCAAACTCCAAACCGTCTAGGAGACGGCAATCTCCAAGAGTAATAGAGCAAGAATTCTTCACTTGAAAGTGCTCTAATGCCACAAATATCAAACTCAATGAATGCTCTTTAGAACAACCTCAACTACCTTTGCAAATGGAAATGAATGCTCTCAATGAGTAGGAAACAATGCAAAGGGCTCAAGAGATGTTAAATGAGGCTCAACCACATTTCTAGTTGCAGTGGGTGAGGTATTTATAGCCTCCACCCACTGCACTAGCCGTTGGACACGAAATTCCCAATTTTTGATGAGCCGGTCGGTCCATGAGCATTGGTGCGGTCGATCCGCCTCGGTTATAACGATCGTAGAACGCATTTAATGCAATGAAAAATAGCCGTTCTGGGGTCCGGTCGGTCCATGAGCAAACATGCGGTTAGTCTACCTCTAAAAACGAAATTCGTTTGGAGACTCTCTCGAAAAAGTGACCGCATCAAGACCGAGAGTGCGGTTAGTCACATATATCTGCGTGATCGATCCGGCGGCAATTTTCAACTGAAAACCTTCTCTGGAAAATGTTGACCGCGTCCAAGACCCGGGGGTGCGGTCAGTCCGGCCAAAGGCCGTCGGTCAGTCCGGACCAGAGGAATTCAGCAAAACCAGAAAACAACACCTCACTAGAAAATGCTGACCGCCGTTTTGGTCCGCCAATCCGGTCAGTCCGGCCATGTAACGTCGGTCAGTCCGGACTCCAAAGAAATTCAGCAAATTTAAATTGAGGCAAAACCAAAAACAAATCCAAGATTAAACCAATCAAGATTTGAGTAGTTGTGGCATCGTTCACTTTCAAGGTACTCAATTCTTGCACCCTCTTTACAGTACGGCTGTCTAGCCTATAACCCGGTCTTCCAACCAATTCACCTAAGACCGGTAAAATGAAAAGATCCTAGACTATTGTACCTTGCCTTTGAACCAAAAGATCTTCATGTAAACCTTTCGCGTGCAATTCCCGGTCATCAAGAGCGCCAATGGGACTTAACCTTGTACATACTTAATAAATACGTTAATCCCATATTCACATATTGTCATTAATTACCAAAACAATTTTTAGGGGCCTAGATGCTTTCAGTGGCCCGCCAGTTTAGCGCACATGTGCATCTTCCTCCTTCCGACTCGCGCTGGACTCTGGTTTCCCTGTTTTTCTGCAGATTCTCCTTCGATGGCTAGTTTTCTTGTGTGGGGGAATAAATGCCCCTTGTGACTAGTTGTGGGAGGCAGCGGGTGCCATTTTTGTTCCCCTTGAGTAAAAAGCAAGCCCTCTCATCTTTTTTGTGCATGTGTTGCACTTAGTGAGCTTAGAGAGCAAAATCCTAGTGCATGTGTTGCATTAGGTGTTGGATTTAGTATCCATTGAGCTTAGACACTTGATTCTTTCAAGTGAGTGTCTCCGACTTTTTTACTCTTGGTGTTTGCCGACACCTAGATAGCTTGAAGAAGTTGCGCCGGTAATCTTCTCAAAGAAGGTTGTGAGAAGACCCTGGTGGTTGTAATTGGCTTGGTACTCGCCACCTCCGGAGTGGAGGAAGAGCAACCCCGAGTGGATTCGAGGTGTAGGCTTTATTTGTGGAGCCGGTCCAAATCGTTTGGGCCTACCTCAACGTAGACTAGGGGAAGCCGGCAAGTTTTTGATCACCACGGGAAAAAGTTCAAGTGTTTTTGTGGTTTGCTTTCTGGAGCTTTCCTTTCTTGTAATTTACATTTATATAATTAAATTGCTTGCTTATCTCCTTAGGATTGCAATCATTGTATTAGTCTTAGTTTGTTGGTGAACTTAGTCAAGACTGGTTGATTTAGGTTTTAATTGAGCAAAACCGAATTGATTTATAATTCTGCATCAAACTTGGTTGTAGCCAAAAGAATTTTTGAAGCCGCCTATTCACCCATCTCTAGTCGGTTTTCTCGATCTTACAACCCCTTATTGAAATAAGTGCGTGTTGGAGGAATCAAATATTTTCCGCATATTATCACCACTATAGCATACACTTTTGGGACACTACCAGTTGTTAGAGATCATGTTAAATCTGAAATTCAATCAATCATATGCCCATGATAGGGAAATTTTGTGATATGCTATTAATAAGATTGAATCTCGGCATTACGGGGAGTGAAATGCGCAAAAGTTCGAATGTCGCCATATTTTCCAGAAGGAAAAGATCTTTAGTATGAAGATACACGCACTAGTTAAGCTAAACTTAATGTTTAGTTTATACTCCTGTGCACCATAAGCGGGGAGCCTGCCAGATATTTTCCAATTATGGAGGAGTTACTATAGTGTTTACTTGTAGTAAATACGTCGCTAAGAGTGGAGTACCCTGAGTTGAAAAGTATATCCACCTCTGCGAAAATTGACTTATTGGTTCTTGATCTAAAATATGTAGGGACGCTTGGGGTCTAAGATCTAATGATACTAGTCAAATTAATTATTAATCACTCATTTAACTCTCTTGAAGAGAACTCACCTTGAAGGTGAAATACCTCACAAAGAGGTTCATCATGAACATGAAAGCCCTAGCATTTTGATGTGCACATATTATAATGCTGGGAATGCAGAACGATTAAGAATCTTTTGTTTGTGAAATGGCAAATATCTGGATAACACTGAGATACCATCAATTTGGAGGATATGGGAGAAAATTTATCGACAATCATTTTGCCTATACACTTGCTAAAATTTCTCTTATGAGAACACAGATTTGAAACCAAAGTTCATGGTTGAGCGCCTTGAAGCGTTCATATCGGGTCACATAATGAAAGCCTATGAGGCTGAACCAAAATTGCTAAATAAAAGTCTTGGAACCAGGAAGTTCAAACTTGATGGGTCATTACGAAGATAATGAAGTGGTGAAAGCTATGCTTTAAAGGTCCTCGTAGAGACTGTTACTCTCCTATTATGAATGACATAATGTTCCGTTGCATAATAATTTAGCAAATGGCATGAACAAAATATGCAGTTAATGGGTTCTGAAAATCCTTGATGAGATCCTTGAATGACTCAAAATTCTTAGTAAGAAAGGAAATAAAATCGCAATATATATAAAACTCTTACCCAATAGTATCTTACCTATACTAAGAGCATCTCCCGAAAGAGAGAACATCTCCCCGAAGGAAAATTATCTTACCAGTTGATCTCTTAATCACACCAATGATTATATGATCCCTAGAAGTGGACAAGGACCTATCAATACCTGAAAGAATGAAATGAGGAACCTAAAGACCAGAAGTGCGCCATACAAGCACTTATAAAGTGCATCTTCCACTAGAAGCTAGTGGAATGATGGTTTCCTCTAGTACCATGAAGGTACGTCATACATTGGTGATATTGATAATTAATCCCCAAAATGCCAAAACTAACACTAGTTATATTTTACTCTAGAGTGGTACAACTATACTTTATAGTTCTGCAGAACAGACCATTCGTTGTAACTTTAACCACCCAGAGATAGTTATAAAATATTAAGACCCTAATGTTGGGCCACGGGGTAGGCTACGATAGCTACAAATAAAAAATTTCTACCACGCAAACCAGAAAGTCAAGCAAGTAGATGATCACAGATCGTTACCACCAGACGCGCAGAGCAGCGGAAGAAGAGTTGGAGCAGCCTGGTCCAACGTAGAGCGCGTCGATGTAGTGGTCGTAGTTGATCGTCCAGCTTCCTCACGAGTCGATCGTCTCCTCCAAAGAACGTCTGCGGTTCCTTGTGAAGATCGCGGATCGTCCTCAACAACTTGATCGCGATGAGCGCCTCTACGGTATCCACACGTCCAGGGAAGGAACAACCGTACGTCGGTGTACTAGCACCAAGTCACACGGCAGAGTTCTCAGGAAGTTGGCGGCTAGAGTTTCGA
Source organism: Phyllostachys edulis (assembly GCA_036346405.1). Lineage (NCBI taxonomy): Eukaryota > Viridiplantae > Streptophyta > Magnoliopsida > Poales > Poaceae > Phyllostachys > Phyllostachys edulis. The sequence continues at coordinate 70,189,319 of CM070556.1, forward strand.
TGGTGATTCACGTGTCCCTCCCAACAGCCTCATGCATCTCCCTATATAGTGCTCATGACGGATCCTATTCGAACACGTTTGACGAATCAGATTCGTCTTGGTTTGTTCCAACCCGTTAAGTGTGTGACCCAGAGGTTCATGCGTGTCGGTTGTGACTCGGAAACCCTTTCCGATCATGAGTCATGCGGCTCCTAGCGAACATAGCGATTCCCGAATACACACAAATTATATCGGACGAACCTTAATGCAATATGATCTACGATCAGGTCCTCATCACTTACGATCAGGTCCTATCTCTATACGACCAGTTTGTATTTGGTCACGACTAGTTCGTAAGTCCTTACGACTAGGTTTCGACTACTCTGTGATTACGTTCGACCAGTCTACGACCAGCTCAGATCTCCATACGACAAATCAGAATCGCTTGAACTAAGCACCTACTCGTGTATACTCCCTTTGCCTCACGATGTCTAGTTGAACTCCAGGTGAGATGTTGTGTCATCCATGGACTGTTCAATACTTTCTCGATCAGGTGTCGGACAACTTCATGTGGTCGAACACTTCGACAACTAGTGGCATGGCCATGCACTTTCTTTATCCGATCACAACGAGGGCCCCAGAGACATCTCTCCTGTTATGTTAAGAGGGGCAAATCCCATATCCGACCAGTCACATTCCTCTGCATGTTTCATAGCATACCCGAAATCTACCTTTATAACTACCCAGTTACGGAGTAGCGTTTGGCAACCCCTAAGAGTGCTATTACACATGTAGGAAACCATGCTGATCTCAGGTCTAAGGATTATACATCATCATTGCTTGAGACCAACTAACGACACATAGAATCATAACAATCTCAATAGTGTCTCAAGGTGGATCTAATCCAACATCATGTTCTCTAACATGTGTCCATATTATTGGTTTGATATCTCTATATCCATGACCTGTAAAACATAGTCACCAACCAATACATATGCTAGTCTATTCATATGTGTCCTCATATGTTTCCGACCAGGGAACGTATAAGAATAATTATTGCAGAAATATAGAGTTTCACAATCAGGTCACATGCTTGATAATCAATATTAACAATATTATTCTAAGAACAAGATAACATATTATCCAATATAATGAACATAATGAAATATAATCATCTCTATGATTGCCTCTAGGGCATATTTCCAACACCTAAAAGGTTTTGATAAATCATATCCAGAAGGCATACGACTTTGCAACTAGTATTTCCCCATATCTTTTGCAAGGATAATCTACTTGTGTTTCATAATTAAATAGTGGTATTTGATTAGTTAAACATATTACTCCTGAATAGTGATTATCTTAAACCTCCAGATGAGTAATAGGATATTTGTATGTAAGACTCTGCATTGTGATAATCCAATAGATTTGATCACAGTATTCTTGCCTATGTTCATTTTCAAAAAATGTATGAAATACATTGGAGCAATATTCTTGCCTATGTTCATCTTCAGGGGGAGCATATACTAAACACTGATCATCATACTTGAGATTTAAAAAATCTTAGTCAAGCCTAGAAGGTGTTGATATGAAGATTAATGATTAAATTTACCTTAAAGGTTTTACCACTTAACAGTTTAGATCCAGTTGGCTGACAATGCAAAGATCATGAAGATCATGCATAATCCTGATGATCATTAATAAATTCTGAAGATATCTGTCAAATATCTATAGTGAAAAATCCCAGAATGGATTTATTTTACTTTGTGCTGGTGCGACCATCTATTGGCGGTCATCTAAGCAGACATGGTAGCTGTTTCTACCAATGACTCAGAGATTATAACACTATATGAAGCCTTACTTGAATGTGTTTGGCTCAGACGTGTGACTAACTACATCCAGAAGTATTGTGACATTAACATCGTCGATACCCCCACAATTATCTATGAAGATAATACTGCTTATATTACACAAATGGAAACTAGTTATGTCAAGAGCAACATCACAAAGTACATTGCTCCTAAATGTTTTATTCTCATGAAATCCAGAAGAATAGTGAGATAAAGATCCTGTAAACAAAGCGTTGTGAAAATCAAGTTGATTTATTCACTAAGTCTCTGTCTGCATTCAGTTTTCAAAAATGCATTCATGGCATTGGAATAAGACGGTTCAAAAAGCTACATAGCTCAAGAGGAGTAAATCCCTAAATCATGACCCTTAACAAATCCTAAGGATTTATCCAAAATCTTAAAGATTGGATCTTGAAGATTAAATATTGTACTCTTTTTCTTGATGAGTTTTTCTGAAGTTTTTTTACATGAAGGTTTTTAATGAGGCAACAAGTGTAATGCAACTTACAAATGTAATATACTCTTTTCTCCATTCCTTTTTTCTAATGGGTTTTTGGAAGAAGTTTTTAATGAGATATTTGCATATTGTTATCTATTACACAAGGGGAAGTGTTACGAAACTTGAGAATTTTATGGGTAAAAGACTATACCGTTCTTGAAGAACTTTTACCCCTATGGGCTATAAATATGAGGACCCTATGTACAAGTTACATACAGATGAATAAAAATACTGGCTCTCCTCTATACACTTCTGTTCATTGTGTCTCTTGGTGTTCATATGATTGTTTACTATGTGATTTGATTGTTTCTCGACTACGGCATCGATTATTCAACATTGCATTCCCAGGAAGCCCGTACGAAGTTTGTTACGGTCCAACTGGATTGAGAAATCTAGGAGAGAATTAATAGAGGAATTGGGGAGAATTGTTGGAGAAGGGGGAGGCTTGGATGAGGGGAAACGGAGATAGGAGGAAGAACGATAGAATGGGGAATAGAGTGATATTCTGATTACAATTCGACACACACGCTCCACGCCTCTCTCCTGACTACCTATACTCATGCCAACTCGGGCTGGGCTTGTTTGGCCTTCGGGTCCGAACGCCAAGAGCTTGCCTTGCTGTGTCATGGTCGGCTGCCGTGAAAAAGTTGGACGTAATACAGTGCTTAGCGAAGCACGTGAGGTCATCAACGGTGGAAAACTGGACGCATCTCTTGAGGGCCTGGCAAATGGGACTCAGCAGCGGGTCCGGCCGGCGGCAGAAGGGCAAAGTGGTACCAATCAAAAGGTGGCCGGAGCTGGTGGCGGGCGACGGTGGGCCTCGCCGGAGCATTCTTACTGGATGGTTGAATGGTCGATGGTGATCCACTTGGTGGCGGTCGGTCAGTGGAATGTTGGCCCAGGCTGCGGGTACCAACCACCCAAACAGTTGGGCACGCTGGTCGCGCGCGGTGGTTGAGCCACCAATCCGGCTTTGCCATTCGCGATAAAGCTTATACAGATCGTAATGATTCATTGATTCTGATTCTTTTTACGTCCTAGATGGTGGAGTGTGCGGTCATGTGTGGCAATGTGGCGTCGAATTCAGAACAATACTTATGATTCCGTTCAGGTAACGACAGAATATATCATTACCGACATCTAAACCAGTACACTAGCTTTAATTTGGTGCCAGTCTTAATACCAGTCATTCTGACTATTTTGGTCATTCTGGTATCGGACAAAATTGAAGTGACCATTCTTTTGAATCAGCTCGGAAAGCTCCGTCCAATACTACTCTTTCGGTAAATGAAATTATACTAGACTATGATAAAATGTATGAAGTTATGAACTCATGTTGTATTATTTAACTACGTACAACCTTTGTATTTATGACGTCATTGAACTATGTGAGATTCAAGTGAAATTATGTGTGCATATAATTACACACACACACACATATAGGAAAATGGCTTGGTACCACCGGGAGTACGTACTCCCGGTTCCATCAGCCATCGATCGATCTCCCCTGATCTAGATTGCTTTGTATGCCACCTTATCGGGTTGCAAGCGGCGGACCCGTTTCATCTAAAAAATAATTATTGAAATTAAGAGAAAAGCCATTCAAATTGAGATTTAGTTGTCGTCAACCTATTTTGTTGGAATCACACCGAACCAAACCTCGGCAATTCCGCCTGCGTCTTCATCGGCAACCTGCTCTCCTTCAATTAATCTCTCCGACGGCGGCTCCCCACGGCACCAGCTCCCGTGGCACAAGCATCCAGTGGCGGCGGTCAGCAGGTTCTTCCTCCAACCCTAATTTCGGCATTTTCCCCATTCCTCTCATGTCTCCTCTTCGGTTCTTCCTCCAAGCTCCATGAAGTCTCCGCCAGTCATGCGCGAGGAGAGCTACGGGGCGAGGCGGTGCGGGCTGCGGCTTCATTGGGGCTGGCGGCGGCAGACAGCATGCTGGGTTGCTGGGCTGGCGAAGCGAGGGTGATCGTCTTGGCGCGCGAGGGCTATGGGCGCGAGGCTACGCTGGGACGGGCGCAGAAGACGCTGGGTCGCGACGCTGGCGAAGGGCTCGGCGTCGCGGCAAGGCTCGGCTGCTTGAGGCCGAGCCACCGCCGGCGTGGCGCCCACGGTCCACCAAGGTATGTTTTACAATACAAGTTCGCCCCGGGTCATTCGGATTCCTAGTTCGCACATCGCGCGGCCGATCCAAAATTGACATCTGACACCGCGGTCTTCGGTTTTGCTGGCTGATGGGTCATCGACTCCACAGCGGTAGCTGCCATTTCGGAGCATCTTGCCTCTTTGATTGGTTCTTTGGGGACAGTAATAACGCGGCGACCACACAAGGCTTCTCAGGCGCCTACTGATTGACAACACTAGGTCAAAAATCCTTTCCTTTTTATGATTTGTAATTCAATCCCATAGTTTCAATTGGTCCGTCAGTTCTCAAATTTATTTCAGCTATATATTCTTGCTAGTGTTGAATAGATCTGGACCAAGATGTCACGATTTCCACCGAGATAAGCAGAGCGCTAAGCGGGGGCTGGGATTGAACACGATAGCCAAAAGCACCTTGTGCATGTCACCATTATCATCTTTGAGCTCTGAGTCACTTTTTAATTCATTGGTAGTTTTTTCAATCTCTATTGCCAAAAATCTCTATTGCTAGAACGAACCATGCAGTCATACTTCTTTAATTGTTATATTTTTCATACATAACGGATCATGTGACTGGAGGTGAGTTCGTTAGGTTGTGTAGATCAAGATCTATTCCTCAGTGTGTCAACATAGGTGGAGGAGGCCACCATAGCCGCCCGTATTTCTTATTATCTTAATTGTAAATTATTTTGTTTGCATGCTTCCATTTGATTCGTTTTCTGCATATATGAGCATTCATACTAGTAGTTGGCAAGTTCATTGTGTGAGGGACGGCTCAACTTCATCTTTGATTAGGGACTATATTTGGTTGAAAAAAGTAGTATGGTAATCACAAGGTAGTATAACGTGATGACTTTTTTGTCAGGGTATGAAGGGTTAAAAATAATCAGATAAAGATACTCAACCGCCGGCTGCAGTGCAATAGTGATCTATAACGCCACACAACTAGAAGCTTTTGTGCTTTTGTTGTGAAGTATACAGTATACTCCTTTAATGAACTAATCATTCCATTGCTGCAATGTGGGATTGGATCTAGTTCTTTTGTGCCTTTCGAATTGATCTTCTGTCTTGTTCAATAGCAGTCCCTCTTATGCAATCTAATCAACTGATATCAAATTATACAATGCATCCAGTCTCTATGCATGGCATATACTTGGTTCAGTGCAAACTACTGTATTCTTTTTCTAGTATATTCAGTGTGGTCACTAGTCGATACCAACAATCATTGACTAGTTATTATACTGAATATTTGTATTAGAGATTTGCCCTTTTTTTTTGGTCCACGGAGTGATCATTATTGCGTTAGGCAACACAGAATTGGTTATATGCATGCAGTACTTTTGGTTTCATTTTGATCTATGGAGTCTTCAACTGTTCATGATCGATTAGGAAATGCAAAATTGGATATATGATGTCGTCAGATAGCTACTTGCTAGTTGGGTGTATGTCTAATTATACTGAATTTTTCTCATGTTATGAACGGTAAAACAAAACTCATATTAAACTACTCCACAAAGTGTACCTTGTCTTTAAGCTTTACTTAGAAAGTGCATTCCTTGACAATGCATGGCACGATGAAGGTGGAGAAATATACTTCCTTTCGGTTTGTCAAGACACCCTTTTGCTTTGTCGATTACTATTGAACTATAACATTTTTCGCTTAATTGTCATGTTGTTTTTCCGTTTCTAGTATACCCAATGGAGTTAGCGATCGATTCAATAGTAGTAATTGAATTAATAGTCGCTAGACTTTGGAGTTCTCGCTTCAATTTTCTAGTAGACATTTTTGTTTACTTAAAAGGGTATGCACAGAGCGTAAAAGAGTAGCACGAAACTCACAATCTGTTATCTGAATGTAGTTTTGTCCACAGGAAAGGAGGGTCGCTTCATTTTTATGTTTGTACAAATTGTCTCGTAACATGGAGTACTTTGATAATAGATTATACTCTCGATTAAATTTGGTTTTAAATTTTTAATTGTCTCTTGAACCAAGTAATTACTTGCATGTACCTTTGGGAAAATGGGTATATTTAATTAGAAAGAAAAAGGGTTTGCCTATCAGTATACTTCTTTCCCAAATAATTTTGGTATACTTCTTTCCTACCCTTTGTGACTGCATGCATCTAAATTATAATAGTACCACAGTGGTACAAATTGTAGCTCACTTTTGTTATTGGAAATATGCTTGTTTTTTACATACCTCTTTTGATTTGTTTTTTCTCAAGTGGAGCAAACTCATGGTGGAGTTATTAGTTCAAGTGCTTAATAGGTGAGAGGTGAAGAAGTATTTGAGTTCCAAGATGGGCATACAGCTTTGCAAAACAGAGCATGTCCTCTGACTCCACCACTTGACTCAAGACAATCTGAGGCAGATCCATATTGGTTTTATTAAAATTGCAGAAAACAATTATGGAGTAGCGCTAATTTACCAAAGATGTTGTCTTGTGGAGTAGTGCTAATCTGCTAAAGATGTTGTTGTATTAACTTTTTTTTTCCTGAGGGAACCTTGTATTAACTCTTAGGGTTATGCACTTATACTTCTCAAGGAGGAAAAATGTGCTATGCGATATTAGTAGTACACTCCTTTGTGCTATGGTCATACCCTTAATTATGTTCTACTTATGTCTGCACATATATATACTCCTTACTAGTAAGTATATACTCTTTGTGAAAAATAATACTACTAATTTGATTGAAGCATACTACTTTTTATGTTCTCCTCAAACAGATACTTCTTTGAGAAACATATATACTACTAGTTAGGTTGATGCATACTACCAGATTCTTCTTCAACTAGTAGTATCATTAGCACTTCAAATTTTGAATTGGGCGGTTCCACCTTAATCTCGATTTGGTTGTGCATGCATGCAGCGATTAAAGATGAACCCGTTTAAGTATCAATCCACAGGACCATTTGCCTACTAACAGAGGTATCCAATACAGAAGAACCCGTTTAGTTGGCTTCCATCTCAAAGTAGATCAATGGCAGGGAGGTATGGAAGTACATACTCTCGGGAGTACGAAACGGACATCATATATATATATATATATAGACACACACACACACAGAACGGTACGATAGAATGGACCGATATCGACGTATTCCATACTAAAAGACAAATCAGAATAGCCTCCAAAATAGAATCATAACTATATATTCAGAACCCCATCCTCGATTCACTAGCAGGGGTGGAACCAAGTAACAGTACCCGGTGTCACAGGACACCGGCTAAAAAAAATTTAGTAGAGATTAGTCCATATATACTATGCGTGCACCCCGGTTCAGCCTAATCTTTGACTGGATGATGTATTTTGCCAATATTTGCCACATAAATTACTATTTAGTACATTGTTGTCTGAAAATTATATATGTTGTTATATATATAGTGAAGTAGTGAATCTCGATCATTTTTGTTCTAGTTTCGCCCCTGTTCACTAGTCCATTTTATGGGATTGGTGTGAAGGCAAATTTTTTTATCTTTTTGATTGGAAGCTCGTGACTCCGTCGGGCCTCCTCTCCACGGCCCGTGGGTCCGCCTTCGCCAGGACGGCGTGCGCATGCCCACGCCAGGGGCGCGGGTGGTGCTGTAGGTACTAAAGTCAACTTCCGGTGGAAACACCACTCGCTGGGGCTGTCTACGTCGCCTCCAAATCGTCTACCGTCCGATCGATCGCGCGTCCGCGCCTCCGTGTCCGTCGACATCTCCGTCTGTAGGTTTCCGGTTCAATCGTGCTGCCGTGTGTTATCGCCGTCGGATTGTCTCTTTCGCGCCACGCATGTTGGCCCTGCCGCGGCGCTGTTTGTTTCGCTGTCTCCGCATGCCTTTTGTCACTGCGAAATCTACACGTTCCTTCGTAGGCTGGTGGCCCGCACGTCTGCCGGGTCCCCTCCTCACTGACTCTTTGGTTCGCATTGTGCCCTTTTTCGCTTCCGCGGCGTTTTGCCGCGCGATGCGCGAGTCCACTGCTTTTTCCCGGTTTCGTCGCCTGTGTGTCGTCCACGTCGCTTCGGCCCGTCTCTTTTTCTACCGTCGTTTCGCACGCTAGAGAGAACGCGCCACTACTTAGCCATCTGCTGCACCGCTGTTTCCCCACGTCGCCTCGGCCCGTCTCTTTTTCTGCCGCCGTTTAGCACACTCGACAGAACGCGCCATTGCTTAGCCATTTTCCTTTCGTTCGAGTGTCACACAGTGACGGCCTCACGTTTGGACCGCTACTGGTGGCCCGTCCGTTTATCGGGCCCTGTCGTCGATGACTCTAGGTTCCGTGTTTAGCAGCTTAGGTGAGTTCTCTCGCAAGCGCCACTCGCTAGCCCATCGGACGACGTGTTGATCTATGTTCTACCGTTTGCATCTACGCTCCTGTGCGCTATGGGGATGTGTCCGTTCGTCAGGAGACGTACCGTGACTCACGATTTGCGTGAAACCTTGCCTCATCGCTTCTTCCCCGCTGTAGACTCCGTCTGCTCCACTTCGGGCTGTTTGGCTAGGTATATCAGGCTGAACGAGATGGTTCGATACGAGAAATAAGGTCATTCACGTGTTTAGTTAGTTGAATGGTACCAAACTGGTTCACATTCGGAGAATATTCTCTATTGATGTTGTATCATCCCATTCGATGAATTCCTCCGAACCACGCTGTTCACTTTCCCATCTCTCTGTCCTTCTCTCTATGGCCCCCCCTAAATGCTAGCAAGTAAATAGCGATTAGTTTACGAGTACTAAACTCAAGTTAATTGTGTGCAAAACTATTTCCAAACTTGAATTAAAATTCAAATCAATTTCTAAACTCAATTCGTGTATCATCTTATACATCCAACCAAACACAATCTCGTATCATCTCATAAAACCAATCAAACAGACTGCTGAAACAATTCCATCTAGAACGATCCCATTCAGAATAATCTCATCCATATCATTTGACCACATCTCACCAACCAAACGCATTCGTTTCCTTCTGCTTTACATCGCTCCCTACTTTCTGCTGCCAGCGTGTTTTCGTTCGTCGTACACCGCGTCGCCCGTCTTCCCAAGCTACCGGATGCCTTAGCCCCTTCACAGGGATTTTGGATGAACCTTTGTTCCCTGCAATCGCCTTTCATCGCCTCCGCTTTCGCCCCGACATGTCGCGTTCGGTTCTTACAGTGCCTTGTGCCTGAGGCGACCCCAGCTCAAGACACTCGGTTCTTGCCGTGTTGCTTGCCTCAAGCGACCGCAGGTCACGCCGCACAGGTTGTTTCGATCTCCTCCTTGCATTCATTTCGAGCACGTCTTGATTCCTTTTTTACCGAGTTCCTTCCTTCGACGCCGATCGGCGTGCTTACTTTCGACCTCGTGCAGGCTCCCTTCTGATTCGTGCGTTCGCGCCTGCCTCCGGTCCGACGGTACAGGCTGGTTTACTCTGCCTCTTCCTCCATCGTTTTATACCTACCTGCTTCATGCCAGATCCGCGTTTTCACAGCCCAAAAACATAAAAGATCTGTCTTTGTCTTATCAAAACACCCCGCCAAACCAGTTTTTATATTAATTAACCCTTTTTTTATTTTTATTTTAAAGTTAGTCACCGACGCACTTTATTTCTAATTCTGACATCTTTGGTCACGCTACTACCTGTGATGTGACAAAACAACGATGTCACGTTGCTCGTATCTCTTGTCACGCCACCACCTGTAACGTGACAGTGTTGTTTGGTCACGCTACGACCAGTGACGTAACAAAAAGTGCTATTTAGCAGACTTATTCTATCGCGTGACAGCGTTGTTTTGTCACGTCACGGATGGTGGTGTGACCAAAAAGATCAGAATTGAAAATAAAGTACGTCGGAGTTTAAGTTTAAAATAAAAATTAAAAAAGTTTAATTAATAAAAAAAATTCGAAATGCAATCGTCTTCGCAGACCTATAAAGCCACAGAAACCCCTATATTGCTTATGCACCATCCCAGCACGCGTCTACGTTGCAGGTAACATGCATACTACTTCGTTTGTAATCTAGCCTTACACCGCTCCTTAGTTTTTGACATAGTATATTCGATTATATTGGTTAAATAGATCATGTTGCTTCACTACAAATGCCCTTGCACGCTCTTAGTATATAACCGTTCTTTAGATTTTCCTATGTTTCGTTGGCATACTTAGCTCCTCTGTTGTCCAGTAACAATATATATTTTTTATCCAGAAAGCATTGCTTTCTTACTGGATCAGATTTGTCTCTACGAGAAACACTCGTATCTGTAGACATCACCTAGCTGTAATGTACTGCACAACTACAACTAATCACCTAGCTGTAATGTACTGCACAACTACAACTAATCCTGTCCTATCACTTCTTGAGTACCACATCGTATCTGTACAAATTTATCTCTATGTTTCCTTTAGAATACCAGTCTTCGACCTACTATAGCCGTAAAATCTATTTACATTTCTATTTTTCCTTATGCTTTTGCTGCACAGCTCAGACAGGCACCACTGCTACACCAACCAAGTCTGACTTAGACATGTTCATGGGCGGTTCGGCTTAGGCCCGACGTCGTCCGGGCCGGGTTTGGGACTGTAAAACCGGCCCGATAGAAGCCTGGCTTGGACCAAAATCCCGGTAAAATCAATTTAAAAAGGAAAAATCTATATATTTAATGCTGAAAATGAATTAAATATTAGTTTTTTATTCTAAAAATGATTAAAATAATATTTTTAATTGGAAAAATCTGTTTTTCGGGCTGGGCTCGGGCCTGCTGATTTTTGGCTGGGCTTTTCAAGCCTGACCCGACCCGGCATTTGAACAGGTCTAGTCTGACTTAATGCTCCCCATATTTTACCATCTAACATGTTTTTTCCACTGCTGCATGTTTCTACCATTTTTGATACTCCCCTCCATTTATCTACCTTTTATCAATAAAAAGTTAACTCTTTTACAACATAGCAAATCGACGACGATCATCCACGCGCTACACCGACCTCAATGAAAAAACACGAAGCTCTACTAAGCACTCCCTCAAGGTATTTAGTTTCTAACATCCTACATCGCTTTTTTTTGCAAAAAAAAAACTTTTAATAATACATTACCACTGTGACCCTTTATTATTCAATGCAGTCCAAACATCAGCCCTCTAATTTCACGATACCACATCTGCAATGAGTTAATTTTTAATGAAATTGGATTTCACGATACACATAGGGCTGGAAAAAAACTAGAGCTCCAATGCTCGGTTTAAAATTACTCTAATTACACTCATTAATTGATTAAACATTAAAATGAGTTAAATTTTAATGAAATTGGATTTCGCTCTAGCTCGGCTTGTTAGCGCGATTCTAAAAATATTTTCAAACTATAAATAAAATAATATTAAATCAAACTACGTCAATTTCGAGAAAAACTCGATAAGACAAGGACTTGGCTCGATATCCACGCATATACACATGCATGTTAAAAAAAATTCTCTCTTTCTCTCCAATCAATTCTCTTGTATTAATCCATAGTTATTCTTTAAGATAAGTCCACATGCCAGGCAGAGCAGGCAGAATTCCACGGCCAATTAATACATGTTCTTTGATGCACACACCCGTAGATTGAGAAGATCCACGGGCTTAATAATGGTCCACCAAACTAAGGGTGTTCCTTTATTTTAGAATTTCTAGCATATTTATCTCTTTTCTTAACAATTGTGATAAAATTTTCATGAGCTTCTATTATATAATAGATAGATTAATAAGAGAATTTCTAGCCTTTTATGGCCTATCGTCATAAGTTTTCATGCCTGATCAATGTTCTACTATTATTGCACGGCAAACTACATACCTCTCTCAACCTAATCTTACCAATATATGTGTATGTCATCCAATACATTATATTGATTTGCATCATTATAATTTGGGCCCCTCGTGATAATTAGTGTAGAAGTGTGAATAAGGTTTCCATCGTCCTAATGGTGGGAGCGACGAGAAATTTTTTATTATTTAATTATTTTTTATTAATATTTTAAACTTAACTTCTCGCTAATTTTATTTCTAATTATAACCCCTTTGGTCACGGCATTACCTGTTATGTGACAAAAACGTTCTGTCACGTCACCTATAGCGGCATGGCCAAAGCTGCCACGCTAGCGTTCGCGGGCATGCCGTGCCAGCGTGAAGGGTTCGCGTGACAATTGTTACGCCATATCCCCTGACGTGGCCAAATAGCTTGTCACGCCAACGCGCGTGTCGTGACAGAGGCAACTTGGTTCGCGCAGTCCAGTCCGTTCTTCATTTTTTTCCTGTCTTCCCCGTCTCCCTCACGTGCCCAACCCTAGCCACTACGAGGACCGCTGGCCGTCATCCCCCCTCCGGCCTCGGCCCCGGCCGTTCGTCCTTCCCCATATGGACGTCCCGCCCCGCCGCCCGTCCCCCCCCCCCCCCCCAAGGTAAGAGCTTGGTGCCCCTGATTACTTTTTATATGGATTGTTACTGGATTCATTCTTTGGACATATTAGGCATTGTGTTAGGATTGAGTTGTGGAGTATTCGCATGATGTAACCACTATTGTTGTTGTGTGAAAATGGTTGTTGTTTATTTATAGAGTTCACTCCTTTGTATTTTCTAGATTGTTTTGTACCTCATGTATACTAAAATATCTTCTTCCTGTAATGCAGGATACCACAGCACCCGCAGTACGCGTTGCTCCTCTGGGAGTACGATGACGACCACCGCGCGCACCGCATAGCCGACGAGGGTGTGGTGAGATTTGCTAATCTATTGTTCGATCATGCATCCAACTTATTGACCATGTGCTTGGTTCACTTTTTTATTTACTTATCTCTCTTGCAGGTACTCCAGCCACTTCGCTCTCGGACCCACGCCCCTCTAGATTGGGATGAGCGGTACGTGCCACATGTCCACGATGCCAGTCTCCTTGCTTTGGCACGGATAGTCATCAATGGGCTCCCCCGTATGGACGGTGCTACGGTTACTGCACTGGTGGACCGATGATGCCCGGAGACCCACACGTTCCACCTACCGTTAGGCGAGATGACCATCACGCTTCAGGATGTCGGTATGATTCTGGGCCTCCCCATAGATGGGCTTCTAGTGACTGGGGATATCAACAGCGTGGGTTGATGAGACCGGGTGGGAGAGTGGCGCTTGGAGTGCGACCTGAGGACCCACCTGCACTCGAGGGACAACCGGCCATCCGCGGTGCTTGCGTCCTAGCTGTGTGCGCACTTCAACGTGTACCCACCGGACGCAGATGTGGTCACAGTGCAGCGCTTCGCACGGGCATGGGTTTGGCATTTGCTCGGCTCCTTCCTTTTCTCAGACGGTATCGACAACGTCGTCTCCTGGATTTACTTACCCATGTTGGCTAATTTCGGAGCGACAGGGAGCTACAGTTGGGGTTTTCCCACACTGGCTTGTCTTTACCAGCATTTGTGTAATGCGTGCCGCTTGCGGAGTGCCGACGGTAACTTGGGTGGCTGCGCATACCTCCTGCAAGTATGGATGTGGGAACGATTGCCCGTGGGTCGGCCCACTCATTCTATCTTGCAGGTACGGATTTTTTTTCCCATTTATCACATATGTCTCGTTCCATAAAAAATGTGACTAAAATATATCTCCATACAGGCATGGCCCCTTGAAGACCCTACATCGCTACCGACGGTAGCCTACCTCCGGAGCTCCATCATGGTACCTACTGGGCGTTCAAGGTTGCGATACGTCTGGTATACAAACGAGCTCGATGTCATCACGTAGGACCAGGTACAGTTTGATAAGTCAATTCGCTTGCTGCATTCACCTGTTTCAACTATGATTTCATCACTACTGTCTTATACATCTGGTGCAGGTCATGTGGTTGCCATACACCCACGACGAGGTCCTTGAAATGGAGCTAAACCCGATGTGCGAGCGGGATGACGGCTTGTGGATGACGCTCTCACCACTGATCTACTTTCATGCGGTGGAGTACCACTTGCCTCATCGGGTGATGAGGCAGTTTGGGAAGCTTCAGGCCACTCCACCAATGGAGTTCTCAACAGATCGGAGCCTTCATGGGTAAGGGTACCTATCGCCGTGCATATGCAGCTTCGGTAGCGGTTTTCATGCTAACAGTTAGATTATGCCCGTGGCAGGATGAATCGAAGGTAGAGGTACCGACACACCGACTGGACCCATTATCACTATGCCTATGTGTTGGAGTGGGCTGACCGGTCCAGGGACATGCCACAGATCCATCGAAAGTCTCAGTTCGTCAGCTACCTTCGGTGGCTCCACGGTGTCGCATGACTCCAGCTTCGACTAGCCATGACCCAAGCGGACATAGGGGAGGGTGACTCGTCTGAGGAGGATATCGTGAACGAGTACGGCGAGTTCACACGAACAAGCACGCAGCCGGAGAAGGCCCCCATCAACACCTACTACGTGAGTATATTTTGTCCCACTACTATTTTGCAATGTCACGGTGAGCAATCTAATTTACTTTGTGGACCCGTTCACAGGGAAGATAGCTTGCACACGTAAGCAATAAGGCCGGTAAGGTGCTCATGCTACCGGAGGGTTCGGAGGGGCGCTTCCGACGCTTGAGGCACTTTGTTGAGTTAACACACACTTTATTAAATTAACATGTTTTAATAATGCAATAATCTTGATTTGGGAATAGGTCTCGTTTGGCTTGTAGTTTTAAGTCTATGGAGAGATAATGCTGAAGAAGCCACACAACTTACCAGCTGCATTATAGTGATATCTAAAAGAAGGAAGCAATGTTTTTTTTTTGCAGTTACATCAATAAATATCATAATTAATTTAGGAAAGAGCCAAAGAGGTATAAATATTTATGAGCCAATTATAGTTCTCTCTTGCTTTTGTATGTTTGTAAGACTTCTATTTTCTATTTTTAAAGGATGTGAACCAGGTTTGAATAATTGTGGGTCATAGGTTTGTCTTTTGGAGAGATTGTGTTGTGACATTATTCTACACAGAAATTTGAAGATTGAACATCTGAAAACAAAGAGAATTGATTACACATATTGTAGTCTAATTTCTCTATAGTAAACTATTCTAGTGATTGAAAACAAGTAGTGAGGACACAGTTGTCAGAAGAAGGTAAAGACAAATGGGAAATGCTAGGTGTCACCTTGTCATGATTGACAATTTTACTCACTTGTCATTGTTGTACTGATTTACAAGAAAGTTCAAGCTATTATGTGTTTAGAGCTTTAGACATTGATATGTCACTCCAACTAATTACATGATTGCGAGTATTTAGTGTATTGGACTGTCTATGGTCTATGGTGCATCATCACTCCAGATCAATTTTATATCATCTATTTCTACCACATTTAAGCTTGATTTGCTGATAATCAGTGTTCATGGTGCATATGTTAGAGACATACTCTGTGGAATGGATAAATTAGTTGTGATTCAGGCATTTAGTATATTTGCAGTGTATTAAGTTTGTATTGTTCTTCATTTTGGTACTTCACTTTAAATCACTTTACATTTTAGTATACATGTTATTTCTTTTGTTTTATTAAACTGCAGTACATTTTTTTGTTTACTTTGTAGATGGTTCACCGCCGATGCCGGCGAATGGCGGCAAAAATGAACTGCACAGCGTAAAAAATGAACTGCACGACGGTGGCTGGAGAAGTCGTTCAACCTGCCTCGGCTCGGAGTTGCTTGGTGTTACATTAATATCTTGTCACGCCATTATCCCTAGCGTGGCATAACCGTGTTGCCACGCTAGGGTCTGCGCAGTTCCAAAGGAGTTACAAAAACATCGTCGCTTTCTGGTGCTAAGTCCTGTCACGCCATTAGTACTCGTCGAGTAGAATTTTATCTCAAGATTACAGAGAATTCTCCTCTCCCTCTTTCCCATCCACAGGTTGAAAGGGGCTTTAATTTGTTTAACAGTGGTGATCAAAATGCAATGTAAATGGTGAAGCAGTCACAAAACATCTGACCTCCTATGTTCACTAGTACCTATTGCACAAACATCATTTTTTCTCACACACAAACATCAACCAATAGCACTCAAACATTCACAAAATAGCTGGTAAAAAAATCACACACAAACATCAACCAATATTTAAGCAAATTTACACACAAAAAATTCGAGCGAGGATGTTTGTACCAACCCACCTAGGTTCGATCCTATACTCCCTAAGGTGTTTGATTTATCCAAAGCTCTACATGAATAGTATATGAGTATGTGTTTTATCAGGTTACATGTTTAGATTTGTCATCTCTTTCTTTTTGTTTCTCTCCTTTAGCATCGTGTGCATTTCCCCCATTTTTTCGGTACCATGTAGAGTTGAATTTTTTCCTGGCCTCGTGCACAATGTTATCATACCCAACCCGACTGAGGTCTCAAGTCACTGGATCACTGGTCGGGTGCATGTTTTTATTTAATTTTTTGTATATATTACAAGTAATCAAATGATTGTGGCCATATAATCATAGTTTTTTTTTACATACAAAGTATATGAACTTAACTATATTGAAGATACCACAAGACATGAATACATCAAAAGCTGTACTTATATTAGTATATCCTAGCAATTCAAACGAATGCTTTAAGGTTAATTGGTTATACCCTTATATATGCTCCTTTTTTATTTACAAACACATTTAAAGTGTGGCTTAGTTGGTTGAACCCCACCATGTCCTCAGGCCTCAAGTTCCAGGTTCAAAGCTTGGTGGACACTCTTTTTTCGTGCTTTTATTTTTGGAAATTGCTAAGGTGGACTCAGGTGTTTTCCATCCCTCCAATTTGCCTCAAGATTCGCGCCTCCGGTGATGTCTCTGGCGACCGGCGACAAATGACGGAATTCTGGCGAGTTAGGTTTAGGGTTGGGTTCACCGGAGCCCCCAGGTATAGAAGAAGGTCGGGGGATGGGCGGTGGTGCCAGGTTGGTGGGAGGGACGAGGACAAGAGTGGGCATGAGGCGGTGGCAGATCCAGCGGCGATAGTAACCGGAGATGAGGAAGGAGGACGGCGTGGGGGAATCTTGCTGGAGAGCAGGAAGAAGAGCAGTGCGGGGATGATGAAGGAGGCAGTGCGGGTGGGAGGTGGGAGCGGTAGCGGTGGCTCACCAGTGGGCAGCGGTGGCACCAAGAACGGTGACGACAGGTGGTGGTGCGACGGTGGCGATGGAGTGGGAAGGCGGCTAGGGTTTGGGGAGGGGAGGGGAAGGAGAGATAATTTATATGGTTTGCGGAGAGATAAGATCATTTAGTTCTAGATCTAATGGCTCAAAATTCGAGTACCCACAGACAAAAAAAATACTCACATGCCACCTTGACACAACCTTTTTTTTTCTTTTTGGAATAGCATCCAATGGTTGATATATCAACTTTAATTAAGGTCCACAAGATTGATTGCCAGACGTTTTTCCTTTTTGTAAGAATTTCTAGCATATTCCTTTTTTCTTAGCAACTCTAAAACATCTTCATCGACTTTTAGTATATAATAGACAGAAGATCGATGTTCTATAGAGGGCCAATCAAAAGGGTGATGTGGGTCCAATCTTTAGTTCGGAAAATCTATGAAAAATGCATGCTGCGTTAGCGAATCCATCATAAATGGACACAAACGCTTGCGCTCTTCATATCTCAAATGACAGATACTGTTAAGAAACCAGGCCCAGACCGGTAGCCCTGGCCCACATTGGCATCCTCATCCATCCAATAGCCTATATAAAGGAGGAGGGACCCCAACCATTGTATACAGTTTCACAGAAGAGCAATAAAGAGAAGCCAGAGGTCCCCTCATATCTCTATGTTCAATCTACTATTCTGTTCTTGTGTTCTTGCATTGTTCTTACGATTCTGAGTTTGTCTACGAGGTAATCGCTCGGACTGGACTCGCCAACGACGGTTCCTCAACACGTTATCAGCACGATCGACTCTCCTCGGATCGAAAGGTAACTGTCGTAGCATGACACTCGTAGATCGAATCATTTTTTCTAGTTTGCTTTCAATCCTGTAAATTTGGCTTTCTAGATTGTATCCTACAGTGCAAATCCGCTCTAATCTACCGCGAGCCGACTTGAAGTTACCGGCACAATATCGATCGATAGATTGCATGGAAAAGTGGATGTCGATTGTACCGTAGATTGCAAATTGCAAATACGTTCTAATCTACCGCGAGCCGACTTGAAGTCGCTGGCCAAACCGATCGGTAATGGCCTGAATGATAATTGCATGAACAGTAGTACTCGGATGAACAGTAACGAATTTTTTTTGCCGCCGGCCCTGTATGGCTTGGAGCCTCCACAGCCGCACGGGCACACCACCACCTCGTCGCTCCGAAGCCTCAGCCCGCCGGCCATGTTGGTTGTCGCTAAGCACCGGCCCTGACACGCTCTACCCGTGCCACGCCTGAAGTCGCGCACAACGCCTTGAGTCACCGCCACACGGCGCAACCTCCGGTCGGCCGAGTCACTCCACGCATGCCGCTCGGGAGCCATGCGTCGCTGCAAGGCCGCTGCCAGCAGCCATAGCGCAGCGGCAGTATTCACCGCCAGCCGCCGTCGAACCACGCCTGCCCGGCCGACTGGTCGCTTAAAGACGCGCCACAGACCGCCATACCGCACCGCCGTGTTGTCATTGAAGGCACCACCTCCGCAGCGGCGCCGCTTTGTATCACGCCGCACAAGAAGCTTGCCGCCGCCTCTGCCGCCTCGAGTCGCCCCGCGACCTCGCTCGCCTCCAGTTGTCGCCTCCGTAATGGCGGCACCGCCTCTGCCGCCCCGAACAGGCGCCGCTGCCACTGAAATCGGGAGCTGGGGAAACCCTAGCTCCCACTTAAGACACGAGTGGGGCAGGTCGGGTAAGGTTTTGGGCCAAGCCAGCCCATTGAAAACAGGTCGAAAAGCGAATGGGCTGGCCCATTTTTCGAAAAAAAGGAAATCAAAAAATCAAAAATCAAAAACAAAAACCCTGAATTTTGCAAAAGAACCCTCGGAATTCTAAAAATTACGAGAAAATTTTCACGAATAAGGAAATTTTGCAGAAAACCCCTTGGAACTGAAATTTCACAATTTAACCCCTGAAAATTCATTTTCCAGCAGAAATGGGCATCGGGAATTCAAATTTTGAATCAATTTTGGCATTTGAAGCATCTTTAACTTTGTTATTGTTATTTCTATGCAATTTATATATTGTATTTACTGTTTTGATTATCGGTGATTGTTTATATTGCTTTCAATCTGAAAATAGCAGTAAATCATGAAAAATGCATAGAATAATACGGGAACATTATGAGAATCTTTGCAACCATTTTATGCAAATTACCAGCAGTAATCTTATGAACTCTTTGCAAGAATATGCAGATGTTCAGCATTACTGAACCGGAGTTCAAGAGTCGCCCAAAGATGGCCGTAATTACTTGACTTGGGCATCGATGTCGAGATCGCATTTGGAGCCAAGAAGCTCGTCGTCGCTATCGGACTTGGCACCTCAAGGATGTCACTCCAACCGCCGAGGAGAATGATCAAGCATTTCATTTCCTCAGACACCATCTCTGCCTAACGCCAAGAATGAGTATATGGCAGAGAAGAACACTCTAGCTTTATGGACCGCACTAAAGAAGCGATTCGAGAAGCTGAAGTATACCATTCTTTCTCGTGCAAAGCAGGAATGGAACCGACTACGTTTTGCTGACTACAAGACCGTGGGGGAGTAAAACTCTACTTTACACAGAATTCGTACAAGTCTTCAGCTCTGTGGTAAGGCAATCACAGATGAGGAGAAGATTGAGAAAACCCTTTTTACCTTTCACCCGAATGCGATGCAATCTGCACGCAACTATCGTCAAGATGGCTACAAGGAGTATGCCGAACTGATTGACATCATGTAAGTTGTGGTAGCTCAAGATGAGGTTCTAAGGAAGAACTACATCTCACAGCCGCCTAGTAGCAAAGTTGGACATGAAATCAATGCTAGCAGCTACAAGGTGAGGATGCCTCACTCAAAGAAAAGAGGCGAGAAGGGTAAGATCATGGGTCGCAAGACCAAGCAGAATGCTCAAGCCAAGAAGGGCAGAGAAAAGGAGAAAAGAAGCGCGATGAGAAGCCCTATGGTCAGCAGGACCAAAGTTGCTACAAATATAGCACATGGGGACATTGGTCACATGTTTGCCGTGAGCCGTAGCACGTGATTGATGCTTTCAAGGCTAAGAAGAAGTGCAAAGGACGGCATGAGGCACACCTCGCCATTGCAGGCACAGAGGATCCACAGTCATTGGTTGCACCCATGGATGTGGATAGCCCAGAAGCAGCCCCCATCACACCTTCTTTGGACATCGCAGCGGCAACAGCTGTAGTTGCCGAAGAAGAGAAGATCAGATTCATGTAGAAGTTTCTTCATACTTCGCTGATTCAATCTAGTGCACGCATTACACTTAGATTTTATAGTCATTTGCAGTTTATGGTTGTGATAAAACATTGAATTATTGAATAATGGTTGTAAGCTCTAGGAGAGTAAAGCATTAAATTCTTATGATGAGTCCTGCAAGACTTTTTCTCGTATTAATAATAGCAAGTTATTTTCTATTTTGGAGTATTTTATTTATGTGTGGATTGCTTCCTACCCCATATTAATAAATACTTTATATATCAGAACGCGTGTGGCGCCCTATGGAGGAAGTGTGCTTAGCGGATAGTGGCACAACGAATACCATCTTGAGAGAGACATAATTTTTCTAGTCGATCAACAAGAATGCTAGTAGTCTTACGACAATCGCAGGAAGCGATACTTGTATAATAGGCTTAGGAAGAGCCATAATTATACTCTCGATGTGCACAACATTGGTCATTGAAGAAGCCTTGTTGTACCCAGAGTCGACTAGAACTCTTTTAAGCTTCAAGAATATTCGCGCTAATGGTCTCCATGTAGAGACTGAATAAGAGTATGTCAAAGAATATCTGCTCATTGCAAAGCATGAAGAAAATGAAAAAAGGGTATTAGCATGACTTTCTTCATATGAATCTGGACTATACTACACTAACATTAAGGCACGTGCAGCCTATACTATTCTGAAAACCACTTTTAAAAAGCTCTGAACTTTTCTGTCTCTGGCATGATAGATTAGACCACCCCGGTCTTAGGATGATGAGAAATATAATTACCAATTCTCAGGGACATAATATCAATATAAAGAATTTCTCGAATCAAGAAGATTTTGTGTGCCCAGCATGTGCCACCGAAAAATTAATTACTACATCTTCTACTCTGAAAGTGAAGGATGAAATCCCTGCGTTCTTGGACCGTATTCAAGGAGACATTTGCGGTCCCATACAGCCCCTGTCAGGGCCATTTAGTTACTTTATGGTGCCCATCGATGCTTTCTCGAAATGGTTGTATGTATATTTATTGTCTATGAGAAACAATGCTTTTGCATGTTGATCTCGTAGATAATTAAAATTAAGAATAATTTCCCTAATCATCATGTGAAGTCCATCAGAATGGACAACACTGGAGAATTTACTTCAAAGACATTAGATGATTATTGCATGGCAATGAGAATTACCGTTGAGCATTCTGTACCGCATGTCCACACCTAGAATGGACTAGTAGAGGCATTCATTAAAATAATTAAATTTATTGCCCGACCGCTTTTGCAGAATTGTAATTTACCAACTACGTGTTGGGGACACGTAGTCCTGCACGCAGCAATTCTCATCAATTTTAGATTGTCGGCATATAACATTCATTCACCTATGCAACTAGCGCAAGGGTCAGAACCAAAAATCTCTCATCCCGCTGGTTTGGTTGCAAGGTTTATGTACATATACCACCACCCTAGCGAACTACAATGGGTCATCTCCAAAAGTCTGGGATATTCGTTGGTTATGAGACAACATCCATAATCAGGTATTTGGACCCTGTGACCGAAGATTTGCATACAACCCGCTTTGTTGATAGCATATTTGATGATGATAGTTTTCCGTCATTAGGGGAGGAAATCAACCTCTTGATGAAAAATATCGGGAAATAACGTGGCAAGCCACGAGAATCCATGCACATGACCCGTGCACTATTGAAGCAAATAGAGAAGTCCAGAAGATAATTGATTTGTAAGCATTAGCGAATCAACTGTTTGATCACTTTAGTGATTTGAAGAGCATGACCAAGTTGCATGTGCCTGTACGCAATGCACCGGAGAGGGTAGAAATACCAAAGAAAATTGAAGATATCCCTCATCCCGTCCAGAGGCCTCAAAATAAAAGGACGAGAACTCCGGTCCCTCGAATCCTAAGTAACCGGGGACGCCTGGCGAAAAAGGATAAGAAAGACTTGACACAGCCGATCACTGAAGTTCCCCAGAATAAGAAGGGGAGCCAGTTGAGACTTGGTAGCAGTATGGAACATTCAGTAAAAGGCATACCGGGTTTGAATATTCCTACGGAGGGAGACATCAGCATGGATGTGTGCGCACATATCGGAGTTGAAAAACTAAAGGAACTTGCCCCCGCAATTGGAAGCAGCGGTAAGCAAGTGACTATGGGAGTGAAGAAATAGCTATAAATTATATGACTATGGGAGAATCTATGAATAGAACAACAGCCAATGTCGATATTTATTTTGTAAAGAAAATTGCCACAATCATCGATCTTGATCCAGAGCCTACATCGCTCGCTGAATGTAAGAAAAGATCAGATTGGGAAGATTGGAAGAATGCAATAGAAGCAGAATTATTATCTCTGAATTAAAGAGTGTTTGAACCTATAAGCCGCACACCTCCCCATGTGGGCATAAATGAGTATTTGTTTGAAAGAGAAATAAAAACAATGTAGGGCACAAGGTTTCACTCAACGACCAGGAGTTGATTATGAAGAAACCTACTCCCCGGTCATGGGCGGAACTATCTTTAGAAATTTAATCTCAATGACAGTAAACCTGAGTTTAGAAATAAAATTGATGGATGTGGTAACTGCATACCTTTATGGAAACTTGGATTCAGACATTTATATGAAGGTACCTGAAAGTACCCTTGTCCCGAACCAAGATAGAGCAAATATAAATTTATACAGTGTGCAACTTAGAAAGTCATTGTATAGACTGAAGCAATCAAGCAGAATGTGGTATAATCGCTTAAGCGACTTTCTCTGCTAGAAAGGCTACACGAACAATGAGGATTGTCCCTGTGTATTTATACGATGATACTAGGATGGATTTCGTATAATCTCAGTATATGTAGATGATCTGAATATCATCGAGACCCTGGAAGATATTAAGAAAGCAAGCTCTTACCTGGAGTCGGAGTTCGAAATGAAATATTTAGGTAAAACCAAATATTGCCTAGGCTTGTAGCTTGAGCATGCCCCTGAAGAGATTTTAGTACATCAGTCAACCTACACTCAGAAAGTGTTAGAAATGTTCGGCTTTGAAAAGGCATACTCTTCAGAAGTACCAATAGTCGGAAGATCCTTGCAGCAAGACAAGGACCTGTTCAGACCTAAAGAAGAGGGGGAGGAAGTCCTGGGACCAAAATTCCCGTACTTGAGCATAGTTGGAGTATTCAAGTATTTAGCAAACTGTAGTAGACCGGACATTGTATTTGCCGTGAACCTACTAGCAAGGTATAGTGAAGAACCTACCAAAAGGCATTGGCAGGGAATAAAGAACATCTTCCGATACCTCCAAGGAAGCAAAGATCTTGGACTATTCTACAGAAAGAACCAAGACCTAACTATGACTGACTATGCAGATGCTGGGTAACTGTCGGACCCACACATAGCTAAGTCGCAAATAGGCTATGTATTCCTATGTGGTGGAACTGCAATTTTATGGAAATCATCCAAGCAAAATCTTGTATCAACTTCGACGAACCACTCGAAAATCATAGCGCTGTACGAGGCCTCGCGAGAATGTTCTTGATTTCGGCGGATGATTCACCATATCCAGCAGTCATGTGGATTGAATACCACGTAAACCCCCACTATTATCTATGAAGATAATGCAGCTTGTGTTGTACAAGTGCAGATGTGTTATGTGAATAGTCCTCTCATAAAGCATATTAACCCCAAGTTCTTCTATACTGATGGACAAAATTAAAGTATTGCATACTAAATCATGTAAAAATCTTACAGATTTATTCATTAAGTCACTTCCAGCGTCTAGCTTTAAAAGATGCATACGTGGAATTGGAATGATGAGACTTTGAGAAGTGCAGAATTCAGGGGGAGAACCTTCACGAACTCTTTATTAAAGCTTGATCTTGAAGATCGAGTACCCAAAGAATGAATCCTAGAGATTAAATGAAATTGGGTGGATTGTACTCTTTTTCCCTTGACGAGTTTTCCTGAAGTTTCTCGGCTTAAGGTTTTTAATGAGATAATTCGTGCAGCACAGCAGAACATGTTTCATGTACTCTTTCTCCAAATTTTTTCCACTGAGGTTTTATGGAGTTTGACGAGACATGAACATGTTAGATGAGTGCCCAAGGGGGAGTGTTAAGAAACCGGGCCCAGGCCGGTAGCTCTGGCCCATGTTGGCCTCCTCATCCATCTAGTAGCCTATATAAAGGAGGGAGGACCCCAACCATTGTATACAGTTTTACAGGAGAGCAATAAAGAGAAGCCAGAAGTCCCTTCATATCTCTGTGTTCAATCTACTATTTTTTTTATTGTGTTCTTGCATTGTTCTTACGATTCTGAGTTTGTCTACGAGGTAATTGCTCGAACTGGACTCGTCAGTGACGGTTCCTCAACAGATACAAGGGAGAAGAACAGTACAGATACTGAACTCATGCTTCTTTCTCTGGTGAATGCAACTCAATTCTATAGCAAAAAAAAGCACGATGATTTTCTTTTACACTCAACTAAGTTGAATAAGATTAGGATGCACATATGAATGATACCTGAACAGATTAGTTAACCTACAAGTACCCGAACATGCACGCCATTCCCAAGGCCACACCAAACCCGGACCACCAACTCATCACCTGCACCGCACACTACTACAGAAAAGGTATTCACAGACGGTTCAAAATGTCATCACAGACGGTTTCGTGAGCCGTCTGAGTTTATAGGTCAGTGATGACATGAGGTCATCACAGACGGTTAAAACCGTCTGTGATGCATACTTTCACGGACGGTTATTAACTGAAATCCGTCTGTGATAAGTATATATCACAGACGGTTTGTGGTTGAAACCGTCTGTGATAAGTACTTATCATAGACGGTTTGTGGCTGAAACCATCTGTGATAAGTACATATCACAAACGGTTTGTGGTTGAAACCGTCTGTGATGACTTTTCTCTATAAAGCTCCAAGCAGTGGCTGTTTGTGCCATTAAATCGGCATCATATATATATATATATATATATATATATATATATATATATATATATATATATATATATATATATATATATATATATATATATCTCGGCCACTTTGGGGATGCGTCCATGTAGCATGAGAAGGATGAGACAGTAGCCACGGGCAACCTCATTGAGCCCCTGCAAGTTTAAAAAATATGGATGCCAAGAGAGCGTTAGGACATCCAATTACCTAGATGTTGTCAATAGGTAATTGGACCTAGAGTTCAGTGGCGTGGGCCGAGGTATTCCATGAGGAAGTGGCATCATGTATCAACAACTAACCATTCTTGAGCATGTAATCGTCTTTAAATCCAACAAGAACACCAAGCAACCATTCTCACATTTCAAAAGAATTCTCAACTTGTTGCTTGGTGTTCTTGTTGGGTTTAAAGACAATTAAATGCTCAAGAATTGTTGGTTGTTGATAGATGATGCCACTTCCCTACGGAGTACTCACAAGATCAATGTCACTTCTCAACATAACGACGCCCAATTACTCTATCAACAACATCCAAGTAATTGGATGTCCCGACGCCTCCTTGCATCCATACTTTTTAAACTTGCAGGGCTCAATGAGGTTGCCCGTGATACCGCCTCATCCTTCTCATGTCATGGACTACTAAATATATATATATATATATATATATATATATATATATATATATATATATATATATATATATATATATATATATATATATATATATATATATATATATATATATATATATATATGTTGCCGGTTTTAATGGCACAAGTACCAACGCTAGAGACTTTATAGAGAAGAGATTATAAATGGAATGGTAGGACGTGCACTGGGACACAAGAGGTAGGAGAACTTGACCAAGCATGAACACAAGTTATATTGCATAAAGGTGAAATGAATGACGAGAGACAAAGATAAGACTATTAACATCATTACATCACGAGCAAGGGGCTATTAATATGAACTAATTATCAATTCAATTTTAGCATAAGACTATTGACATCATTACATCACGAGCAAGGGACTATTAATATGAACTAATTATCAATTCAATTTCAAAGATAAGACTATTGACATCATTACATCACGAGCAAGGGACTATTAATATGAACTGATTATCAATTCAATTTCAAAGATAAGACTATTAACATCATTGAGCGGTTCATCGACAAGACAACAAGACCAAGGGTGTCCAAACCCACCACACCAAAGAGTAGCCCTCAAAGATCCATCGCAGTCAAGACTAGCCATTTTCATCACAGAGCAAGGGGTAGAGACAGAGAGGGAGTAAGGTAGGGTGATACCTCAAGATCTAAGAACCACGGTGGCGACCCCACCACCAGCACAACCCTCATCCATTTCCTTCACCTTGCATAAATCACACAAACATCAGGACACAACGTAAGGCTCAAGCATAAAAATCAAACTCAACAAAAGACATTAAGCTAACAGATCTAGAGGAGAATAGAGGGAGGATGGGGAAAAGCAAAGCACCGCGAGGGCCTGAGCGCAGGAGGTCGAGCAGGAGAACCAAGCCATGGCGGCATAGGCGACAC
Source organism: Phyllostachys edulis (assembly GCA_036346405.1). Lineage (NCBI taxonomy): Eukaryota > Viridiplantae > Streptophyta > Magnoliopsida > Poales > Poaceae > Phyllostachys > Phyllostachys edulis. The sequence continues at coordinate 70,216,634 of CM070556.1, forward strand.
GTGGGGTGGCGGCATCACCGTAGTTGTGGCACGACCTTGACACTACGACTATCGTACGATCTTGTGCAGTGCAGAGTGGTGTCACAACTGCGGCGGCAAGGAGGGTCAAGGCGGACGCCGAGGTGGGGAGGGAAACGGACGAGAGTAAATACGCTGGGGAGTGACGAGTTAGGGCGAGCGCAAACCCTAGCGGCGCTAGGGAGTGATGAGTTAGGGCGAGCGCAAACCATAGCGGCCGGGCTCCTACTAACAAAGAGACTTATCACAGACGGTTTTTTCTCAAGTATATTTATCTTGTATATACACTTACATGACATGAAGAAATTACATGTTTATATGTCAATTTTGTCATTTAAATATCAATAAAATTTGCTTTAACTATATATATATATAATTAATTAATTAATTAATTAATTTGTTGCAATAAACCGCCTCTCGATATAATTAATATTAATTAATGTAACTTCACCTCCAAACTAGATTTTTTGCACAAACCGTCTCTAATATATATATAATTAATATAGTAATTAACTTCACCTCCAAACATTTTTTCATTTTGGAATTTTCATATGGCCAAACAGCGTGGCCAGTTGCTTACAAAAAGATAAAAAAAAAGTAGAAACCTATAATTAAACAAAGTTTTTCTAGTAGCGAGGTAGGTCGCTATCTCCGTCTTCAATACTTCATAAGCGACGCGCAAGATCGGACGGTTCTCGATCATTAGCGAACGAAGCTCGAAATGCGTCCACCCATCGACGCGCTTGCTCGAAAGTGTTTCAAAACCTCGATCTGCTGAACCAAGAAGAATTGAGCCCAGACGCTCTCTTCCCTTGCTTGAAGGGTCTCTACCGTCGACTTTTGTCTTCCGCCGCCTCGACACGTGATCCAAGTGACTAAGCAAACCTCCCGAAACGCGCAACGTCGTTTTGGAGGACAGCGCCGATGACGCGTAAACTCGCCGAAAGTGGGAGATCACCGGAAGACGCGGCGGAGGAGGATGTCAAGACGGCGGAAGGTGGCCGCCACCGCTCCGCAAATTCTCGGCGACGAGGAGTGAAGACACTGTTGAAATAGTGTTCTTCCGTAGTACGCGATTCAATGTATAGCGAGAGAGGTACTCATACGGTGTGGCTAGGTAGTAGTGGCATGACCATGCGGCGTCGTCGGCGCCCACACTACTACAGAAGCCTCATCACGCAGGCGGTTTTGAACCGCCTATATTTGTTGGTGCGTGATAACAGCGGTTATCCTGAGCGGTTCAAAACCGCTCTGCGGATATCGCATTATCACGCAGCGGTTTTTCGCTGAAACCGTCTATGAAGGCTATTATCGCGCAGGCGGTTTTCATTAAAACCGCTCGTGATCTCGAGAATATCACCGACGGTTTAATTTACAAACCGCTCGTGATGACATTTTCCGAGCGGTTCTTGTTCGTAACCGCTGCGGATGAGTTGCCTGCATTGTTCTTGTTTAGAACCGCTCGTGATAGCCTTTTCGTGGCAAAAAACCGAAAACGGCTGCTAAAACTTCGGAGGCCGTTTAGAGGCCCTAAACGACCTTTTTGGGGTTTTCACTTTTTCGAGACCTCGCGAAGAGAATTTGACCTTGACTTATGGATTTTCGGATTGAGCTTTTCATTAGCTTTCCAACGAGCCAAAGAACGTCGCAATCGGAGTTCGTATGCAAAAGTTATGATGATTTTACCGAACGGTGCGCGATCTACCATCTATATTTTTGCCCAAACCAAATAACTCAACATGAACTACACACATCACAATAGCATCACCCACATCACAGTAGCATCAACTCAATAATCCACATCACAAAGCAAAGGGGGGGAGTAGAGAGAGTGAGGTCGTGGGAGGCCGGGGCGACGAAGTGGAGGAGGCCGAGGGCGACGAGGTCGTGGGAGGCAAGACGGTGACGAGGTCGGGCGAGTTGGAGGAGGCCGGCGACAAGCTTAGCGGAGGCCGGCGCAAGGTGTGAGGAGGAGAAACGGCAGAGGAGGAGATTGAGGTATGAGCTGTGAGGAGGAGAGACCGCAGAGGAGGAGATGGAGGTTATATAAAGCGAGTTTGACAACCCGCCCATTATGTTCAAATTTCGCTTCCGCCCAACAATCGAGATCGTTTTTAATAGAACCGCTCAGGATAGGTGCTATCACAAACGGTTTTTAATAGAACCAGATGTGATCATTCCTGACAGTTCTATTAAAGAACCGCTCAGGACACAGGCCTCCAGAGCGGCAAGATGAGGCGGCGGCGGTGCGGCGAGGATAGCAGATATCACAAACGGTTCTTAATTAGAACCGCTGTGATAATAATTATCCTGAGCGGTTCTTATTCGTAACTGTCGTGATAATTCACAAACTATTCTATTAATGAACCGTCAGTGATATTGGCGGCGCCACCGCAGATTCGGTCAGATTTAATACGCACGGTTCCAAAGGAACCGCTCGTGATGGGGCGATACTATAGCTCGCTTTTGTAGTAGTGCGGCCGGTCCGGAGCCTGTGGTGTTCTCCACAGTCGCGTGTCGGCCGACTCGCCACGCTGGCATTTGTCTTTGGCATGGCGTAGGGCTCGGAGCAATCGCCATTTGCCTCATCTCGGCGCGCGGCGGCTCGGTGATAATGCCCGGCACGACGGTTGCTGATCCGAGCACCGATATGTTGTACGGCCATGCCACCGCCTCTGAACGTCGCGTTCACCGAGCACCGGGCGCGGTCGAGGTGAACACCGCGCCGCCGTTGTTCGCCGCGGTGATGCTCAAGAACCCGGTGCGGCGGCGCCCGTGGTCTCGGAACAGCGTGGTGGCTACGGGGCGGCCGCGCGACCAGCTTGGCCGCTTTGAGGTAGTCGAGCACGACGTGGACGTAGAGGAGCTCGACGAAGCGCTGGTCGCGGCGATCAAGGCCGCGGCGAGGAGCTACCCACGGCGGCGTTGTCCGGCGAAGCACGGTCACGACCTGCGGCTGTTGATCTCGCCGCGAGGAGGGTCTTCGTGAGCGGGAAGTTTACAGCGGAACTCCGGGAACCGACCGAGGATCCTCGTGACATTGAAGGCGTTGCCGCCGGTGGCCGCGGCCGCGGCATTGCCGGCCGCGGGGAAGAGGAGGAAGAGGAGCACGAGTAAAGAGAGCCTAGGAGCCATGCATGCACGTACGCAGAAGATAGTAGATGGCTACTGCGTATGTTTGTAACTATTTATACAGAGAAGGTCGTGGCAGAAGGAGAGTAACAATAGGAGGTGTTTAAGGCTGAACAGTTGGAGGAGAGACTAGTCTCACTGTGACCACTTCTTGTGGAGCGGACGTGTTGCACATTGGCTGAAATCTGGGGGTAAGCTTGGTCATCTGATGCATATCCAATGGTGGTGATCAGCTTGAGATCTTGCAACTCCAACAACTCCAGGTTGTGTCCTTTTTCTCTCTCTTTTTTTTTGAGAGAACACCATGCCGTGTCCTCGGGAGCTCCTTGCTACCTACAGTACGTTGTTGCCAACGCCACGCTTGGGCCAAGCGTGTAAATGGGCCTGGGCGTGGCCCAGTGGAGGAACAGATGTAGAACTACTCCTAGAATCCGAAGCCTAAAAAAAAGTCCGGGGTCACTTGAAAGTTGAAACTTCCTCTATTTTGTTTGAACGTGGTTTTTTGCACATGTACATATGACCACATGCACTATAAGTGCTCTAAGATTCGTGCTGCGTTTTTGGCAAAAAAAAAAAACCTCCCTCTCTCTGCGTCCGCCCGAGCCACGCTGTCGTCATCGCCGGAACCACCCTGGGAAACCACATGAAACCTAAGGTTTGGCGAGGTTTCTGGCGACAGCGCCGGGTTTCTGGTGGCAGTGACGGGGTTTCTGACGACGACGACGGAGGCGCAGACATGATGGCGGCCGGCAAGGAGAGAGATGGGGAGGAGAGGGAAATGGAGAAGGGTTTTTGCAAAAACATAGCACAGATCTTGATAAGCTTCAACGGTGGAGATAGTGCATGTGGTCGCATAATATACACGCGGCTTTGATTTATCCATTTTCTTTTTCTGAAAGTTTCACTAAGCTGACAAATAAGAAGTTAGCGAGGTGGAATTCGTGATATCACAAAGCCATACATTCGCAATTCGGCTCACGTCATCGTCGCCCATTGTTTCGTTTTTAATCTATTTGCTAACATGTCAGATCGACGAGACGTATATAACTCTAATCGGCTTAATTGATAGCCTGCATGGCCGTGAATGTCCACATGCAATCATGCAAAGACCACACGATAATTAATTCTTCTTCGATTCCAATTATTCGAAAGAAATTATACATTACATAGGCAGCTTTTATATATATATATATATATAGCCGACATGTATACCTCGCACGTGTCATCCTCCCGATCGAAGGATGCGCAGCGCATGCACGAGCCAGCTTATTCGTTTCGTCTATCATGCAAGTCCAGAACGTCCTCTCATAACGTATGCGTGCGAGATAATATTATCTAGGTATAGGTAGATATATATGGTATTTCCTCGGGATGGAGAGATCGATAGATAATGTAGTTTATGTGGGGGATAAGGGGGAAATCCTGGCGTTAAGTATTTGATTAACCTCTGGGAGTACAGATCGCCGGACGTGGCGCACTGTGCTCCGCCTGTCAACTCATCGGCAGTGCAAACACATGCTGCTACATGAATGGCAACACCGCTTGTACGTGTCTATGCTGGCCAGGCAAGACTACCTAGTGAGTAGTGAATAGCTTGTGTACTGTGTAAAAAAAAACTTTACTACATGTATCAGACAGAGGAAAGAACTGAAGAGAAATAGACCAATTTGATCTCCAGCCGCATATGCCACGCCAAAAATCATTAGTATCTACTACAATGATAGTGGGAGAAAAACAACGTGCCTTTTCGTCATGTCAAGTAGACGCAGAAGCTTGCTTCTGAGCGACTTGAAAAGCACATGTATACATGCACTAGTCTCTCTGTATTGCTGACAAGATCCATATACAAAATAATGTGCACGCAGGGATCTGTATATGTGTCACCATCACTTGAATGTTACTTGTCGTTGAGCCCCTTATTAACAAACTAGCTCGAAAAAGCTAGAAGTCGTAAATGGAGGCTTTTTACAGCCGCTTTTTCTCGAAGCCGCTTCGTGTTATAACATGTGAAAATTGGAAGCCATCCGCGGAGAGCTTCCGTGGCTTCTCGCAGTTTCTATTCCGAATTTACCCCTAAAGTTCGGGGGTAATTACCCGCCGATTGTCACTCCATAAAACCCTTGCCAACCCCCCCCCCCCACGCCCGCCCGCCATCCCGCCTCCCCCGACGCCCTCCTCCCAGCGCCCTCCTTCCCTGCTCCTTCCTCCCCCCCCCCCCCCGTCCTCCTCCCTGGCGCTCACATGGCCCAAATCCAGATATGGATCTAGATCTCGCCTGCGGCTGCCCTCCTCCACCTCCTTCCTCCTCCGCCCGCGGCTGCCGCCCTCCTCCCGCGGCCGCTGGCCTCCTCCCTCAACCACGCTGCCCAAGTCCTCTCCTGACGCCGTCCTCCTCCCCTGACGCGGGTACTGCATTCCTGCTCCTTTATCTTCCTATATTGAGAGCCGAATATCTTATTGTACCATCTAATATGCGAGGATGCTCCATTTTGTAGTAATATTTTGGATCAGTTGTCAATTTTATGAAGTTGTTATTTGCGTGTACTGAAAATCCCCATCTCATTGTCTTGCATTGTGTGGTTCACTTGAACTAAGTTTGTACTTCTCTCAGTTCATATATCTACGTTCTGCCCTTAATATCATGACTGGTTGTTTCTTTTTAGAGAATGGGGCTACTATCCCATCATTATCTTCTCACGGCAGCACACCTCAGTACTCCACATATGGTGGATACCAGGGTACAAGCAAAAAAATTGAAATCCCAAATGGAAGGGTATGCTACTACATATTTTACTTGTTGAAGCACTGATTTCATAGAGATAATGGAAGAAGGTCACCTGAAGTGTGGTATTGGTTGATGTGCTAATTGACAATGTCGTTGGCTTGTTTTAGGTTGTTGTCATCATTGGAAAATCTGGGGACACTAAAAATATCTCCAACAGCAGTCGGGAGCTAAGATTCAAGTAACAAGAGACATGGATGCTGAACCTGGCTCACAGACAAGACCGGTTGAGCTTTCAGGCACTCCTGAGCAGATAAGCAAAGCTGAGCAGATGATCAATGCTGTTCTGGCAGATGTATTACTTGTTATGTTCATGACTTCCCATTTAGTTGTACTTTATCCTTTTTCTTCAACCATATTTGTCATGTGACCTTCTGCAGGCTGATGTTGGTTCATCTGGCACTGTCTCTACCCGGAAATACAATGCATCTCAACCAGGTGCTGAGCAATTCGAAATGAAAATTGCCAACAACAAGGTAAGAGACTGTTTTTTTCGTTAGGAATTTGTCTTCATACCATTGAAAAAAATCGTACTTTGCGAAAATACCACTGAGTGTCCCAATTGACATGTGGGGAGGTGCCCTTTTGTCGGTCACTCAATTGACATGTGGGTAGGTGCCCTTTTGTCGGTGTCGCAGCTGATGGTATTTTGGTGAACTTTTGGTTTCTTTGTCAGTAAGGAAATTACCCTTTTCGATTTTTCCATCCTTATTTATTTATTGGGAAGGGTGGCGAGACTAAAAAACATGCAAATCAAATCTGGAGCCCACCTACAGGTTTGTGGTGTCGTCTTGTCTTGAAATCTTTCTTCAGTAACTTTGTTAGCTGCACCCAGCATAGCTTTTCATTGAATTTCTTTATTAACTATGGTGTCACATTCTTTGAATTATTCTTTTGCTTTTGTTCAGTTGTGTATGCTCTACCAAGTGAATTAAAATCCCAGTTTTGGTTGTGCTCGATAGAAAGTAGAACTGATGTCTCCCCCGACTCCCTCCTCCCCCAACATCGACCTCCTCCTCCGCTGAGCCCCCCGAGCCGCCGCAGTCCTCCTCCCACCTACTGCCTCGGCACCTATTTTCACAGCAATGATCATATGCAAGGCAATTGTTTTGTCTTGCCCAGTTTCAGAAAACATTATCATTATAATCCGAAGTTTGTTATCATAACATGGTGCCTTTGTCATGTTCTTACTCCTTTTTTGATGAATTTTGTTTGAAAATTGTTTCCTTGTGCCTGTGAAATTTTCTAGCCCCATTATTAGCAAGACGAATATTTTGTTACGTCGTCACAGCGGTAGTCGTCCTTAAATTCGGGCCAAATGCGTAAATTGTTGTCAATTGTGGTAGTCGTTGTTAATTGCGATAGTTGTCGTTAATTGCGATAATTCTCGTTAATTGCAGTAGTTATCGTCAATTGTGTTAGTTATCGTTAATTATCGTAAATTGTCAATTATTGTTAATTGTGGTTAAATGGTATCAAATAAGCTATTACTTGCCTTAGGGGCATTTCAAGCATTTTCCATCTCAGAAGCCGCAGCCAGCCTATCAAAAAATCAGACAACTAAACATCAAATCTTTTCAGCTCAGTCGTTCAGCCATATAGCCGTGCAGCCTAGCCGAAAACTATTTTTAAAAAAGCTACAGTTATATCAAACAGGCCCTAGCGAAGACATGACCAAAACATGTGTCCATGTAAATATATGTTCCCTACCACCCAGTCTTGTTTCCCGGCACCGTCGCAGTCCACTGACCGTGACCGGCCATCGACCATCGATTAGTCCGTCACCCTGGTTCCCTGGCACTAAGTGAAGTCCATTGTCCAAATCTACCTGTTTCAATCCTCAAACGAGCCCAAGAGAAAATAAATATACTACTATAAGAAGTGACATTGTCAATTGGGTAAAGCTAAATTATGCACATTATTTTTTCCCCAAAAGAAAAGATATATTAGTTTAGTAATGAGCGCGCACTACGTGCCCGACCCTGTGGCGGAATCTCAGTGTCTTCTATAATCGATCTAAAACCTGTTTTCTTTGTTCTTAATCTTAGATATAGTCCGAATTCAACTTTTACCTCTCTATTGTTAAACAAATGAAAGGTGACTTGGTTTCCTAAAAACATTACGGGGAACAACTATATATACACCACTATACGGAACATTGTAAAGATGTATACATTAGAAAATAACATCAACGTGAGAGTCGGGCAAATTACCCCCAAACCATTATTTGGTTGCACTATATTTAATATTTTCAAAAGACAAACATCATCATTTGTTAGCTCAGAATTTAGGGTATGTTTGTTTGATGGTATTCCAAAAACTAAAGCTTCATTTCAGACTTAAACTTCTCAAAAACCTTTGTTAAAATCTCTCTCCTTTGTCTCGCTGGTAAGCGAATTAACCTTGAACGCGTACGGTAAATGGTTTATCCGTTAAAAGTGATATGAATGAAACACTGCAAGTGAAAGCAATACTGTAGCAAGTTCAGATCATCTCCAATAGAGTACAACTACTCCACGGTTTAGCGTAGAGAGCAAACAAAAAGCTAGCTAGGGCTGCATGCGAGGGAACGGCGGCCTCCATTTCGGTCAAGGAGACCGCCCATACGACCCCATGAAACGCCTCCACGTTGTCGACCATTACTACTCACATCTCTCCCCCTCTTTGGATTCTCAAAACGAGGCTAGGCTTAAACAATTCAACCTTTGCTCCTATCCCTAAATCACTCTCTTTAATTAATCTAACTCTCATTGGCCCTTGTGCTCGCTCTCCCTCTAATGTTTGGACGTATTATAGCCCAGCAATGTTAGGCTGCTCCCAATGGACAGTATCTTAATGTAGTTTCTTAGTGCATGAGGAGTATTAGGATACTATCTTTTCAATACATGATTTTTTATGGTGTAGTATCTTAGGCTGTTTCATTTAATTACATGCATGAGCATACAATAAATTTTACGTGTTGGATTTCGAGCCTAAACTGGTATCTAAATTAGATACTAAAGTACTATCTCTCCTCATTAACTATGGTGTCACATCATCAATTTGCCTATATGATATGCTTAAGATACTAACCAAGGTGGAGCATTGGGAGCAGCCTTACATTCTCAAATGCACAAACTGTGCAGCACATTCAACTTCTCTATATATGCCACACTAAACTATTTTCCCATTCCTGTCCTAAGCACAACACAGGTCTACATCAGTAGCTGTGCTCACATTCCTTGCATTGCACCATCTCATAGGCTAGCTCACACACTGGTCAAGGCACACCGCCGTGGACATGGACATGAGCTCAACTTACCCTCACCATTGGCTCTCCTTCTCCCTCTCCAACAACTACCACCATGGCCTCCTTGAGGCCTTGTCCAACTCCTCGTCCGCCCCTCCACTTGGTAAAATCAATACCTATCATGTTCTACTAACAAGCTAAACATGCATGCTAAGTGCATTATTGACGTTACTATAAATGTTTTCGTGTATATACCGATGTAGGAGAGGAGGGGTCAGTGGATGAGCCGCCGAAGATGGAGGACTTCCTCGGTGGGGTTGGCGGCACCGGTGCACCCGCGACGGCCGCGGAGGATCAGCTTGGCTGCGGCGAGCTGGGTAGCATCGCCGCCGGGCTCTTGCGGCGTTATCCAACGCCTGGGACGCGGGAGAACCCAGGCGCGGTGACCATCGCGATGGCGACGGACGTGGTGGAGTCCGATCAGGCGAGGAGGCCCGCCGAGACGTTCGGCCAGCGGACATCCATCTACCGTGGTGTTACTAGGTATTTGCACACATGCATCCTTATTAATCTTACCCATTCTAAACGTAATCTAGTCTCAAGGTGCATGCATGATCAGTCACACTAATTAGGACTGGTACTTGAAATGCATGGATAAATGGCACTTTAATGAACTAGAAATCCATGGCAATAAGCTGAACTGCTTAATATATAAATAGCTATTTTGTTCAAATTATTGTTAATTTCATGTCGTTTGGGTATTTCGGGAAATGCATCAGGCACCGGTGGACGGGGAGGTACGAGGCGCACCTGTGGGACAACAGCTGCCGCCGGGAAGGCCAAAGCCGCAAAGGCCGCCAAGGTATATGCATGCATGTCACAGCCTTGTCCAAGAAACCTGCATGCAAAGCACATATGTATACTCTGATCACTAACATTATTCGCTGCTTTTCTCCCCAACTTTCTCTACTTGTTGGCGCATTGATGATACTTCATCAGTCTACTTAGGTACGTCAGTTGCCACATGCAGTTTTAGCTTCATTTCCATTTGGTTCATGATTGGAATGGGGGGGAAAAACTTGAGACTTACTGTAAAAATGGGGAAAAAACACAGGAGGTTATGATAAGGAGGAGAAGGCCGCGAGGGCTTACGACCTCGCCGCGCTGAAGTACTGGGGTCCGACCACCACGACGAACTTCCCGGTAAGCCAACCCCGGCAAGACACTAGTACTCTACATGCATGAATGGTCTAGTAGTAGTACATACTTATGCTGATCGCTGATGAGGTGTACATACATACGTACTTACCTGCGTCACCGTAGGTGTCCAACTACGAGAAGGAGCTGGAGGAGATGAAGTCGATGACGCGGCAGGAGTTCATCGCGTCGCTGCGCAGGTGAATAGCAATAGCTACTTAGCTAGTGACCCCGCAAGTCACATGCTCAGGAGTCAGGACAGGGCTCGTTGGCGCATTCATTTTTCCACGTACACACCTTGCCGTACGCGTGCATGCACGCACAGTTGCATGTGCTCTTCTTTACCTTGGTTCTCACATGTTGACCTCTTTGTGTTCCTACTCTTTTTGTCAGAAAGAGCAGCGGCTTCTCACGAGGGGCATCCATCTACAGAGGAGTAACAAGGTAAATTAAGAAATGGTTCATACGAATGAGCATACCATAAGAAAATGTAGTAGTCTGAACTTTGAAATGTGAAGTGCTAGCAGCGTACAAAAACCTTTTGGTCAAATCTTTGTGACAGTGGAAACTTTATACTATCCCATAGGCATCATCAGCACGGCCGGTGGCAGGCCAGGATCGGCAGGGTGGCCGGAAACAAGGACCTGTACTTGGGCACTTTCAGTAAGTTTTCTTGATTTTACACTGCCATTTCCAGTCCTTTATGTACCCGCATGGCTCACTTTGCATGTGCTAAGTTGATTCATGAGAACCAAAGCCATTGAGATGGTTGACAAAATTTGGTCCATTCTGTCTCTGCACCACAGGTACACAGGAGGAGGCAGCGGAGGCGTACGACGTTGCGGCGATCAAATTCCGCGGGCTCAACGCCGTCACCAACTTCGACATGAGTCGCTACGACGTCGACAGCATCCTCAACAGCGACCTGCCAGTCGGGGGCGGGGCAGCCGCCCGTGCCTCCAAGTTCCCAGCAGACTCACTGCCACCAGCGAACGCCGGTGCAATCACAGGGGTGGCGTCACCGGCGATGACGCCATCCGAGAAGGACTACTGGTCCCTGCTTGCCCTGCACTACCACCACCAGCAGCAGCAGCAACAACAGTTTCCTGCTTCTGCATTTGAGACTTACGGCTCCGGCGTGAACGTGGACTTCACAATGGGCACAAGCAGCCACAGCGGAAGCAACAGCAGCAGTGGTGTCATGTGGGGTACTGCTGGTGCAATGGGACAACAAGACAGTAGCAACAAGCAGAGCAACAGCTATTCCAGTAACATGCCTTATGCTGCTGCTGCTGCTGCTGCTATGGTTTCTGCATCAACTGGCTACCAGGGCTCCACCGGTAACAATCGGACCTGGGTTACGAGTAACACGAGTACGGCTCCTCAATTCTACAACTATCTGTTTGGAATGGAGTAAGTGAGCTGACTAGCTAATGACTAGCTGAAAGGAGTGATAGGCCTAGGACTAACATGGAACTGATCAAAATTTTGGCTGCTGCGTGCCATGTATGAATGCAATATATGCATCCTTCTGCTATTCTTTTTCTTCCTGACGTAGTCCTGTAGCAGAGAACTCATGTATCATCAGCGTTTCTAATTCAAGTACTTTTTTTGTAACATCTCAATTTTCGGGTCTTTTTAAAATTTTCAAAATAAAAGAAATCAATTGAATTTTATTGAGTTACGTTGTTTAAAGCTTAATTTGAAATTTCAAAAATTAAAACAATTTAATATGAATAAATCAAACTTCAATTAAATTCAAAACTGGTTTATTTGATTTTCTAGATTTTCTTGGTTTTTCCCAAGTTATTTTGCTATTTCTTTGAGTTCAATTTAATTTATTTCTTTTCTGTTTTCCCAAAATTTATTTTCTTTGTTGTAAAATTTAAATTTAATTAATTACTTTAAAAGTGTTGGATTTCTTTTGGAGTTTCTGCAATTATTTAATCCTACACCGTAATTCAAATCCAAATTTGAATTCTCAATTCAAATCTTGTTTCCAAATCCAAATTCAAATTTCGTAATTTGGATTTTTCTACAAAATATCTTCGGACCGAGCCCGATTCATTTTCTCCAGCCCACTTCTTTTCCCCTTTTCTACTTTTTCCTTCATTTTTCTTTCTTTCTATTGGCTTCTTCCTACCATCGCCCTAAGTCGTTCTCGATCTTGGCTTGACCAACTCGCCTTCTCGGCCCACGCCATGACCCCACGCCCTTTGCATCTGCTCGCGCTCGCCACGCCCGTCCGCGTGCCAGCTTGCATCATGCGCGTTCCCACCGAGCCCGCCGCCTAGTCGAGCCACTCACGCCATTTGCGTCGCCCTCATCGCTCGTCATCACCACTGCCATCAAGGCCATCGTTGCCGCACGCATTCAAGTATCGTCATTGCCGTTTGCCGTCAAGGCCTTGCCGTTTCCATCGTTTGCGCATATTCATATCCCAACCGAAGCTGTGCCCAATTTCCGCTTGTGTTCCCCGTCTTCACCCTATAAAGTGAGCATCATAAGCCCCTTGCTCCCCTTTTCATTTCGCCACAAACCCTAGAATCTAACTCGACTCCATTCGGCTGGAACGCGCAACGCAATCGTCTTCTTCCACAAGTCTGGCCACGACGTCTTCGCTTCGAACTCCTTCTCCGGTGAGCTTCTCACCGGGTGGACCACGTCACGTCGCATTCCCGGTCTCCCTCAACCCATCCCCCACATCAATTCTGTCGATTCATGGCCGTGGAGCGCTGCCACCGCCACTCCATCTCGGCCGCCGCATCGCCTCGACCGCCCCTGAGCCGCCCCAACCCCACCGGCGTGCTCCCCATGCCGCCGCCCAACCCATGAGCACGCCGCCTCCACCGGCCACCGCCGAAGCGCTGCTACCTCTGCACGCCCATGCGCCGCCGCCGTTGTGTGCGCTGTTGACCGCGCCACCGCCTCCCTTCGTTGCCCCGAGGTCCCGGCGACCCATTTTGGCCGCCGACCGATCCCCCCGAGCCACCACTCGTCGGTGCCGCCACCATCCCGAGCCATCTCCTCCTTCCTTTGCTTCTGCTCTATTTTCTCTTCTTTCTTTGTCTTGTCTCACTTGCAAATGGAGCCCAATTGTCAGCTTAATTGATTTGTTGTGTTAATTCAAAAACAAAATATTCCCTAGAATGCTCCACTCCTCAATTTTCAGCAATTTCCTATTCCGACAAACTTCCAGATGTTCGTTCTCCTTCATACGAACTCCGATTCCGCCAATTTTTTGTTCCTAAATCCATCTAAATTCTTAATCTTTCTTTCGGTACCTATTTTATAGTTTTTGGATTTATCGTTATTTATTTGTCTCATTTTACGCGTATAGAATCTGGTGTTACCGAAGCCAGCTTGGACCAGTCCGCAAGAGTAACTCAAATTTTCAACGAAGGCAAGTCCTTGACCTTTGATCATATTGTACCCATTATTGCAAAATTATATTGTTTTATATCAACATGCATGCTAATTTTATATCAATTGTTTTTGGAAGTAGCTAATTGTTGGAAATATGCCCTAGAGGCAATCATAGAGATTATTATATTTCATTATGTTCACAATATTTGATAATATGTTATCTTGTTCCTTGAATGAATCATCAGTCATGAAGATTAACGAGTATGTGACTTGTTGGTGAAGCTCTTTTTAACTTATGATGATGTCGTTCTAAAATATCCACGGTCGAAAGTCACCGGGTCGGAACACTAGTGACTCTCGACCAAAGACATGTATTGATTGATGACCACGTTTCACGGTCATGGATATAGGGATATCGAATCAATAATGTGGACACGTGTTAGAGAACATGGTGTTGGATAAGACCCACCTTGAGACACTATTGAGATTGTTATGATTCTATGTGTCATTAGTTGGTCTCAAGCAATGATGATGTATAATCCTTAGACACGAGATCGACATGGTTTCCTACATGTGTAATAGCACTCTTAGGGGTTGCCAAACGCTACTAAATGAATCGGGTGGTTATAAAGGTAGCTTTGGGTATGCTATGAAACATGCGAGAGGGATGTTTGGTCGATATGGATTTGCCCTCCTAACATAACAGAGAGATATCTGGGCCCTCAAGTGGTCGGATAAAGAAAGTGCATGGCCATGCCTTTGGTGGTCGAAGAGTTCAACCACATGAGATTATCCGATACTCGATCGAGAAAGCATTGAGCAGTCCATAGATGACACAAAATCTCACCGAGTTCAACCGGATATCGTGAGGCAAAAGGAGAATACATGAGTAGGTTAATGTTAGTTCGACCCACCACGGATTTGGTCATATGGAGATACAAGCAAGTCGTAGATTGGTCGAACGTAATCACAGAGTGGTGAAACCAAGTCGTAAGGAGTTACGAGTTGGTCGTGATCGAATCTAATGGTCAGATAGAGATAGGACACGGTCGTAAGTGATGAGGACACAGTCGTAGATCATATTGCATTAAGGTTCGTCCCATATAATTTGTGTGTATTCGGGAATCGTTATGTCTCGCTAGGAACCGCTTCGACTCGTGGCGGAAAGGGTTTCGAGTCACAACCGAACTACACATGAACCTAACGGGTCACACACTTAACGGGTTGGAACAAACCAGTATGAATACGATTCGTAAACGTGTTTGGATAGGATCCGTCACGGGGCACTATATAAGGAGATGCATGAGGCTGTTGGAAAAGAGAGTTGACACAAGTTGCCCCATCAAACCCTAGCCGCCATCTTCTTGAGAGCCTTGCCGTGCGATTTGGTGCTAGCACACCGCGCACGGTTGTTCCTTCCTTGGGCGTGTGGATACCATAGAGGCGCTTCTCGTTGTTACGCTTAGGACGATCCGCGATCTTCGCAAGGAACCGCAGAGGTCTTTGGAGGAGACAATCAACTCACGAGGATGCTGGACGATCGACCACGACCACTGCATCAACGTGCTGGACGCTGGACGATCGACTACGATCAGTACATCGACGCGCTCTTCGTCAGACTAGGCTGCTCTGACACTTCTTCCGCTGCTCCGCGCGTCTAGTGGTAACGATCTGTGATCATCTTCTTGCTTGGCTTCCTGGTTTACGTGGTAGAAATTTTGGATTGTTGCTATCGTAGCCTACCCGTATCCTTTCACTAATTACCTAATTGGCACTATGCCACCTTGAATATTGTGAACACCGTGTATCCTTTGACACCATAGGAAGGGTTAATTTTAGTTGGACATAATTGTAATACCAACATGGGTGACGTAGTATGCTTAGTTACTTATACGATGGGCTCTTATTCACAAGATTAATCATGATAACTTGACTTAATGATATATGAAATTGTGGTGCGAGGTCACTGTTGTAAAAATTGTTGTGCCATTGTAGGGGATGCCATTGGGTCTGGTTGAACAAAATGGTTTTATACTCAAGCGAATGATCGTGCAGTAAAGGGGGTGCGGGTGACACATTTTGGATGAGGTGGTTTCGCTTGAGTAATCACTAAGGACTTCATTTTGTACGCCGTTGATCTGGGCCTTATCGTACAACCACATGTCTAGTATAGAATGGACCTGGCTAATTAATTAGTAATGTCTTGATTTTAGTTCTGTCATTTGTGATGTGGGTTCCAGGATTTACGGATAGATTCAAATGGCGCAAGAGGAGGCCCCCGACTGTGGTGGATGTAACCCTTCGGTGGGGAAACCTTAGCGGACAGAACCGGGTTAAGACAGAACTTTGTAAAAGCTTTGTGATAATCACTTAGTCGCACGCCTATAGAAGCATGTCATGATCGACATTATAAGTTGATTATCTCTTGTGGCTCAAGTTGTACAACCTCAGAGTGTTAAAACTGTTCGAACAGTCATGTCCCCAATTATGGACAATGCCTGAGGATTTCACACGAGCTATAGAGTTTTCATAAAATGTTTGGATGGTGGAATGGATGTGAAGTGAATGAGTAATTCACTGGTTGGAGGTTGAGAAGTGAACGAGTAGTTCACTGGTTGTTTCAAAGAAATTGTTTACTTTACTTATATAATATTTTCAACTATGTTTTACAATCTATTTATTGTATTTACTGTCAATATTGCTTTCTGCAAAATAACCATACAGCTATTTCTTTATTCAAGCCTTGCACACTACTACAAAAAGGTTAATACTAGACGCCTCATCATAGACGGTTGACCAAAACCGTCTATATTACATGCAATCACAAACGGTTTTGGTTTAGAGACCGTCTGTGTTATTGGCTGCGCTAAAAATCGTCTGTGAAGAGTTAATATCACAGATGGTTCATGTTGAAAACCGTCTGTGATATTACTACAGATCACAAACGGTTTTTTCTTAAAACCGTATGTGATAATTAACTCATCACAAACGATGCGTCATTTTGCTCGTGATCATCCGGTGTAGTGTAGCTCCTCAACAGAGTCTTCTTCTCTATCTCTGGCGCTACGGGAGTCGCGGGGGATCTCTAAGCCCAGTGAGTCCATCGCCACTTCGTGCCCGGTTTGAGTATCGCCTCACCTCACTAAGCTAGCTCGTGTGGTCCATTTCAGCTATTGTCGCTCACACCGAGCTGTCATCGTGGATCTCTTTGTCACCGCCGCCGCCATTGACACCAACTCTTCTCCGGTGAGTCCTCGACCCCCACCAAGGTCGATTTCGCCACTTATATGTCCCCCTAAAGCTGTGCATGTGCTTCATTTCAGTTTATTTTCACCGAGAAGACCTATCGCCGAGGAGCTTGCCGTCGTCGCCTCTGTTCACAAACAACCAGCCACCTTGGACCTTCCCCGACTTCATTGACACCTTCCTCATGATCGAGGTGAGCTACTGGAGCATAAGCATCCTTTAATTTGAGTAGTTTTGGGCATTTACGCCGAAATCGCTAGTGAAGCCCATGGCGCTGCCACGGGACATCACCGTCGGCTCGCCTCAAGCGACCTTAAGGCCCCGAGCCACAACTATTAGCAATGCCTTGGCACCCTGAGCCCAATTTGAGCTTCAAATCCTACTGCTTTTGCCCTGTGCGCCCTGCTTTCTTTCCTTCTCTCTCTCTGACTAGTGTGGGACCCACGAGATTAGGAGAGGATTAGCACTAAATGATAGTGGTTAAGTGTAGTAAGGGCATGAAAAGTTTAACAGAAATCTAATTCAAAACATATTTTAATGAAATCGACATGTGAACCCCGGTGTCAAGATGGGTTAAATCAAATCGGGATTTAATCATTTAGTTAATAAACTAATGAGTCTATGACATGTGGGACCGCCATAGATTTTATAAATAAAATCATGAAATAAAAAAGATGAGTCACTGACAAGTAGGGCCCACATGTAAGCTAATAAAATCCGAAAAATGTAAAAATGAGAAAAGCCACCTTTAGTTCATAGAAAAATACGATTTCTCTGTTGGAAAGTGTAAGCCTTAGAAAATATGCTTTCGACGTCACCCTTTTATTTATTTACAGGGTTTTCAATACGAACCATGTAATGGACCGAAGCTGAATGTACGCTGAGAAACATGTGAGTGAAGAGTACATTAATGGTGTGTCTGCTTTTACAGGAGCTGTCAAGGAGGATTTGTTGAATAAGGGGGTGGAATACATGTATTGTCCATGCATTGACTACGAGAATCTGAAATTGTTTAAGAACCAAGCGCAGATCGAAGCACACTTGATTCGAAGGGGATTCAAAAAGGGGTATACACATTGGACCAGTCACAGTGAAGAGCAGATTATACAGGAAGGTAATAATAACAACATCGCTGGTAAAGTCAACGATATGCCGCCAGATGATGTCGATTGTGGTTCTGATTCGGATAGACTACACGACGATAATCTGGATCAGATGCTTCGCGATGCAGCAGTGAACTATAGTGAGGGAGAATTTGGTAAATTTGAGGGCTTGATGGAGGACTCGGAGAAGCCTTTGTTCCCGAGCTGCAAGCTGGAATACACAAGGTTATCATCCGTGCTTGAACTGCTGAAATTGAAGGCAAACAACGGTTGGTCCGACAAGAGTTTCACGACACTGTTAGGTCTCTTAGCGAACATGCTTCCGGATGGAAACGAGTTGCCCAAAACCAACTACAGAGCTAAGAATGTTCTTTGTCCATTGGGAATGGAAGTAGAAAGAATACATACATGTTTGAACGATTATATCATCTATCGTAAAGAGTACGCAAACATGCATGTATGTCCGATGTGCAACGCATCCCGATACAAACGTAAGAATCAATCAGATGACGGTGAGAGAATCGAGGTGAATAAAGGACCTCCTGCTAAGGTGGCGTGGTATCTTCCTATAATTCCCTGTTTGAAGCGGTTTTTTGCGAACCCTCGCGCAAAACCGTGTACATATGTCACCGTAGGTTTCTTCGGAGGGCTCACCCATACCGCGGGTTGAAGAAATAATTCGACGGAGAGAAGGATGACAATTTAGCTCTAAGGCATTTAAGCTGAAAAGAGGTCTATGGTATGGTTAAGCATTTAGATGTTGTGCTTGGAAATAGACGTAAATCGAGGACCCGTGAGAAGAACATCTAGAAGAAGAGATCAATATTTTAGGACTTACCTTATTGTGAGCACCTAGAAGTTTGCCACTGCATCAACGTCATGCACATAGAGAAGAATGTATGTGACAACTTGATTGGTCTCTTACTGAACATTCGTGACAAAACAAATGATGGTGTGAATGCACGGCTTGACTTGGTTGATATGGACATCAAACCTAAGTTAGCACCGACAAAGACCGATAAAGGACGAACATATCTTCTCCCTGCTTGTTACACTCTGTCCAATGTTGAGAGAACTGAATTGTGTCAATGCTTGTATGGTGTGAAAGTTCCATCTGGTTACTCCGCCAACATCAAGAAACTTATTTCGATAGAAGATTTGAAGTTAATTGGCATGAAGTCTCATGATTTTCATGTGCTGATGACACAGATGCTCCCTGTTGCAATTAAAAGTATTTTGCCGATCAAGGTCTGAGAGACAATCATAAGGCTATGTTATTTCTTTAACACAATTGCTCAGAAAGTCATCGATCCCGAAGGACTAAATGCTCTACAGGACGAGATGGTAACGACTCTATGTCATCTTGAGATGTATTTCCCTCCGTCGTTTTTTGATATCATGGTCCATCTCATTGTTCACATTGTGAGGGAAACAAAGATGTGTGGGCATGTGTTCCTAAGTAGCATGTACCTGTTCGAGAGGTTCATGGGAATTCTCAAGTCTTATGTACGGAATCGATCTCGGCCGGAGGGCAACATCGTCGAAGGTTATGCAACCGAAGAGGTCATTGAGTTCAGCGTCGATTACATGGCTCAGGTCGAACCGATAGGTGTGTCTCGATCTCGCCAAGAGGGGAGGCTCGAGGGTACCAGGACCATCGGAAGGAAAGTAATCATTCCAGAGATGAGAGTGTATGGTCAAGCCCATTTCATGGTCTTGCAACACATGACTGAAGTGTCCCAATATATCGACCAGCACAAGGACATCCTTCGGCAACAGAATCCGGAGCGGTCAGATGTTTGGATCACGAGACAGCACAACAATCGGTTCAACTAATGTTTGAAGGAGCGACTCGCTAGGAGCTCGTTAAGTGATATGCTGACATGGTTGGCAAAAGGGCCAACATTTACAGTTGTGACATGGCAAGAATACAACATAAATGGGCACACATTCTATACGCAGGCTCAAAATATAAAGAGTGCTAACCAGAACAGCGGTGTCCGCATAGATGCGTTCAGTACTGATGGGTTGAGGAGCTCCTACTATGGGCTCATAGAGAAGATTTGGGAGCTCGACTACGTGCTTGTCAAGACCCCCCTGTTTCGGTGTCGTTGGATCCATCTCCCACAAGTGAAGGTCAACAAGTACGGCGTCACTATCGTGGACCTCGAACATATCGGATACAAAGACGAACCATTCGTACTCGCTAACCAAATTGTTCAAGTTTTCTATGTAACTGACCAGACAAATAAGAAACGCCGCGTAGTTCTTCATAGGAAAAAGAGGATTATCGGAGTTGAGAATATAGTGGACGAAGAATAATACAATCAATTTGACGAGTTGCCTCCTTTTGGAAATGGCATAAGTGTCAAGGAAGAACAATGTGACGAAACTAGCTACATACGCGTCGATCATCATGAAGGGTTAATTTTTAAAAGAGATAAGCAAGTGGAATGATGAATGAAATGTTTATGTGTCATATGTTCTGAATTTGCATTTATGTATATGAGAATGTGTCATATAGGGAGTTCCACAGTGTAAATTGAACTTGATTGAGATAAGATTGAACTTAATGGTACATGTGTGTATTTGTTCATGTATGGTTAATTTTAGTTCATTTGAGTTAATTGATTTGTAAAATGGATGTGCTTGTTTCTGAAATGAATGTGAATTGGATGTGTATATGTACTTGTTGTGTTTCTGCTTGTTTCAGAGAGCACGGCTATTTCATGAGGCTAGCCAATAAACGGAAATGCATTTAGCAATACAAAATAATATCACAGACGATTCTGTAGGACAAACCGTCTGCGATATTATATCACAGACGGCTTCATCTACAAATTGTCTGTGATAAACCGTCTGTGATACATAAGCTATCACAAACAGTTCTACTTTATAACCTTTTGTGATGTCAAACCCTATTCATATTCGAACTATAGGATTTGTCTGCGCCCCCCACTCAAATGATTAAGTTTCTCTAACTCTCCCACTTCCCCCGAGCCCGTCGCCGCCGTCCTCAACACCGCCTCCTCCTCGAGCCCGACGCGGTTGCTCCCCCGAGCACGAGCAGCCACCTCCCCGAGCCCGGTGCGCCTCCTCCCCTCCCCCGAGCACGCATCGCCTCCTCCTCCCCCGAGCCTGCCGCCTCCTCCCCGAGCCCGGTGCGCCCAAGCACGCCTCCTCCCCTCCCACAAGCACGCGTCGCCTCCTCCTCCCCCGAGCACGCGTCGCGTCGCACATTGCTCAGATTGCTCAGTGGCTTTGATTGTCATCTGCTTCATGAGTATCAAGCATTTCAATTTAATTACCCATTTGCATTTGATATGTTCATATTGCAATGTGGTGTAGTTGGCTTGAGTTGAATGCTCTGTGATGATAATAGTCTTGTACCGAGATTATTTTGATAATCAGGTTTGAACTTGAGCTCTAATTGGAATGCTTACTATTGTTGATTGATCTTTAGCATTTAATTTGTTACTTTTGGTTGCTTAATTGGTTGAACCTCCAGGTTATGTGGTCCAATTCATAATACGTGCTATTCTGCCAGTAGATCAAGTTTTGTTGGCTGACTGGAGTGTTGTTTTGGTGATCATTTTGCTTTGATCTTCTGTTGGCCGAAAGTATTATATGTTGTCTTTTGTTTAAAGATCCTATCGACAGATAAGTAAAGCACTATTTTAGAGCTCAAAGTTTGAATTAATATTGGCAAATTCAATTAATGAAGAGTATAGACGAAAGTAGCGAGAAGGCCAAGATTAAATCTCGTGCAACTTTACATCTGAGAGTAATAGCAAAATGTTAAATCTTAGTTTTATACTGATTTCATTTGTTCACATGATGTTTGTGTTGAGCATATTATTCCTTTTAAATGACTTGGAGGATTTACATATTTATATGTCAATTATGTCATTTAATTGGTGTGTATTCCCATACACATCGAGAATCTTATGATAATATGTTCATACATGTCAGAACTTCTATTTCTCGTGAAGATGTCGTCCGCTCATTCTTTGTCATTGTCGTCTCATGCGTCTGATGTGATGTCCTCTGGAAAATCCAAGCGCAAGGAAAGAAGAATATCGAAAAGGCCCGAGGGCCGATTTAACATCACGGTTGTCCATGCGTCTGGGACCCCTCTGAGTCCTTGCCGAGCAGCGTCCGCATTCTGGACAACGGTTGGAATAGTTGTACGCCAACGGGTCAAGATCACCTACGATTCGTGGAAAGAGGTGACCAATGTTGAGAAAGTTGGGCTAGTGACGGAAATTTTACGATCGTTCAAGATCCCGGAACAACATCAGGACTCCGTGCAACGATACGTATTGCTAGCGGCGTGCAAAGCGTGGAAGAACTTGAAGAACACGCTTATCAAGAATTACATAGAGAAGAATCTGACGCCCTTCCAGAAGTATCCGTTCGCGGAGGAGTACTGGGAAGACTGTGTGGCGAAGAAGACGACAGATGATTTTAGGAGCGAAGGTACAACGCACAGGGTCCTCCAGGCAAAAAACATGCACCCCCACAGACTCGACACCGCTGGGTATGCGGGTAAAATCCAGCAATGGAGGGATCAGGACGAGCATGCAAGCTGGTGGGAGGCCTCCCCGCCATTTGCTGAGATCCCTGATGAGCACGCCCGAAATTGGCTAAG
Organism: Phyllostachys edulis; assembly: GCA_036346405.1. NCBI lineage: Eukaryota > Viridiplantae > Streptophyta > Magnoliopsida > Poales > Poaceae > Phyllostachys > Phyllostachys edulis. The sequence goes on from CM070556.1 coordinate 70,239,358, forward strand.
AGCGAGGTCATCTACCGTGTCTTCAGGGTCCATCTCCTTTCCAAACCCCATAGACGAGGAAGTGTCCCAGCACTTGGTGAGATATCGAACTACTTAGTTTGTTTGTAATTACTCGATAACTTCATAGAAAGTGAAATAACATGTCGGGCTCTCGCAAGAAGCGTTGAGTACTGCACAATCTTCCCAATGCTCATTCCAAGTAGTTAGGGAGAGAGATATACTCTCCGCGGCCCTGGAAAACAAGGAGCATCCGGATCGCACGAGAGGCCTTGGTCTTTATGTTCTATGGAAACATGGATTCCCATAGGACTCCGAGGCATACCGGAGTAGGAAGAGAGCCAAAGCCGAGCACGAAACACTGCTACGAGAGGAGATTCGTGCATCCCTCACAGAGGAAAGACTTAGGGGAAATCAGTTAGAAGCCCCACCGCCATCTTGTGCTAGCAACCCCCCCCACCCCCACCCCCAATGTCTCGAGTAATCAAGGCCCAACCATAACTTAGAAAGCGATTTGATTTCTGTTGATGACATCCTAGTAATAATTATTATATCTGGAATGCTTGATCCATTGATAGGCCTGTTGGAGTAGCTAATTTTGTATCATTATGTAGGTGGTTACGAAGTGCAAGCTCCAAGTGAGATGTGCCTCTGTTACCTTGGATGCTGCTTGGGGCCAAGCATATCCATCCGGTGTCGGGGCTTTGCTGCATGGTGCAAATATAGCGTCAAGTTTCACAAAAGTGAATGCGGACGGTGTTCATGCCAATTTCGAGGTCGTCCGGTTGGAGATGCCTCAAAACGACGAGGTCGTGACTTTAGGGCAAGCCATTGGAACATTCATCCAGTGGCCCAAGAGCGACATCTGTCTAGAGCTACCTGCATCGATGTCAACTTCACGGGAAGTATTTGCACCAGAACTACCTGCACCGATGCAGCAAGGGCCCGGTGCATTAGGTGCATCTACACCTCGTGTCCGGTCGACTCTCGTGAAGTCGACCTCTAAAAAGCAAGGCAGCAAGGCAGCAAGGGCAAATCGAAGATGGTCGACTCCTGTTCTAATATCCCCTTCTTGTCATTGGCCTGGAAATTCGTGCTAAGCGAGCCGTTAATCGAGACGGCAGAGCGCCACCCTACCCTAGGAATGGCTTGCACGAGATTGCATCTATGGTACATGGAACAGGCCAACAAGACGGATGGACAACGATGCTCAGGTATCAACGTCAAGTTCAAGAAGGATCATCTTAACCACGTGGTTCAAGACTGTGTCTTCACGGTGACCTTCGAGGACTTGTTCTTTCTCTTCAACGTCGACGCCCTCGACGCCTCACTCATACGATGCCGGACACTGTAAGTGTGTACAATCACGATCAACGTTCATGTAATACCGATAAATGTAATATATAACTCCTTGCTTTGTGTGTGTGTGTGTCTATACACACACACACACATGATTTCTAAAGCCAAATTAAGGAATTCATCGGTAGGTTTTCTCGACCCACACTTGGTCTCCTTGCAAATCATCAAGGAGAATGCAAAATTCGTCGAGGATTACATGACGGAGTCATTGCTAGCTCACCGCGACAAGGAATTCATACTTTTGTCCTACAACCAGGAGTAAGTGCTGCACTAGTGGTTATACTTGTTGATTTGTACTTTATAAGCAACATGAACTTAGGTTTAATGACCATAGCGACATACCTGTGTAGGTTCCACTGGATTCTAATTGTAATTATACCAAAACGGAACAAGGTAATATACCTAGATTCTCTAAAGAGGGCCAAACACGACTTCATAGTTGTCCGACAATTAATCGATGGGTAAACACACTTCCCTCCATAGATAACTATTGTAGTCTTTCCTTCTTTTGCAATAGCTAAGGCTAACTTTTTGGAATCACGTAGGTCGTTCGCCGTGTACTTTGCTAAAGGGGGGAAATCCAAGGGAAGGATCATGTGACACGATCTAAATTTCTAGGTATTCGCTAGTACACATTAATCCTATATAACACTTCGTAGTAATGCCTCTCGAACTAACCAATTCTATTTTTGCAGTGCCACTAGCAGCCGTCGGCCTGTAACATCTGTGGATACTATGTTTGCCACAACATGGAACTACGCGTCGGTTCCACGATGACCAATGATACTCAGGTTTGTCAATTTTGCAATAATTATTTCATACTTATCAATTTATATATGCACGAATTTAATCTTCCTAGTGACAAATTGCGAGCATCGCTACAAGTACGTTGGAACAGGGCCAGCTCATAAACATTCGAGGACAGTTTGCGTCATTCTTAAACCGTGAGGTCATAAATCCAGATGGGAAGTTCCACAATATAGATTGAACTTGATTGGGATCAGACTGAACTTAATGGTACATGTGTATAATTTGTACATGAATAGTTAATTTTAGTTAATTGATTTGTGAATTGGATGTGCTTGTTTCTGAAATGAATGTGAATTGGATTGTATACATGCACTTGTTGTGTTTCAACTTGTTTCAGAGGGCATAGCTAGCATTTTCTGAGGCTAACTAATAAACGGAAATACATTTAGCAATACAAAAGAATATCACAGATGGTTCCTTAGGACAAACCGTCTGTGATACATCAAATATCAAAGACGATTTTATTTACAAACCGTCTGTGATACATCAGCTATCACAGATGGTTTAATCTATAAACTGTCTGTACTAGTAAACTATCACAAACGGTTTCATCTACAAACCGTCTGTAATAGTATACATCACAGACAGTTCGAAAACCGTTTATGATAACCTCATGTCATTACTGACCCATAAACTCAGACGGCTCACGAAACCGTCTGTGATGACGTTTTTAACCGTCTGTGAAGATCTTTTCTGTAGTAGTGGCATGCATATTAATTGTATATTATTCTCTATGACTTGCTGAGTACTTTATGTACTCATGACTTTATACCATTGTTGATCAATTGCTAGGGAAGAATACAAGAATCCAGAGTTCTACGATGAGTAATTTGAAGACTATATGAACTAGAATACGTTCCCCACTTGATTGTCTGTGAGCATGTCGAATGACCACTACAAGTTATCTTATTTCCGCAGTAAGAGTTATGTTTGTCTTTTAAGCCCTGCGTGGCAAACTATGTAAACTTTGACCATATGGTTCGCTGCTACTATTTAATAATAATTTGTTTCTTTCTTACCTATTTTGTTGTATGGATATGATTATCATCGATGTTGTCACTGTGTGAGCTAACTACTTATCATGGGACTAGTTCAGAATACGTTAAGTGTTCAGATTTGCAAGTTCGGGTCCCAACACTTTTCTAGTGTATTTGAAAAACATATTCATCTCCATCAAAACTTTTTAAACTTGCATCAGGTGAATAACAGTAGAACTTTCTAAGATAAACAGGTGCATAACGTACTTGAAGTAAAATCTTGGGGCAGAACAGCAGATGAACGCGTGCACTGGAATTTGGAACGCTGCGGCCCACCGTTATGATCGAGTTACCTACACAGAAACAAGAGGGGATAAATAACAGAAAAACATCTTTACCACACAGTAAGAAATCATTTCCCATGCAGTCAACAGCAATGATCCGCGCGAATGCACTGCATATAATTGGAATTAAGCGAAAACGCTTTTTGGCAAGGAATCAGGATAACTATCTAATGCATGCACCAGCTAGGATAACTATCTTCTGCACCAGCAAGGACATCTAGTCTTATCCAGCGCACATGATAACAATCTTCTAAAGCATCAAAGGACATGTCTTAATCTTATCTGATTCAGATGTATAATATAATGCCAATAGATATTAGTGGGTTCACAAATTTTATTTTATCATCAACTGGCTGCACCAGCTAATTAGTGCCATGGTGCACTGTAGAGAATGCGCCAAAGTAGTTTTTAACACAGGTAGCTGACGAGAGTATTGCACGATATAGTAATAGAAAATAACAGTCTAAACGTACAGTGGAACTTTCAGAATTTGATGAAAAATGCAATGAGCCACTATGGTGTACTGGACAAAATGCGCCAAAATAGTATAGCACAGATGGTTGTCAGGAGTACGCAACAATATTGTAATAGCAAATAACAGTCCAATTCTACAGCAGAACTATCAGAATTTCATGAAAAATGTAGAGGAGCCAAATTTCACGTGCGCTTTTCCTTTTGTAAAAAATGTATAAAGCACACAGCAATAGCAGAGAGCTGCAGAAGTTTAAGGCTGGTGAACTCATTTCCTCTGTAAATTAAGTATGACAGTAATCAGTACATGGAATAAAGTGAAGAGTTCCACATGGGATCAAGGACAAGCAGCCTACAACTATATTAAGCTGCCAACTATAGCTAGCCTTCAAGATTCTTACTGGGGACATTGCACACATTTGTAGACTATCTAGCCCATGAGGGGCCTAAAACTACTACTTAATTCACTCCTTTTGATAAGCTTGCTGGGGGACTATTGAATGAAGACGCAACATAGGGGTTAATTACCTCTCTTTCTCACTCTAAGCAGTTGACCAGTCAAAAAACGAGGCAGTGAGAATCAGAACTATATGTGCGAACAGTTACTTGATCCTTATTTCTCCTTTGCCCCATTGAACCAAACTATCTTCCTCACAACTATGAACTATCCATGAACTGTAACCACGTTGCCTCACGCATGGCTGTAGGTTTTCCTTCCTGCTTTCTATATCTGTCCCCTCAATCTCACAAATTCTAGCAGATCCCTCTTAATTTACTAGATACGACAACTCTTTTATTGGACACACAGACAAGACAATCCATTGACTAAATGGCATACTTCAAACAGTGGTTTCCAGAGGTAAAGTAAAGCCGAAGAAAAGGGGATTTACTAGCATTTTCATAATGAGTGAAGTGGTGAACCAAAATGGAGTACTACTATTAAATCTCCTCACATACTAGTGTGCATTCCAACTTGCAAGGTATCAGTGTGCGGAATTATTTACAGAATGGCATAAATTCAAAGGCTAAGTATAATTTCTAACAACCACAACTAGGCACTCGTTACAAGGACCCTTGGAGAATTATATCAGTGATATAGTGTGGACCAAGGTGCAACGTTAGGGTAGTTATTAGAATGTCAGAAAAATCAACATTATTTGATTTAAATTGAATGTTCATTGCGTAAATATATGTGAGTTCCAAGTAACTTTCAGGAATTGCAAAATTAATGCGATCTCCATACAATGACGAAAAAACATTTTTGCTAAAAGACAAAATACTTCAGGCATGATGTTTTACATAACAATCACTCTCAAAACAGCCTTTTCTAACAAAAAATCAATATGGAAACCAGACCTTGCATTGTTTAGAAAAATTAAGTTTGACCAACTGGCAACAGGCAACAAGAGAAAATTAAAAGGGCTATTTGCTAAATATACTTTAGGATGTTTTTTTTCGACATAAACAGGTTCACACCATGCAGATTCTCTCATGAGCGCTTTGGCGTTCCACACTCCATAAATAAAGGCAGGTGAACCCTTTTAGCTAAGAAAAAGATTATTGGCAAAGTGAGCCATTAGTCAAATACAGCACTGTAAAAAGGTGCTTCCTTTGGTAGTATGTGGGGAGCCTTTCCCTTTGTTTTAGAAAGAGTTTGTTTGGTTGCCCCTTTTGTCATGTTTCACATTGGAAGTAATGTCGGGCCAGGCAATTTCATTTGAGTTGCTCTCCAGCCATCATACAAGCTGTACCCCAAGAAAGCACTGATGCATCAAACTTGAGGAGATTGCAAAGAAAAATGGACTGCAATGTTAATATGCCAATTTTTTGCTGATTCTCTTTTCATCTAATAGCTTCACGGATGCTTTACTTGATTGATTTACATGAACAAACCAAATGCAAGTATATATTATGATATTATGAAAGCCTGTTAATTTGTTTAGACAGAAATTCATTGTATATACAAAATGAAATGAAACAGGAAAAATTTATTATCAACTGCATATAAGTAGGAGATGAAGCATATTCTGTGGAGACAAAATACTCTCTTACCAGTAGGAACAAGTAGAGAACCCAAAACAAGTGCACTTCCAAACCATCTGACACCTTATAATGAGATCCATTAATATGCTTCTGTTACCTTTCCACACTGGGACCAGGAACTGAGCGAAAGACGCACAATTTGTAAATGGGCCTTAATCATGGACCAGCGCGTGCCTCATGAAGACAAAGCATTATATAGTAGATTAAGCAGCTAATAATATGTACAGTCAGATTCGCTAGAAGAATCTCAGACAAAGCGTGCTGCTACTTGATTTTTGTTAATTAACCGCGCAGTGTGCCATAAACCTATTAATATAGAAAATGATCACTATGCAACCTAAAATTAGTAGCTTAGGGTGTGTTTGGTTCCCTGTATTTGGTTGGCTCGCACCTGTAGATACAACTTGCAGCTTGTTTGGTTCCCTGCATCGACGCTCTGGCCTGACCACACGCGTGCAAAAGTCCAGGGCGAGCCTGGCCCGACGCAAACGCCACTTCCGAGCGTTCCTCACGAGCCAGCCCCGCCAGGCATTTCTCCGCCTAAGCAGCCTGGCGTGCAGATTCGGACTCGCACCGCCTCCTCTCGAGCGCTAGGGTTACCTCCCCTCCCCTCCAGCGCCTCCAGTCGCTCACGAGGACTCATGCCCGCCCTCCAACGTGGCGGGCATCCTGCTCCTCCTCTCTCGTCCGGCGCAAGGCCGCAATCCTCATTGCTCTCATCGCTCACGGCGGAGGTAAGACCGGTGGATGGTGCTCCAGCGGGTTACCCACCGCTGCCCGGCCCCGGTGCCCCCTCTCCTCTTATTCCTCCCCCTCTTGCTTGTTGTGCCTAGATCTATACTTGTTGCATGCTGGAATGACTGGATCTGGAATTATTTTTAGTTGATTCGAACCTTGTTAGTTCTTGATGTACTTTGTGAGGATGGTATGCCACTGGAGCGTTCTTGATGTGCATACATGTTTAATATGAAGCATCAAATATTTGTGTAGTTGATCTGTTATGCTGTTATGCCACTAGATCTGTCCTCTACTATAGTAAGACCCCGTTTAGTACTCAGGAATTTCTCTAGATTCTTGTAAAATTTGTGCAGAGTTCTTGTGGAATTCCTGCCTTCCTGTTCCTGATAAGCTTAAATTGAAGAAAATGCCAAGCTCGTTCTCAAGTTTTTTTGATGAAAAAATGATGTGAACTGGGAGTATATAACACCATTGTTAGTCATTTTCGGAACCAAATAGCATAACAGTGAATATGAAGCATTCTTGTTTACACCATTGTTAGTCATTTTTTGGGAACCAAACAGCATACTTGATCTTGTTAGGCATTCTCGTAATTTGCATTCTTGATCTGCATACTTGTTTAATATGAAGCATCCTTAGGATGTGGCAGCCGTGGTAGACATGCATAACTGATATCAAGGTTTCTGTATTTGGTTCGTAGATGGATGACTTGGCGCGTAAACGACAACTCCTAATTGTGAGGGGTGCTGGTCTAGTTGCTGCCCTGTGTGCTTACATGCTTGCCATAGTTAGAAGAGCTAGTGCTAGACAGTCCACTCCTGTGATTACGTATGGTCCTATGGTAGAAAGGGACATAGCTCGGCAATCGAACCTCCAATGGATCTACAATTCTGATGACACACATTGTTTAGAGCAGCTTAGAATGAGGAGGGCCCCCTTTTTCCATCTCTGTAATTTGTTTCAGTGCAAGACAATTTGCTCCGAGACAAAGATTAATACTGTGTTGAGGAACAAGTGGTCATGTTTCTCCCGGTTGTTGGCCACAACCATAGGTTTAGGGCTTTGCGACCAACATTTAGGAGATCCATTGAGACCATCATCGGTACTTTCACGATGTTCTGCTTTGTTGGGGAGTTTGTGAACGAGATGATCCGACCACCCTCCACTGAAATCCCTACTAAAATCCAAACAAATAGGAGGTTCAATCCCTATTTCAAGGTAACAATATGCTTACTCAACTTGTAGAGAGGTTTGAGCTGGCCTAAATTGCTTCCATGTATGTTAGGACTGCATCGGTGCAATTGATGGAACCCATGTGCTCGCAAGGGTTCCTACAAAAGTCTCGGCGGCCTTCAGGGGTAGGAAGGGCACTACTACCCAGAATGTCATGGCTGCTGTTGACTTCGATCTTAAGTTTACTTATGTCCTTGCTGGTTGGGAAGGGTCAGCCCATGATGCTCTCATACTTGCTGATGCATTGGAGAGGGACAATGGCCTAAAGGTCCCCCAAGGTATACTAGATAATTACGTAGAAGTTTATGTTGGTTAAAATTTTGTCACACTTATGGTAGTAATGTTTAGGGTTCTCTTATTATTTGGTAGGCAAATACTACCTTGTGGATGCGAGCTATGCTGCTCGACCTGGCTTCCTTCCACCATACCGAGCCACTAGGTACCACTTGAGAGAGTATGGTGGAAGGAATTACCCTCAGACTGAGAGGGAGTTGTTCAACCTACGACACTCTTCTCTTAGGGTTTCAGTCGAAAGGGCCTTCGACACATTCAAGAACCGGTTCAAGATTGTTTACAATAAACCTTTCCACCCATTCAAGACCCAAGTCAAGTTAGTTCTTGCATGTGCTATCCTACACAATTGGATCCTTCAATATGGAATGGACGAGTGTGTCCCACCGGAGTCCACGTGGGATGCGAACCCTATCGATGAGGAAGGACACAACGACATTGCACAAGATAATAGGGCATGGGCTTAGATGAGGGATGACTTGGCTAGGGAGATGTGGCAGAATAGGGGGTCCTCTCGTGTGTGATGGTGTTGTACTTTGTCATTTCTACGTTGTCATTTGCACTTTGCCATTTGTACTTTGTCATTTGCATTAACTGAGACTATTGGTTGCAATGGTGATGATTTCAGATACCTCTATCATTGTATATGTTCTCCAAAGATTGTATCTCGATTCCTACTTTTATTATTGTGTGTGCTAACTTGGTCCTTGTTGCACTAAAGGGATGGTGACTTGGGTGATGATTTGGGGAAACAATGGGCGGGTGGTAGTGCCGCTCAAGGGGTAGGCACGCTCTCATTGGACATCTGCAATGTCTAGCTTCATGCTTCGACGCATGGTTGAGCTCATAGGGCAAGGTATTAAGACCGATAAGGGGTTCAAAGAGGTCCACCTAAACCAAGTTGCTAGGACTTTGGTGAGGACACAGTGCCGAGGTCGGTGGAACCTGTGTCTACAACCATCTTCGCAAGTGGCGTGCAAAGTGGGTGAAGATTACTAGACTTAAAGACATTAGCGGGTCACTTTGGGATGACAACCAATGCATGATAGTGCTTGATGAAGAGCACTATGAGGGATACATCAAGGTATGTTGTTGTCAATACAGCAGTAACAACTAACCTCCAATACTTGCTTGCTTGTCTCTAACACTAACATGTAACCTCTAATCCAACTTATAATCTTATAGGAACACCCCAAGGATGTGGACTACCTCAATGTCCCGCTGGAGAACTACGTTCAGATGGCAACTATCTTTGGTTCAGGACAAGCCACAGGGAGGTATGTCATGGGCTCCAGTGAAGCTCTTGGGGTTCCCTCCGAGCTTTCTGAGACCTCCTTCAACAAAGGTATGGAAACTGATGATTTTGGTGATGGGCTGAGAGGTGCTAGTGTCTGCCGGTGTTGGAGGTGCTATCGGTGCTAGTCTGCATCTTGGCATGGGAGGTGCTATCTTGGTGCTGAATTTAGTGGCAAAGAGGCCTCGAGCTCAAAGTGGGAAGAGGAAGAGAACTCCCCTTGTGACCGAGGAGGAAGTCTGTGATCTTGAACAACATGTCGATGTCAGACGTGAGATGGTCGGTGCCATCAAGTACACCGTGCATGCCGAGTGTCATCCTCGACCAGATAATGTCTTGTCATGGATCTCCAAGGCTTTGATGAGGAAGCATTTGGGTGTTCTTACTTACTTGACTAACAACAAAGCTCTAAGCCTGATTTTTATCCAAATGAGTGAGCCTAGGCGTGCGATGTGGGTTAGTTCTTACCTAGCCACTCACACCTAGGCTAGATTTGTGGATGACAAACATCCCAGAGGATGTATTAGTGCATGTTTGTGCTGAGATTCTAGAGCTGAGGTTGATGCAACTCAGGAGGATCCTGATTCTGCAGTACTTGATTTGTGCATGTTTGTGCTGACATTCTGGAGCTGTGGTTGTGTTGACATTCTGGAGCTGAGGTTGTGCTCAGATTCTGTTGAATTTGAATTGCTGATGGTTTATCACAGATTATTTCATAAAATACTACATTATTTATCACAGATTATCAAATTTTATGTTGGCTATGCATCTCTGTCGACTGTATTTTTATCCAGATGTGTATGTATGTGCCATTTATACCGGTTTCTGAACAAAAAAGGGATTAATGGGGGGTAAAAGTTGGTCATTTTTATCCAGATGTGTATGTATTCGTTTATTTGGTCATTCCAAAACAGTTTGTATTGTGGCTGTGTATTATGTTCAACTTTGTTGTGCAAGAGACTTTCCAGTCAAGTTCTGGCTGAGTTCAACCATTTGTAGACTAAAGTTTAGCTCAAGGCAGAATTAGCAAAAATTTTATATTAAAGTTTAGTTAAAAACAGAATTATCAAAATTTGAATCAACCGAATTGGGTTTAAAATGAATTAGATATGAATTTCTAAAGTTTAATTCATTTTTCAGTTGCAAAATAACTCTTACCGAGAAAAGGAAATGAGTTAAACCGAAATAAACGACGTGGCTAAATCTGGGCCCTACATCTGAAAATGGACGGCCCACGCGCACGGCCGCCACAGTAGCGCCCGCTCACGAATAGCAACATACGCTCGGATTCGAAATGGACGATCGAGATTCACCGGCACTGTTCATGGTCCGAACGGCCCAATGAACGTCGGCCGTCGATCTGAGAATGGAGAATTTGAGATCAATCGCGCGCGGACGGTCCGAACGGCCCAATTGATCTCGACCGCTGATCGAAAAATGAACGGCTGTGAGTGACTGGGCCAATCCCGACTTGAACAGGATCAGCTGACACGCGGGGCCCACTGTCAGCCACCGCAAGTCACGCGCTCGGTATGGACACACGCGCGAGAGAGAGAGAAAGGCAGCCCCACATGTCAGTGGCACGGGGGCACTGTTCATGGTCCGAACGGCCCAATGATCTCAGCCCTCCATCTCAAGATCGACGGCCCACGTTCCATTTGAACGTTCGGACCGTGAATAGTTCGAAATCAATCTCAACCGTCCAATCTTGATCCAACCGAATGTTGCCATTTCGTGAGCACGCAGCGTTATTTGTGCGTTAAGAAAGGCCGTGGGCCGTCCGATTTGTAATCGCCGCCCGGTTTTGCCACGCCCTTTTCCTCTCGGTTAAGTTGGTTTTAATTCATTGAGGTTTATTTATCAACTGAAATTGTATTTAACTTCAAAAATTCATAACTAATTCATGTTAAATCATTTTGGTTGATTCCAATTTTGTTAATTTCGGTTTTAAGTAAACTTTAATCTAAAAATGTTTTTAAGCCTAATTTTGCTCCAGAAAATTGTTGTATTAGATTTAATTTCACATTAGCTTTATTCATTACATCAAAAAATCCCTTTAACTTTAAAAATGCATAAGTAATTCATTTTAAGTCCTTTTTGGGTGGAATAAAATTTGATAATTCTGTTTTAAGCTAAACTTTAATCTAAAAATGGTTTTAAGCTTAGTTTTGCTCCAGAAAAATATGAGAATGGATTTAATTCCTGTTTAGGTTTATTTTGTGCATTACAAATTCATTTAACTTGGAAAATACATAAGTAATTCTCTGTAACCCCTTTTTGAGTGAAACCAACTTTGTTGGCTTCCTCTATTAATGAACTTGCTGGTAAAATAGGTTTTGAGCATGTTTATTGTAATAATTATCGTTAAATACGCTAATCCTTGATTCACATGGCGGAGAAATTCGTGCAACATACTTCAATTCGGTGCTTGATCAGCTTTATAACTTGGTAAGGTGTACTTGATATCTACAGGATTAGTGAAATTTGCTCAAAAGTAGTTTACAATGATTATGAAGTAACTCTGGGTGTCTCAACATCTATAGGATATCTCAAATGTCGTCAAATATTGTTAAATGTCGTTAAATGTCGTTAAATATTGTTAAATGTCGGTAAATATCGTGAAATATTGTTAAATGTCGTCAAATGTCATCAAATATCGTTAAATGTCGTCAAATATCGTTAAATGTCGTAAAATATCGTTAAATGTGTTTTTCGAATCAAAGATTATCTACAACTCTTTTCGAAGCTTTAAACAAAAACGGAAATAAAAACTTGTCATAATCTTCTGGGAACAATTTATTCAAATATTACATTATTTATCATGAATTAAAATGATTTTTCCAAAAAATTGAACAAAACTCAACTTCGTTAGTTGTGGACTTGTAACCCTACTGTACCTGATTAATGGGAAAATGCTAAAGCCTAAGGGGTATTCTTACCACCCAATACAAGAGGTGACCACACACTCCCACATGCAGGCAACCAAACAACCCAACATTGCATCCAGTCATGCGTTCACTCTCCTGATGCAACCAACCAAACAATATCTCAAAGATAGTTCATCCAAATGAAAATGTACCAACCAAACAACCCATCTTGCGTCCACTCAGCCTGGCTGGGTTCAGCCTGAATGACCCATACGGGCCAGGCTGGAGATATGCAGGAAACCAAACACACCCTTAAAGATATTACTGTTGCAACTACATGTATCACAGACTAAATGAAGGTTCCAAGTAACGAATGATATCGTGGACCTGGAGTCGACAGAAGAAAATTTTGGATGTACAAAACTGTAGTCATTCTTTTGCCAAATAAATAATTATATCCCGAACTGACAAGGGAAACCAAAGCCACTCCTAAATAATAACTGTTTCACTATTTGCAAATTACCTAGGCCCCTTATGGCAACAACATTATGGTAATAAATGTGTGGCAGCTAAGTAGAAACATTCCTTAACAAAGGAGTTGTCTTGAGCACCAAGCAAACCTAAATTATCCTTGACAATATGAATAAAATCTTAAGTATAACTGAGGGGCTTTTTGAACAGAAGGTCTTGCTCTCTGTACATACAAATAAAAGAATCTTGACATCTTGTCAATAGGTTTTTTTTAGATAATAGAAGAGAAAAAATCTCTCCCGACCTCTGCATCCAGGATACACATAGCCTATTTTATTAAAGAGTTTAAAACACCAAAGTTACACACAGCCTATTTTATTAAAGAGTTTAAAACACCAAAGTAATCAAATCTGGTAAAAGTGGCCTGAAGCCTTACAAGCAGGCAATGACTAAAATTTAAATTCAATTATTGCAAATCCTGTGACTAAATCGTCACCCATGAATACTTAAAATTTGCTTCGCCGCTATCTCCAACCTGTCGCTCCCGGCTAACATAGACTCCCTTAGGGCCGGTTTCTGCAAATATGCCCAAGCTCTTAGCCAGTGTCCACTCAAAAAGATAACCTGTAAGGGATTATTGACAATCTTTTTGTCAAAAACAACATCATCCCGATATAGCAATACAGACCAACATAAGGCACTAGCTCCCACTAGGAGTTGTGACTTTAAAATCTTAGGAATACCAGATAACCAATTCCCAAACATGTTTGCTATACTCACATGAGGAGATAAGTTAAATGTACATTGAACAACCCACCATGTCATACGTGTAAAAAGACATTCAATAAAAAGATGTTGAATTGTTTCCTCTTTAATACAGAAACAACACTTTATGTTTCCCCTCCAATTTCTTTTGAGCAGATTATCTTTAGGTAACACTACCCCTCCTTTGAGATACCATAGGAATATTTTCACTTTTAATGGAATTTTAAGGTTCCAAAAAAAAGTTCCTACTGGGGATGTGAGAACTTCCAATTAGTGCCATATAGAGAGACTATACTGAAAAAAGCCCAGACTTGTTCAGATTCCACCTGTAAATATCTTGTTGATCGATCAAATGTAAATTAGCAATTCTCAAAATTAACTCATTCCACTCCTGTAATTTAGACCCAATAATAGGTCTTCGAAAAGATATATTTAAAGGAGCCGTTCTTAGAATATTCGTCACTGTATCATCCTTTCTCCTTACCACATTATAAAGGTTTGGATATTAACTTTTCAGTGAAACGTCTCCTAGCCAAGTATCTTCTCAAAACCTATTTTGCATTCCATTTTTAATCTAGAATGAACCAAAACGAAAAAAAATGATCTTTGATTTTCATTAACCCTGGTCAAAAGTGAGAAGTTCCAGGCTTATTTACCATCTGCGAAAGACACTTCCCTCCTAGATATTTTCTTTTTAACATAGGTTGTCATACACCTTCTTCATTAAGTAACTTAAATAACCACTTTCCTAGTAAACTTTGGTTTTTTATGTCTAAGTTCTGAATGCCTAGGCCTCCCTGCTCTTTAGGTAAATATATTAAACTCCATTTAGCAGGTCTATACTTTCGTTTATGACTACCACTCTGCCAATAAAATCGAGAGCGAGAAAAATCTAATCTTTTGAGAACCTCCCTAGGCACCTCAAAAAAAAGATAGCATAAATATTGGTAGACTGCTAAGCACCGAATTAATAAGTACTAACCATGCACCAACAGACATATTTTTTCCTTTCCAACTGCTAAGCTTATTTTCAACTCTCCTCGACCCCTTTCCAATCACAATTCCTTAATTTTCTAAAGTGAATCGGAATGACTAAGTACCTAAATGGGAAGATACCGACTCCACAGCCAAATAACTGAGTATACTGTACTTCAACCTCTTTTGGCAGTACCAAAAAAAAAAAATCTCGCTCTTGTGGAAATTAATCTTTAAACCTGATAATTGTTCAAAGACACATAAAAATAGTTTGAGATTTTTTGTTTGTTCTAAATCATTATTTAAGAAGAGGATAGTGTCATCGGCATATTATAAAATTGACCACCCATCATCAATCAAGTGCTAACTACTCCCGATAAAAGACCTTCATCTTTTGCTCTAGAAATAAAAATGGCAAGCATGTCCACAACTAAATTGAATAGAATTAGGGACATAGGATCTCCTTGCCGAAGACCCTTTTGAGTTTGAAAAAAAGATCCAAGTTCATCATTGACTTTTATTCCAACACTCCCTCCCTTAACGAAACTTTCTACCCAAGAACACCATTGAGGTGAAAATCATTTCATTCTCAAAGTTTGAAGTAAAAACGGCTATTTTACTTTGTCATAAGCTTTCTCCAAGTCAATCTTGAATACTATTCCGTCCAAAAATTTTTATGTAACTCATGAATTGTTTCATAAAGGATAACAACTCCATCAAGAATATATCTCCCCTGCATAAATGCTGACTGAGATGATCTGACAACCTTTTGAGCTACACCAATAATTCTATTAGTAGCAACTTTAGTAAACACTTTAAAACTTACATTGAGAAGACAAATAGGTCTATATTGTTGTATTTGCTTAGCCTCCGTTTTTTTGGAAAGCAGTGTAATGATCCCAAAATTCAAACTAAAAGGAGGCAATGAACAAGTATGGAATTCATGAAACATAGCCATCATGCCATTTTTAATGACTTCCTAAAACATCTGGTAGAACTCAGCTGGGAAATCATCCGGTCCAGGTGCTTTGTTATATTCCGTTTGAAAGATAGCTTCTTTCACCTCCTTCTCCATGAAAAGTTCAATTATTAATTTGTTTTCAGCATCCAAGACCTGAGGTATATCATTCCTAAACGAATCAATCATGGATAAATGATTAACTTCGGATGGTCCAAACAGATCTTTATAATAATTGGTGATATACTTTTTTTAATTGTACATCACCTCGGATTATCCCCTCCTCTCATTCAAGCTGAAAAATTCTTTGTCGTCTATACTTACCATTCGCAATCAAATGGTAATAACATGTATTTCTATCTCCCTCCAAAAGAGATTTCACTTTGGACCTTTGGCACCATTTAAGTTCTTCTCTTAAAAGCTGTGCCAATCTCTCATTACCAAATTTTTTAAAAGAAAGGTCTTTATCAGACAATCTCAAAAACTCAGTTTTTTTATCAAGCTTATCAATTAACAGATTGAGTTGTAGTTTTTCTTTTTTATAAGTCCCACTGCTATTTTTAGCCTAACCTCGATGATATTTTCTAAGCGATCTAACTTTGTATTGCTAAATTTGTAAGGCAGATTGACCCCTACTTTCCTTTTTCCACACATCAGTCACCATCTCCCTAAACCCTTCCCTACACAACCAGCCTAGTTCAAATTTAAATAAAGGTTGACTATCCCTAAAAGAGGCCACTCTCGTATTTAAAAGCAACGGCGTGTGACCAGACAACGACCTTTCAAGAGTATTAATTGTGACCAAAGGAAATTTCTGCTCCTAGTCAGTACTCATTAAAACTCTATCCAACTTTTCAAATGTTGGGTTATCTAACGAATTGACTCAAGTAAATTGCCTCCCTAATAAATCTACTTCCCTTAAATCCAAAGTATTAATCGCAGCATTAAACAAAAAAGGCCATCTATATTCGATATTATCATTGTTTTTTTCACCTGCATGCCTGATAATATTAAAATCATCCCCAACTAAAATGAGAAGAGAATCTTTTCTATATGCATGAACCAGTTCGGTAAGGAATTTCTCCTTGAATTAGATTTGAGTTGCACCGTAAACAGCCACAAGAATCCATTGGAAGCCATCTTCTCTGTTTTTTAGATGAAACTTTACATAAAAATCACCAGCATCTACAAAGCTAATATCGAAAACCCGAGGATCTATCCCTAACAGTATACCCCCGAACCGGCCTTGTGGCGGAGAACAATGCCATAAAAAATCTCGTCCACCACAAAGATGATTAAGATTGGACACAGACAAGTTCTTTTTACCAGTTTCAAGGATGGCCACAATATCTAAATGCTGCTCCTTAACCACTTCACAAATGTAGCGATGTTTAGCCAAGTCTCCTAGACCTCTGCTATTCCAAAAAAGACCTTTCATCTTAACTGAAGTTTGATAGGTCGTTTATTAGAATTGATTCTTTTCTTTTTCCCAGAATTGGACTTCTTTTTTATTTGTAACCAAAGTAAAATCATCTTCCAATAGAACATCATCTAAA
Source organism: Phyllostachys edulis (assembly GCA_036346405.1). Taxonomy (NCBI): domain Eukaryota; kingdom Viridiplantae; phylum Streptophyta; class Magnoliopsida; order Poales; family Poaceae; genus Phyllostachys; species Phyllostachys edulis. The sequence continues at coordinate 70,256,507 of CM070556.1, forward strand.
TCACTACAGAAATGATTTAAGGTTGAGATATCATCGCAAACTTGATTCTCATCCTCCAGCTCCTCAACATTGACAGTTTCTTTATTTTTTAATCTTCCTAATTCAAGATTCTTAATACTTTTAATAGTACTATCGATCTCTACATTATCAGCACCTAAAGAAATTCCAATGCTAGTGACTTTTTCAACAATTTGCTCATCAGAAAAGGACAAAAAGGATAATTTATTACCAGACTTACTTGAAACAAGTTCGAGATTACGAACTTGCGCACGCCACGAAGCCTTTTGAACCATGTCTTCATCCCCGGATTGCTGCCTCTTGATACGTTCACTTTGTCTAAGCACGACCGAAGCAGCCGTGATGTCCACTGCAGGCCGAAGAAACCCACTTGAACTGTTGGTTCCTTTGCTATGAACAGTAACAGTCTTGTCCAGTTCTAATTCCACAGCCACTTCCCCAATCATAACACCCACCCTAACCTTGCCATCGTTAATCAATGCATGATCACTAGCCTCAGCAACCTTTGCGTCAGATCCGGTCCCCACAAACCCAGGAGAGACCACGCATCCTTCCATGCAAGCAACGACCAGGCCCTCAACTCCTTCCATGCATGCATCGACCAAGCCCACTTCCTGCCCCACAAAACCAAGCCGCACATCCAAATGAGGAGCGACTACATTCTGTACCGCAACACCCGACACAACCAAGCCTTCAGCCGAATTCCGCTCTACACCCAACGCAACCATGCCTGCAGCTGACTTCTGCTCCTGGACATTTACAATAAATGTGACGTCCCCTGCCTCAGTCCCGAACTCCTTTCTAACCACCCTCGGTGTAACCCAGACGGCATCTAATGCCGAAAGCCCCAAAGTATTCCCCTTAGTAATTGAGGAAGACTGCCCTTCACGAATCTCAGTAGTCGAATTTCAAACGGTTTTTTTCCGGGATTTCCTGTTACCAGACGGTAACGGGATAACGGCCTTCGAGTGGTTTTTGTTCCGGTGCCGATTTTTTGATCCTTGGTCAGTACTATTGAAAGTAATAACTTCAACATTGTTAAGAGATGCACCAGGTGAGTTTGGAATTACATTGACTGCTGCAGCCTGCAGGTACCATTTCCGCAATTTTAAAGCACCTGGATCATTTCAAATGGTTCATATCAATATCAAACTTGAAAGGTCTGCATCCTTCTCAAATGAAAAGTACAAAAGAGCTGCTTCTGTATGTTCATGTCATGTGGGTCGCGTGTATGGCCATGACACAAGGCGAAGGGCGGTTTACTGGCTCAGAGCAAACCACCTACCGACACGATTCTGTTTTATCTCTTTAGGAAGTTCGCAATTAGGAAGGTTTAAATTAAGAAAGTCTACTTTAGGGAAGAGTCCTAGTTAAGGAAGTGTAATACCTTCTATTCTAAATCAAGTGTACTACTATATATAGAGGATATGCAGTTAATAGAAAATCAGCAAAAGGATTGGGAAGTTACCCAATCCCCTTGCGCCATCCCCTGGTTTCCTCTCGGCGCCATCCCCCTGTCTCATCCCAGCAGCTAGGGTTTCTCCTAGCCGCACTTCACCACAGCGTCCCGACTCAACCCTCATCCCCTCGAATTGATTTTTCCCTTCCACCTTCGCTCTCAACGTTCATCACCTGACATCTTGGTATCAGAGCCAACCATTGCTCTACCCACCATGTCAGGCAACGGTGGTAACGAGTATTTCCAACATGTGATGCGCCAATTCGCTGAGGACACGGCGAAATCCCTTGCTAGTATCAATGATCAATTTGCTCGACATGCCAGCTTGATTGAAACCAACATCAATCGTCTAGCCCGGCACGATCGACATCTGGCGCGCATGGAAGGACATCCCTCTAGTGAGGAGGGCGGCGAAGAAGAAGAAACCGCCACACGGACGGGGGCCGATGGGGAGTTGCCGCCGAGTCAGCACCGCCCCAACGAAGGCTCGGGCATCGCCCCCACGGTGTTGCCTCCTCGCCCACCGCCGTCACACTTCGCTGCCCCGGGAGCCGGGCATCCACAGAACCCGCCACGCTACATCAACCTCAACTTCCCGTCCTTCGACGGCAAGGAGGATCCAATACCGTGGATCAACCGCTGCGAGCAATTCTTTCGCGCACAACAAACACCCATGGAGGATAGGGTGTGGCTCGCTACGTACCACATGTCCGGCGTGGCACACTGTGGTACATGCGGGTGGAGCACATGGATGGCATGCCCAATTAGCGACACTTCATGGACCTCGTTAATCTTCGATTTGGGACTCCCACACGTCACAATCCGCTGGGTGCATTGACGGGACTTCGGCGCACAGCTTTGATGGCCGAATTCACTGAAAACTTCCTGACTTTGCTAGCTCGTTGTGGCCACCTCGATGGGGAACAACAGGTGATGTTGTTCACAGCCGGGCTTGGCGAGCCCCTGCAGACTCACGTCGAGCTCCAGCGGCCGACCGACCTGGAAGTCGCCATGGACTTGGCCCGAGCCTATGAATGCTTGTTTTTGTTTCCACAGGTCTCGGCGACCTCAACCACGTCCTCCAAGGCAGCAAGCACCAAGTCGTTTATACCCAGGGCAGCAGCCTCTAGAGTGGCGTCGTCCAGCTCAACGGCACCCTCCACGGTCACCATGGGGGCGTCGGGCGCGGCCAAGCCATTCAGGCGGCTCACGTCGGCCAAGATGGAGGAACGCCGCGGCAAAGGTCTTTGCTACAACTACGACGAGAAGTTCGTGCCAGGCCACCAGCGTTTCTGCAAGCGCATCTTTATGTTGCAGGTTGAACCGGACGATGACGACCTAGAGGAGGAGGACGAGGACGCCATCATCTCCCTCCTCGCCCTCACCGGGATTCACAAGTCCCAAACGATGCAGCTCCCGGTGCTGATCCACGGCGTCCAATTGATGGCCCTGATCGACTCCAGCTCCACCCATAACTTCAACGCCGCGGAGCTCGTCGATCAGGTGGGATTGAAGCTAGCGCCACGCACGGGCCTCTCCATGGCTATGGCCAACGGCAATAAGGTGGCGAGCGGCGGGGTGTGCTACGCGACACCCCTCTCCATCGACCAGGAACACTTCATCCTCGACTTGCTCACCATACCACTGAGCGGCTTTGACATTGTCCTTGGGGTCCAGTGGCTCCGTTCCTTAGGACCGATTGTCTGGGATTTCAACCTCCTGACGATGCGCTTCCAACGCCAGGACCAGGCGATCATTTGGCACGGCATGGCCCCATCCTGGTCAGCACCACATCTCCACTCCGCCTCGGCCGCAGGGGAACTCATGGAGGAGTTACCCGCAGAGTTCTCGCCGGTTTTCGACAAATCTCGAGGACTCCCATCTCCACGCGGCCATGACCACTGCATCCACCTCCTCCCAAGCACCGGAGCGGTGGTGGTTCGGCCATACAGATACCCGATGACTCAAAAGGGCGAGCTCGAGTGACAATGCACTGCAATGTTGGAGAAGGGCATCATACAAACAGAGTGACTTATGCGTTCTAAGCATCGGGTCAAGAAGAAGGATGGGTCGTGGTGTTTCTGCGTCGACTACCGCGCTTGAACGATAAAACCATCAAGGACAAATTCCCAATACCGATGGTCGAGGAGCTCCTGGATGAGCTCAAGGGAGCGAGGTTCTTCACCAAGCTGGACCTCTGCTCGGGGTATCACCAAGTCCGGATGGCCCCGGACGACGTGGAAAAGACCGCATTTCGCACTCATGAAGGCTTATTTGAATTTTTGGTTATGGCTTTCGGGTTAACCAACGCCCCGGCAACCTTTCAAGCCCTTATGAACGAGGTTCTTCGGCCATACCTACACCGCTTTGTACTTGTGTTCTTTGATGATATCTTGATTTACAGTTCATCGTGGGCGGATCATCTGCGACATGTGCAAGCGGTGCTCCAACGTCTCCACCAACAGCAACTGTTCCTCGAAAAGTCCAAGTGCCTCTTTGGGGACACATCGGTGACATCCCTCAGCCATGTCATCCGGGCTGAGGGTGTCGCCATGGATCAGTCCAAGGTGGATGGCGCCCTGGACTGGCCGCGCCCCCAATCCGTGCGCACTCTCTGCGGCTTCCTGGGGCTGACCGACTACTATCGACGCTTCATCGAGGACTACGGCGTCATTGCAGCGCCTTTGACACACCTCCTTTGCAAGGAGGGCTTCGTTTGGTCTACAGAGGCCACCTCGACGTTCACAAAGACTCAAGGGGGCGCCACCCGTGACTAGTGCTCCAGCTTGCGGACTTTGATGCCCGGGCCAGGTTAGAGTGCGACGCCGAAAGACCGGTTTTGGTGCGTCTTGCATCAAGGCACAGGCGCCATCGCCTTCTTCAGTCACCCGATTGCCGCACGCCACGCCAAGCTAGCGGTGTATGAGCGCAAGCTAATTGGCCTCGTCTAGGCAGTGCGACATTGGCAGCCATACCTGTGGGGGCGTCCATTCAAGATCTACACGGATCATTATGCCCTCAAGTTCCTACTCGATCAGAGGCTCTCCACTATACCGCAACATCAATGGGTGAGCAAATTGTTTAGATTTGACTTTGTTGTTGAGTTTAAGCCAGGACGCCTGAACATCGTGGCCGACGCACTCTCCCGGAAGGGCGCTAAACCGGGGCTCGCCTTCGCCCTTACCACCCCCTCGTTCGCATTATTCGACGAGCTCCGCCAGGCCACACTCACGGAGCCTGAGCTCTCGGCGTTGTGCAATCACATCGAGACTGGCGAGCTCGCCGCTCCGTGGTCACTGATTGAAACATCGTGTGCTTTCATCGGCGCACCCACGTTCCGGCCGCATCAACACTCCACTCGACAGTTCTGGATGTCATCCATGATGGACCACATGAGGGTATTCAGAAGACCCTGCACCGCCTACGCCAGAATTTCCATCTCCTTCAGGATCGGGTTATGGTGCAAGCATTCGTCAGTATTCGTGATCGTGTCGATGCAACAAAACTCGAATCGAGCCAATGACAGGCTATTGCACCCTTTGGAGGTACCATGCCATATTTGGTCCGACATATCCATGGATTTCATTGAAGGATTGCCAAAGGTGGGCGGGAAGTCCGTCATCTTGACCGTGGTGGATCGATTCTCAAAGTATGCTCACTTCCTTCCTTTGGCACACCCTTATTCAGCTTCTTCAGTTGCCCGTGTGTTCTTTGTTGAGATTGTTCGTCTGCATGGTATACCGGTGTCTATTGTTTCCGACAGAGATCCGGTATTCACCTCTAATTTTTGGAAAGATTTGTTTGCCTAGTGTGGCACCACCTTGAATATGAGCACAGCATTTCATCCCCGATCTGATGGGCAATCCGAGGTGGTCAATAAGTTCATCACTATGTATCTCCGTTGTATAACAAGCGATCGTCCTCGACAGTTGATTAGTTGGTTGCCTTGGGCCGAATTTATCTACAATACCTCATACCATTCCGCGCTGCACACTACTCCGTTCCGGGTCATGTATGGGCGGGATCCACCATCTTTTCAGGATTGTGAGCCCGGCGAGGCGCGCACGTCGGCCGTTGATCAAGAGCTTCAGGACCGCGACCTATTTTTGTTTGATGTTTGTGGTCGTTTACAGCATGCTCAAGAGTTTTACAAAAAATTCTATGACCGCAAGCATCGCAGCATCGACTTTGCTGTGAGCGACTTCATGTGGCTTCGTCTTCATCATCGGGCGGCCACAACTTTGCCAAGCGCGCTACGCCGAAAGCTCGGGCCTAAGTACTATGGGTCGTATCGCATCCTCTCCAAGATCAATGAGGTTGCTTATCAATTGGACTTGCCCAAGTCAACTCGCTTACACGATGTCTTTCATGTGAATCTCCTTAAGAAGTATGAGGGCATTCCTCCTGAAGCTCAGCTACCTTTGCCACCTCTTCTACATGGTCGGGTTATTCCAACGCCAGCCACAGTGCTCCGTGCACGCCTGTCTCGGGATAAGTTGCAAATTCTGGTTCAATGGGAAGGACTTCCCGCTGCTGATGCTTCTTGAGAAGATGTTTTGGCTTTTAAGGCATCTTATCCCTGTTTTCAGCTCGAGGACGAGTTGTCTGTCAACGGAGGGAGAGATGTCATGTGGGGTCGCGTGTATGGCCCATGACACAGCATGAAGGGCGGCCTACTGGTGCGTAGCAACCAGCCCCGCAAATGATTACGATTTTGTTTTATCTCTTTAGGAAGTTTGCAATTAGGAAGGTTTAAATTAAGAAAGTCTACTTTAGGGAAGAGTCCTAGTTAAAGAAGGGTAATACCTTCTATTCTAAATCAAGTGTACTACTATATATAGAGGATATGCAGTTAATAGAATATCAGTAAAAGGATTGGGAAGTTACCCAATCTCCTTTCGCCATCCCCTGGTTTCCTCTCGGCGCCATCCCCCTGTCTCATCCCGGCGGCTAGGGTTTCTCCTAGCCGCACTTCACCATGGCGTTCCGACACAACCCTCATCCCCCCGAATTGATTCTTCCGTTCCGCCTTCGCTCACAACGTTCATCACCGGACAATTCCAAACATAGAGGATAAGTCAAATCTTCCAAGTTGCTGTTCAGCTGTGTCCTGTGTGTCTTGAAGGTCTAGAGGGTCGTTGTCGGATGATCTCTTAGTCTTATGGCATGTGGCGCAAACCATTACAAAGGCACAAGGAATAATGGCTAGGCATATCTGATCTGAAAGCTAAATCAGGACAACATATGATATATCTGATAAAGATTATCATTTACATATTTTAAAATGTTGCAAACATAAGCTTTATAAGTGAAATCAAGATTTTCCCAAGAGTATATCTGATTAGAAAAATAATCGTAAAGTGACTATGGTATAAGCCAGCCCCACCCGTAGTGGGTACAGCATGAGAAGCAACAGGAATCGATAAATAACAACTGTAAACATAGTCTTTTTTACCCCCAAAAAAAATATACTAATTTCTTAAATAATTGTGAAATCAATCATGTTTATCCCTGTATATTTGTGATTCCTAATCCCCATGATGTACATTGTGCTACTAGTTTATTGTGTACATACTGCATAAAAGGATGTTAATGACACAATTTTTTGCACCTAGTACTCTAGTTTGATAAGACACCATGAGTGAATTATATGAGACAACTTTGCGACTGAAAATAATTTTTTGTGCTATTTTTTCCCACACTGATCTGGCTTAACCAAATCATAATATTGTACTGAAAATAGATACGGGGAAATGACAATTGCACTGTAGGAGAGTGCAGACAGTACGGCACCGGAAAAGTAATTAGTATTGCCGTGAAATGGGTAATTCCAATCTATACCCAGCCCCAATTCGAAGCCCAAGTCAAAAAATTATACATGTGCCCAACCAGAACAGCCATCTACATCCATCATCCTGAAGAAAAAAAAAGTTGCAACTATTTCGATTCGAGTCCACCAAACTGATCCCAGATTAAACGAATTTTGCCATCTAAAACAAACACCATAGGCCGTTTCTGCTTCCGACTGGTAACAAAAACATAAGCCTCTCGTCAATCGAACTCAGAAGCGTAATAGCGTATAAAACTGCCACATAAACCCTAAACCACATCGCAATCGCAACCCATAGATATTTACCACCGCCGCGCCTCCCTCAAGCGGAGAATTAGCGAACAAAACGAGTGCATTCCCACGCTATTTCTGCTCGGTAAAGCTAATTTGATCGGAGTTTACCATAAGAGAGAATGATGCGGAGGATGGATTCGTGCGAACCTTGTTGAAATCGAGGACGATTCGCGCCGTCGCGCGCGGAGATTCTGGAGACTGGAGGCGAGAGCGAGACGACCCACGCGCCCCGCGCCTCGCGTAGGTGGAGAGACCACCCAAGCCGAAGGCGAGGCAGAAAAGGTAATCTGCTTCGTTCGTAAGCCAAGTCGGAACGCAGACTACAGACATTCCAAATAGACAGTTGGATGCGCACTACTCATTGACAGAACTTTTTTTATTAATTAACCTTTTTTGAATTTTATTTTAAAGTTAATCTCCGACGCATTTTATTTCCAATTCTGACTCTTTTGATCACGTCACGGATGGTGGTGTGACAAAACAACACTGTCACGCGCTAGGATAAGTCCTCAAAATTGCACTTTTTATCACGCTACTGGTTGTGGCGTGACCAAATAATACTGTCACGTCACAGGTGATGGCGTGACCAAAGAGATCAGAATTAAAAATAAAGTGCGCCGAGGGTTACTTTTAAAATAAAATTCACAAAAAGGTTAATTAATAATAAAAAAAATCTCATTGACACAATCGGATCATGGAAACGTTCATTGTATTTTTAAGGTACCTCCCGCGCTTAACCAATTGCAAGCGTAGCCGTGTAAAACTTGTTTCGTCTGTGGTCACTCTTTCTTGTTTAGCTTTTGATTTTGATGGTGAATTGTTGATACATACTATTGCTTGTCATATATATTTTTTGAAGTCATTGGTTGAGTCAATAGTTACAGTAGATATGGCACACCTAAATATACCATCAACACTTGTCATTTTGTGCGCACTGTATATACCCAACTTATATCGACCAAGATACTTTTTCGTACAACCCCATGTTTCTCTTAACAATTGTCAACTGAACTAATGCGACACCCGCATCGTGCAGATAAAGGGACGCTTCAAATCCCACTAATTAGATGTTAGGTGGGTTTATTTACCAATTTATCTCATTTTTCGCCACATCCGATGTGTTTGCCAACTTTATTCTCAATGTGGTGCAAATTAAAATCGATGTGGTGATGGAGCTCAACACAAGTTGAATTGCAAAGGGTTTAATACTTGATGCTTGAATTTTGTGCAAATGAATCACCCCACCTAATAGCTTTTATCTTGCTCTAAATTCTTTACTCCAAAACCGAAAGTAAAAGCGGTAGATCTGCAAATTTAAAAGGTATGACTGGAAATTTTGTGATTTTAGAAAATTGGGTCATGCCATCTGATCGCATCTTACACAGCGGAGCGGGCGACACAGCGAGAGGCCGTCGACGAAGGCCCACGGACACGGATGCTACTGCCACAGCTCCACAATCCACACACCATACATACCCAGTGACATGATGAGTTGGTGACCGTCGAGAAAAACGTTGAGCACTGTTGATGACCGTCGCTGGCAAGTCCAGTCCAAACGATCACCTTGTAGACAAGCGTGGAATCGTTTAGAACAATACAAGAACATAAGAACAGAATAGTAGATTGAATACAAAAATATAAGGGAACTTATTACTTCTCTTTATTGCTTTTCTGTAAAACTGTAGTACAATGGTTAAGGTCACCCTCCTTTATATAGGCTATTAGATGGATGAAGAGCCCACCATGGGTCAGGCCTGCTAGGTCTGGGCCTAGGGTTTTCTAACACTCTCCCTTGGGCACTCATCGGTCATGTTTATGTCTCGTCAAAACTCCATAAAAACCCAGTGGAAAAATTTTGGAGAAAGAGTACATAAAACCTTCCGGCCACATCAACACTCCACTCGACAATTCTGGATGCCGTCCATGATGGACCACATGAGGGTATTCAGAAGACCCTGCACCGCCTACGCCAGAATTTCCATCTCCTTCAGGATCGAGCTATGGTGCAGGCATTCGTCAGGGCCTGCATCGTGTGTCAGTGCAACAAAACTGAACAGCTTTAGTCGGCGAGGCTATTGCGCCCTTTGGAGGTACCATGCCATATTTGGTCCGACATATCCATGGATTTCATTGAAGGGTTGCCAAAGGTGGGCGGGAAGTCCGTCATCTTGACCGTGGTGGATCGATTCACGAAGTATGCTCACTTCCTTCCTTTGGCAGACCCTTATTCAGCTTCTTCAGTTGCTCGTGTGTTCTTTGTTGAGATTGTTCGTCTGCATGGTATATCGGTGTCTATTGTTTCCGACAAAGATCCGGTATTCACCTCTAATTTTTGGAAAGATTTGTTTGCCTAGTGTGGCACCACCTTGAATATGAGCACGGCATTTCATCTCCGATCTGATGGGCAATCCGAGGTGGTCATTAAGTTCATCACTATGTATCTCCGTTGTATAACAGGCGATCGTCCTCGACAGTTGATCAGTTGGTTGCCTTGGGCCGAATTTATCTACAATACCTCATACCATTCCGCACTGCACACTACTCCGTTCCTGGTCATGTATGGGCGGGATCCACCATCTTTTCAGGATTGTGAGGCCCGGCGAGGCGCGCACGTCGGCCGTTGATCAAGATCTTCAAGACCGCGACCTATTTTTGTCTGCTGTGCTGCACGAATTATCTCATTAAAAACCTTAGCCGAGGAACTTCAGGAAAATTCGTCAAGGGAAAAAGAGTACAATCCACCCAATTTCATTTAATATCTAGGATTTACTCTTTGGGGACTCGATCTTCATGATCAAGTTTCAATAATGAGTTCGTGAATATCTCCCCCTGAATTATGTACTTCTCTAAGTCTCATCATTCTAATTCCACGTATGCACCTTTCAAAGCTAGATGTTGGAAGTAACTTGGTGAATAAATCTGCAATATTTTATCATGACTTAGTATGCAGTACTTTAATTTTGTCCGTCTTTTGCAATTCATGAGCATAGAAGAACTTGGGGTTGATATGCTTTGTGAGATGACTCTTCACATAACTCATCTGCACTTGTGCGACACATGCTACATTATCTTCATAGATAATAGTGGGGGTTTTCACGATATTCAATCAACATGACTGCTGGTTGTGGTGAATCATCCGCTGAAGCCAAAAACATTCTAGCGAGGCCTCGTACAGTGTTATTATTTTCGAGTGGTTCGTCGAAGTTGATACACGACATTGCTTAGATGATTTTTATGAAATTGCAGTTCCGCCACATAGAAATACATAGTCTGTTTGTGACTTGGTTGTATCTTGGTCCGTGCAATTGCCGACATCTCGTGATAGCCATCATATTAGTCTTGGTTCTTTCAGAGAAACGAGACCAAGTTCTTTGCTTCCTTGGAGGTATCGTAAGATGTCCTTTTATTCTCTACCAATGCCTTTGGTAGGTTCTGCACTATACCTTGCTAATAGGTTCACAGCAAAAGCAATGTACAGTCTAGTACAGTTTGCTAAATACATGAGTGCTCCTATTGCACTTAAGTATGGGAATTCCAGTCTCAGGACTTCCTCCCATCTCTTCTCTAGGTCTGTACGGGTCTTTGTCTCACTGCAAAGATCTCCCAACTATTGGCACTTTCTAAGGGTATGCCTTTTCAAAGTCAAACATTTCTAACACTTTCTGAGTGTAGGTTGACTGATGTACTAAAATCTCTTCAGGGTCATGCTCAAGCTACAAGCCTAGGCAATATTTGGTTTTACCCAAATCTTTCATTTCAAACTCCGACTACAAGTAAGAGCTCCTTTCTTAATACCTCCAGGGTTCCTGGTGATATTCAGATCATATTCATACACTGAGATTATAAAAAATCCATCTTGGGATCGTCGTATAAATACATAGGGATTATTGTCATTGTTCGTGTAGCCTTTCTCGCATAGAAAGTCACTTCAAGCTATTATACCACATCATGCCTGATTGCTTAAATCCGTACAATGACTTTATGAGTTTCACACTGTACAGATTTCTATTTGCTCTGTCTTGGTTTGGGACAGGGATACATTCAGGTACCTTCATATAAATGTCTGAATCCAATATTCCATAAAGGTATGCAGTTACCACATCCATCAATTTCATTTCTAAATTCAAGTTAGTTGTAATTGAGATTAAATATCTAAAGGTTGGTTCCGCCCATGACCGGGGAATAAGTTTCTTCATAATCATCTCTTGGACGTTGAGTGAAACCTTGTGCAACGAGTCTTGCTTATTTTCATTTCTCTTTCGAACAAATACCCATTTATACCTTCTGGGGTGCATATGAGGAGGCGTACAGCTTACAGGCCCAAACGCGTCTCTTTTATTCAAAGAGAATAATTATGTTTCTACTGCCTTCTTCCAATCTTCCCAATCTGATCTTTTCTTACATTCAGTGAGCGATGCAGGCTTTGGATCAAGATCGATGATTGTGGCATTTTTCTTTGCAAAATCAATGTCAACATTGGCTGTTGTCTGATTCACAGATTCTCCCAAGGTCATAAAGTTTATAGCTATTTCTTTAAGGGACGATTCTTCTAATGCTTCTACTTGCTCACCGCTGCTTCCAATTACGGGGGCAAGTCCTTTTAGTTTTTAGCTCCGATGTGTGCGCACACATCCATGCTGATGTCTCCCTTCATGGGGGATGTTCAATTCTGGTATGCCTTTTTCTGAAGGTTTCATACTGGTGCTAGGTTTCATATTGGTGCTGTTAGAGATATATGTATAGTGTGTTATTCCCCATTGTTATGAGGGGTTATTTGCATATTTACCATTTGTACTTTGTGTATATATACTGGCCCTTTGGCCCCTTGGAAATACAAGTTGCTATTCATAACATGGTATCAGAGCCAATTAGGTTTTTCTTACCCGGACGCGCAACTCGTCCTCCCTGCCCTAGCCGTCGCCGCCACTAGGGTTCCTCTAGCCGCCGCCGGCAGCTTCCCTCCCCCGTTTGGGTCGCCTCCGCCTGAGATCGTCCTCCGCTCGGCGACGAGTCAGCTGTGGCCGCCTCCGTCTTCGCTCGGCCATGAGTCTCCGCCTCGCCTCTTCACCCGGAGCGCCGAGAGCCTCTGAGGCCGCCCGCCAGAGCCGCCGCCGACGCTCGCCATCCGCCGCCAGTAAACCGAAGCTCGGGTTCGGCGACAGAGGCGCACTCGCCGCTTCCGCTGGTCGGCGCTGCCTCCCGCCTCGCGCCGCCGCCGAAGTCACGCCGCCGCCGGTCTTATCGCCGCCAGAGTCACCACACGCTGGTCCTCTGCTCGCCGCCACCGCCACTAGGGTTCCAAGGGCATCGGGTCGGGCTGGTATGTTTTGGTTGAGAACAGGCCGACAGTTTTAGGCTTAGCGGGCCGATCCGAAGAGAAAAAAACGCCGCTTAATCGCCGCGCCGTCTAAGCGCCGCTTATTAGACTTTCGCGTTTGGTCACCGCTACCGCCCGATGCCGCTACCAATGGGTCTTGCTTTCCTCGCCGCCCCGATGATCTTCGATGGTGTTAATTACACCGACTTCGTGTCTCATATGCGCATCCACATGCGTGGTCTTAAATCTCGGGCGTCTCTCTGGCGATGTCACTTGCCCGCTTTTGCCCTATTCCTCCGACGGAGTTTACGCCTTTGCCCCGATCGCTTCGACAAAATTTGCTGTTGAGGCCGCCGCCTTGTTGATGATGAGGATGCCTCGCCACCAGAGGCTCGGATTCCTACAAGGATCAGCCGACCGCCTACACTCGGCGGTACGATGACGACGCTCGCCGCCGCCGTCTTCATCACCGGTGTCTAGCCTCGATTGCTTACGAGGTTGTGGGACTCCCTTCAGCTTTCCAGATGTGGACTCACCTTCGTCAGCGCTACGAGCCTTCTGGTGATGCCCTGTACTTGTCCGTGGTCCGCCAGGAGTATTCTCTTCAGCAGGGTGATGCTACTGTTGACGCTTTTACGCCAGAGTTTCTCGTTCGGCGCCACCGGATCGTGTCTCCACACCGCTTGGCCGCCGCTCCCCCGTGTTGCTGGTATGCGTGTTGACACGAGTTTCAGCGGGTCTCTGAGTTTCTTACCGCCGAAGTTCGAGCAGAGGCGTGCCCAGCTCCTTGCACGCCACCCTCGTGTCACTCTCCTGGAGGCTCTTACCGAGATACGCTCAGAGGAGACTCGCTTGAGTGGTGCTGGTCTGATGCACTCCCCTCCGTGCTCGCCGCTCGTCCACCTGCTACACCGCCTGCTCCACGCTTCAGCACACTGCCTCCTCCAGCGGCTACCACAGGTGGTGGTGGACGCCCTCCATCTGGCGGTGGCCGTCCTCACTGCTCCTACTGCGACAAGGTCGGCCACATTGAGTCCTAGTGCTATAAGAAGAAGCAACATATTTCACGTCATTCTTCTACTAGCACTGACACTGGTGCTTCTACATCGACTTCTTCAGCAGTTTCTCTCACTGAGTAGGAGATAGCCAAACTTTGACGCCTTTGCTTGCTGCTCTCCTCGTTCTCCTCGGCAGGTTCTGCATCGACTCTTGACTCTTGCACCGAGAAACTACCCCCTACACAGTCAGGTACCTCTCCGTGGATTCTTGATTCTGGAGCATCTTTTCACATGACTCCTGATCCTTCCACTTTGTCTTTCATTACACCTCTTGATTCTCCTGTCAAGATTCTTACCGTTGATGGTACATCTCTTTACATCTCTTGTCGAGGATCTCTTAGCAACTCATCTTTTCATGTTCCTACATTGCTCATGTTCCTCGCCTTACCATGCGACTTCTTTTCTGCTGGGCGACATCTTGACCTTGGTTATCGGGTCATTCTTGACTCGACTCTTGTTGTGTTCGTGATAGTCACACGGAGCTCGGTTGGTTCGGCCCTCGGCGCCTTGACTCACATCGTCTCTGGGAGCTTGATCGCTTCACCTTCCTTCCGCTTGCCCGCCGCCGCCGGTCTCTCCGCACGCCACTTCGCTTCTCGGCTCTTTCCAAAGTGGCATCACTTGTCTTGGTCATCTATGTGGATCTCAAATGCCTCGCGTCTTTAGTTCGTCATGGCCTTCTAGGTCTCTGCATCTCAGAGACGTGTCTTTATATTATCGAGTGTAAGTTAGGTAAGCAGATTGACTTCCTTATCCTCATAGTGAGTCAATGTCTCAAACCTCCTTTTGATCTTGTTCATTAGGATGTTTGGGGTTCGGCCCTTCGTTTGAAAGGGGTCATCGATATTATATCATATTTATAGATGATTTCTCTCGCCACACTTGGATACATTTCATGTCTTCTCGTAGTGAGGTCTTGTCTATCTATAAACAATTTGCCACTATGGTTCGCTTTACGTTCTCCACTCCTATTCGTGTCTTTCGTGGCCGATTACATTGGCGAGTACCTCTCTCGTTACATGCAACTTCCTCATTGGCGGGGCACTCTCGCTCGATTCTCTTGTCTGGTGCTCATGCTCGAATGGTGTCATTGTGCAAGCAAGCATCGCCACCTCCTTGAGACGGCTCGTAATCGATGATTGCCGCCTCTACTCCACCTCACTTTTGGGCCGAGGTTGTTTCCATCGCCACCTATCTCGCCAACATCGGCCCTCTTACGCTCTTGAGTGCGATCCTGTTGAGCGTCTCTGTGGTCTTCTTCTTGACTACTCTTCCTTAAATGCTTGGGCTGCGTTTGCTATATTCTTTCGCCCCCGAGAACGCACTAAACCGCTCGTCACCGTTGAGTGTGTCTTTCGGGATCTGATCTGTCGAGCACAAGGGCTATCGGTCTTTGGGATCTGTTGGTCGACGGATGCGGATTTCGGGATGTGACTTTCGACGAAGTCTCGTCCCTTCTACCCACGCCCCGCCTCTTCTTGACTTTCTCTGTGGAGTCTCTGTCTTTTTGACCTTTCTAGATACACCTATATCTCGCTTTGCCCTCGCCCACCCATTCCATCGAG
This sequence comes from Phyllostachys edulis, assembly GCA_036346405.1. Lineage (NCBI taxonomy): Eukaryota > Viridiplantae > Streptophyta > Magnoliopsida > Poales > Poaceae > Phyllostachys > Phyllostachys edulis. The sequence goes on from CM070556.1 coordinate 70,272,048, forward strand.
TCTCCACATATTCCTCCTGTGGCCTCTCCGCAAGTTATCGCCCCGCTTGCCGTCTCCTGCGGCTCCTCGGGCTCCCCCACTACACTCGCTCTACACTCGTCGACCTCGGTATTGAGGATCTTCCAGATGAGTCATCTTCTCTTGATGCTCCATCTTCCCCTGATGGGTCATCTTCTCCTCGCTATGCTCTCTGCGATCGCGATCGATTCGCCCCCGCCTGCTTTTGGTTTCTTTGGTGCGGCTACTCTTGAGCCCGCTCTCCTAGGGATGTTGTTACTCACCCCGAGTGGCAAAGCATGCCATGGCCGAGGAGATTCTTGCCCTCGAGCGTACTAGTACTTGGGATCTTGTTCCTTTTCCATCTCACTCTCGTTCCATCACGTGTAAGTGGGTCTATAAGATTAAGACTCCGTCCGGATGGCTCTCTTGGCGCTATAAGGCGCGTCTTGTTTCTCGTGGCTTTCAAAGAAGAGCATGGTCGTGACTACGACAAGACTTTTTGCTCTGTGGCCCACATGACCACTTTGTCGCGACTCTTCTTGCGGTGGCGTCATTCGCCATCGGTCTGCATTTCTCGACTTGATGTCAAGAATGCCTTTCTTAATGGCGAGTTGCGTGAGGAGGTCTATATGCTTCCGCCACCTAGGTATTCTGTTCCTGAGGGCATGGTTTGTCGCCTTCGTCACTCTCTCTATGGCCTTAAGCAAGCCCCTCATGGCTGGTTTGAGCGCTTCTCCTCTGTGGTCACTGCTGCTGGCTTTTCAGCTAGTGATCATGATCCTGCGCTCTTTGTTCACACTTCGTCTCGTGGTCGGACTCTTCTTCTTTTGTATGTTGATGATATGATCATTACTGGAGATGATTCTGAGTACATTGCCTTTGTCAAGGCTCGTCTTAGTGAGCAATTCCTTATGTCGGATCTTGGTCCTCTTCGTTACTTTCTTGGGATTGAGGTTACTTCCACTCCAGATGGTTTCTTTATGTCCCAAGATAAGTATATTCAGGATCTTCTTAATCGCGCCTCTCTCACTGATCAGCGTACTGTTGAGACTCCCATGGAGCTCAATGTTCACCTCCAACCCTCTGATGGCGAGCCTCTTTCTGATCCAACTCGCTATCGTCATCTTGTTGGGAGTCTTGTCTACCTTGTTGTTACTCGTCCAGATATCACTTATCCAGTTCACATTCTGAGTCAGTTCGTCTCTGCACCCACTCAAGTCCACTACAACCATCTTCTTTGAGTTTTGTGATACCTTCGTGGGACTATCTCTCACCGTCTCTTCCTTCCACGCTCCAGCACATTACAGCTTTGTCGGTGTTTTAGAACCGAACTTACGTAAAGATTGTTTGATTCGGGGGGTCTCCTAGAATGAAATCACGTAGAGAGATTGACACGGGATTTTATCTGAGTTCAGCCTTCTCGGGGAGAATAATAACCCTACTCGTGTGTGTATGGTATTGAGTGTATTCTGAACAACCAAGGGAAAAACTAAGACTATTACAGATGATAGTGCTTGTCTTCCTGATGGCCTGATTCGATCGCCCCCTACCTTCTCTGATTGTCGCCTTTATATAGTCCGTGAAGAAGTGGCCGTTTCTCCGGGTGAAGTGGCGCCTCATCACATCCTGTGGCGCATGTTGGCGATAATCACGGTATTAACTCCTCCACGCCGCCGTGACTATATATCGAGATAATGGAGCATTACGTGCTATTACTTAGAGAATAACGATGATGATGATCTGCTTGAATTCCTTAATCAATTGGACCCACTCGCCTGCAGAGGTTTAATTGACTATAAGGTGGTCGTGGTGACACTCGGTCGAGAAGAACTTACGACCATAAGGTAGTCGAGCAAGATTTACGACTATGTGGTAGTCGAGCATGAATTACGACTATGGGGGTGGTCGTAGAATAACTTACGACCACCTAGTAGGCTCCTCCCTTATAAAATTAAGGGGTATACGCAGGGACCATATGACTTCATATTTACTTATAATAAGAATTATAGATAAAAGATAAAATGAGGATTATTAGATCCTCGTCATCTAGCCCCCCAGCTTCAAGTGAAAGCAACTTACTTGATAAGGGAGTTATAGATGGTCTTACGGCCACGAGAGGGTCATAGAAAGATAGTCGAAGGAAAAACTATTCGACATTTGTGTACTACTTTGACCAGAAATATGCTTGGTCAAGAAGACTGCTTACGACTATCAAATAGTCGTAGAACACTCCTATGATCACGAGGTGATCGTAGTATGGTGATCGGAAGAAAAAACCTTTCCGATTAACATTTCCTTTGGTCAAAAAGATCTAACCAAGGAAGTAATTTCGCTTGAGGTGTAAAAGAAAACCTGATTTTCTTGAACGGACAAGTTAGGGAATTTCAAACGACTCCCGTTAGTCTGTCCGTTGGAGCGGTTCCTGAGGCGGTGGCAACCTTTGGAATGCCACGCCTCCGGCCCAAGGTACGCGGTTATAAATACTTACCGGGGGTAATACTTAGATTTATAACGAGACTGTCCGCATTGCTAAAGCAAACGCAGAGGAAGTCAAGTTATGGAAGGGCGACATCTTCGAGACCGCTGTTTCTCATAATGCGTAAATCGAGAAGTTAGATTCTCGTCTAGCAGGTAAGAAATTCTTTTACCTGTGACTATTTTATTCTCTCCTCTAGAAGTTTATTTACTCGACCAGTCTTATTCTTGTCAGAACAAGTGGTCGAAAACAAACAACTCCACGAGGCTTCGACTGCACTCCAACAGTCATGGAGGCGATGAAGATTAATCTTCAAGACAATATCACGCCTCTGAACAATGTACTTGGTGAGCTACGATCGAGGAAAAGCTCCTTAAGATGATACGATAGTCGCCACGTAAGTACTATCGGGGAACAAGTCGGGACTTTGCAAGAAGCTGGAGACCACTCAAGGCCAATCAAACCGAGTCCATCAAGGAGGCGGTCGAAAGTGCTATAAGTTATGCATTAGCAAAACTTAAAGCTCATGACCCAAATTTTAATGTGCAACCAATCGAAGTCGACTTCGACGCCTCAAATGCAAGCAAGTCGTCTTATTGAAGAAATGCAACCACTCGGTAAAAAAGTTTCGGAGGAAATGCGACTAGGCTCTCCTTCTTCAGAGTGATTTGTAAAAAACCTGTGAAAAACAAGCTTTTGTTGATGTATTATATAATGCATCTTTTTTCCTGCAAATCATCTTGTCGAGTAGTTAGTAACTCAAAAGATAATTAACGAATGAAAGACTGAATGAAAGACTAAGAATTGAAGTCAAATTAATAACTTTATCCTAGCCCCCGACTATTTGCTTAGTTTGTTTAAACAAACTAAGTAAATAGTATTAAAAAGGGTTTCTGAAAACAGAGAGGTTTGGTTAACTTGTAGTTTCTGGTTACGACTATCATGCACTGGTCGAAAAAGTGGGAACGAATCGACACTAGGAAGTTCCTTCTAGTGGGCAGGACCACGTGCAGATAGGAAAGTCTTCGACTAGGTGATGTTACCATCTCCGACTAGATTAATTAATCGAGAACAGTAACTTGAGTTAAACAAACATCCAGAGGACTTCCAAAAAATTCGTTCGCCTTTCTTTGGAGGACTCGATAAGTCTGTCATGGTAGCAAGAGTAGGAAACTGAACAATGCTAGGAAGTTCCTTCTAGTGGGCAGGACCACGTGCAGAGAGGAAAGACTTCGACTAGATGGGTCTCTTCCTCCGACCAGCCTGCATTTAATCGAATACCCCAAAAGCAGTTGAATAAATCTAAGAAAGTGCACTCGACTTAGAATATTTTTCAAAAGAACTGAAGAAATAAACTAAGGTGAAAAGAGGAGGCTTTAATAATATTTCGATTAAATAGAACCCGAGCTCTTTGTGTTGGTAGCAAAAGTGAGTAACGAGTCGACACTAGGAAGCTCCTTCTAGTGGGCAGGACCACATGCAGAAAGGAGAGGCTTCGACTAGGTGATGTTACCTGCCTTTCGACCGGTAAAAGATAACTGGGTGTTTCAAAATATAGTCGAAAGATTATGAAAGCACTACTCAAAAGTAAGACTATAGAGGTAGAGAGAACCTGAGTCTTTATTGTGCGAACGGTTAGTTACACATAAAACTTATGAATCGGTCGATGTTCCAAGAATTCGAGAGAACTCGCCATCTTCCATTGCCAATCGTCATCAACCTCAGACGGGTTACTTCAACCACTGTGTAAGGACCTTCCTACTTGGGAGAAAGTTTGTTCTGATTAGACTTGGTTTGGCAGAGTCTCAATACCAAGTCACTACAAAGAAGGTCTGCGAGGTTGGACCTTACGATCGTAGTATCTGCGTAGGGCTTGTTGGTAGACTGTTGAACGGATTAAAGCCTGATTTCTCTTTTCTTCGAGTAGGTTAATATTATCCGCTCGAAGTTGTTCCTGGTTTGAGTCTTTGAAAGTTTCGACTCGTGTTGATCTTATCTTTAGTTCCGGGGGAAGCATGGCTTCAGCTCCGAAGACTAGAAAAAATGGTGTTTCTCCAGAGTCTGATCGGGTTGTCGCATTTAACCGCCCATAATACTGAGGGTAACTCCTGCACCCAAGCCCCAAGCGCTTGATGAGTCGGGTCAAGACTAGGGTCTTAATTCCTCTCATTATTTGGCCATTTGCACGCTCGACAAATGACCCCATTACTTTGGGGATGGGCCACGAAGCATAACACAACTTGGTGCCTAATTCGTCATAAAATTCACGAACTTTTGCGCCGAAAATTGCTTACCATTATCTCGTAATTATTCGACTCGGTACTCCAAATCGAGTAATTACGATCTCATCATAAACCGCTTTGTTGCTTAGTTGTTATCCCATCACAGATTCGCTTCAATCCATTTTGTGAACGATCAATAGCCACAAAAGGAACTCAAAGCCTCCGGAGCTTTGGGGAACGGTCCTAGGATATCAAGACCCCGTGTTGCAAAAGGCCAAGATAGAGGTATCGCTTTGTAACGCTTTGAGTGGTTGGTGTATTTGCTCGCTATGAAATTGGCATTAAGCACATTTTTAACCAACTCTTTAGCATCGTAAAGGGTCATTGGCAAGAAAACCTTGTCGAAAAGCCTTACCGACCACCGCTCATGCGAAACATGATTTCCACAGATGCCATCATGTATGTCGTGAAGGAGTGTTAATCCTTCGCTCTGCGGAATGCATCGCATGAGCACCCCTTGAGTACCTCGCTTATAGAGGACTCCTTCAACCAAAGTATACATTTTGGCTTTTTGGGATAAACGACCGCCTCGAGATCGCCTCTTGCATCGAACCCTTCTGAAGATATTCATAGATAGGCGTCATCATGTATCCTTGTATTCTAGAGAGGCCGTCTCAATAGGAGGTGTCTCTGGTTCATCGACCAGTGACGGCTTCTGGAGTTGTTCCAAGAAGACTCCTTTTGGTACTACAGATCGGGAAGAAGCTATTCGAGCAAGTCGGTCTCATGAGGAAATTATCCTTTCGAGGATGAATTGTGCCTCAAACCTAAAAAATGCTTTTCTAGCTTACGACTTCCGATAAGTACCGAGACATTGTTGGGTTAGAAACCGATACTCTTTTCCGATTTGATTCACAACTTGTTGAGAGTCTCTCTCACGAGTAGTCGATTTAATTGAGAGCGCCACGCTTTCAGATACCGACTAGCAAACCTTCAGATTCGCCACGTTGTTAGTGGCCTTAAAGTTTAATTGTATGGCATACTTTAAGGTCTCTCCGTTAGGAGATACCAGACCACTCCCAAATTTCGAGCCACTTAAAGTAAGCGACCGTCAAAGTACATCGTCCACTAGTCGTGGGAATCAGATCGGGATCTGAAACAGTTCAGATTTGTCCATTTGGCGACAAAGTCCGCCAAGATCCGATTTAACGATTGATTCGACACGAAATGGATTTCAAACTCCCCAAGTTCGACCGACCATTTTGCCATGCGCCCCATTGCTTCCCTATTCGGAGGATCGCTCCCAAGAGAAACTCGACGCAAGACAAACTATTTTGTGCGCTGAAAATAATGCCGCAGATTTCTCGAAGACATGAGGAGGGCATATAGAAGCTTTTGGACTGAGGGTAACGCTCCTTAGGCCCGTGTAAAACTTCACTTACGTAGTAAACCGGTCGTTTATCGTTTTCACGTTCTACGACTAATCTTCGCGCTTATCGCTGTGGCGTGGCGCGGCTAGGTAAATTAAGAGTGTTTCTTCGGTCTCGGAGAGACCAAAATAGGAGCACTCAGAAGGTACCTCTTGACATCCTCAAAGGCGGCGTTTGCCTCTTTCGACCACTCAAAACCTTCGTGTTTCCTAAGAAGTTTAAAGAAAGCAGTCCCTTTTCTCCTTGTCGTGCGATGAAACGACTTAAAGCCGCTATGCACCCCGTGAGTTTCTGGACTTCTTTCCTTGTGGTCGGAGGGCGCATTTGGAGAATGGCCTTTATCTTTTCCGGATTTGCTTCAATTCCTCGTATAGATACTAAGAATCCAAGCAATTTTCCTGAAGATATTTCGAACACGCACTTCTCAGGATTGAGTTTTAAGCGATTTTTTCTGAGGTTGTCGAATGTTTCTTGTAGGTCGGTAATATGATTAAGTCCTTCATGCTTTTAACGACTAGATCATCAACATAGGCCTCCAGATTTGGCCTAGTTGAGATGAAAAAGTCAATTGCATCAAGCGTTGAAAAGAAGCACCGCATTTTTAGACCAAATGACATTTTGACATAGCAAAATATACCAAATGGTGTAATAAATGCGATCTTTTTTCATCGTCTAGACACATATTGATCTGGTGATATCCGAATATGCATCTAGAAAACTTAACATTTCACAACTGCAGAGAATCAACCAACCGATCGATGCGAGGTAAAGGAAAATAAATCTTTTGGACAAGCTTTATTAAGATCAATAAAGTCTACGACATACGCCATTTGTCGCTTGACTTTCTAACCATTACAGATTAGCCAACCATTCGGATGATTGACCTCTTATAAAGCCCGCTTAAGTAGCTTATCCAATTCGATTTGATAGCATCTCGCCGATCAGGCAAATCTCGTAATTTTTGTTTTCTGGTACTTTGTCGGTGCCGTAAAGCTAGCTCGTGCTCGATCACCTCCACGGGACTCCGGGCATGTCGGATGCTTGCCCGCGAAGACATCTGCGTTAGCTCTGAGGAAGGCGATGAGGCGTCTTCCTATTTGGGATCGGAAGTTTCCCCAATGCGAGCAGATCTTCGAGGGCTCCTCTGCGTCCAAAGGAACCTCTTTGACCTTGTCGTTCGGCCAAGTCAGACTTTTAGGCTTCGACTTGCTAGTCGAAGGTCGACTTTCTTCTCGAGTGGTATTTGTCCAACCATCTCGAGGGATCGTGATCGCAGTATGCGCCATCTTCTTGTCACAATGAATTGTGATTACTCCTTTGGGACCTGGCATCTTAATACATTGATATCCATAATGAGTAGCCATTAAGAATTTTGCCAAAGTTGGTCGTCCGAGTATGGTGTTATATGCCGTATCGAAATCGACCACATCAAAGGGGATTTTCTCTGTCCTGAAATTACTTGGTGAACCAAATGTTAAAGGAAGAGAAACATGACCAATCGGTTTGGCCGAAGATCCCGGTACGATTCCATGGAAAGAGTATCGTACCGGTCTTACCTTAGTCCTAGGTACTTGCATGTCATCCAGGGCACTCGTAAACAAAATGTTTAACGAGCTACCACCATCAACCAAAACTCGATTGACTCGACAATTGTTGATGGTGGGTTCGACCACGATCGGATATCGACCTGGTCGAGTCGAAGGAATCGGGCAGTCACCCTTCTCAAAAGAGATGGTGACTTGACCACTTGTAATTTATTGACGAGAGGAGGATCTATGGAGTTTACCTCACGCTCAAGAGCCTTAAGTCGCCGCTTTGATTCGTATGCCGATGATCCCCCGTAGATGTGCTCGAAGGTGTGTTGCGGATCCTGGAACGGCATCTCCTCCTCGTCATCTAAGAACTTATGACTACTCGTTTGTCCTACCTACTCGAGAGTGGGAAGTAGTCCTTTACCGTTGTAGTAGTCTTCAAGCTTTCGTTGAAAGACCCGGCAGTTGCGAAGGTCATGTCCTTCCTTTTTATGGAAAGGACACCACCTAAGTTTATCATTTTTCCGATCGGGGCGCTTACCTTTGCCTCGGTCGGATTGTGACTTGGAGGTGCGTGGCTCTTTATCATTCATGACCAAGACCTCCTTGAACCGCGGCTTGGAGTTTTTGACCCTTCGCCTTGTTCTTGGACTTTTTTGCTTTCTTATCTTTCTTCTTACCAATATCGCCTGGCTCTCGAGAGGTATTGTTTTCTCGATCGATTGTGTTGTTCCACTCGACCGCCTCAGAGGCAGTCGCATATCAATCAGCCATCTCAAAGAGTTCAGTGACAGTGGTAGGCGGATTTAAAGCAATATCTTGTGTTATTCTTCTACTGCGGACTCCTTGCTTGAAAGCCCTGATGACAGATGAATCAGAAACTTCCGGAATTGAATTACGAACCTGACTAAAGCGCTTGATGAATTGGCGCAAGGTCTCGTTGTCGCTCGTCTTATCCGGTGCAAGTCGTCCTCCTTCCTGTATGCATTGTAAGTGCCCGAAAGTTTGCCAAGAGAAGATCGCAGAGGTGTTGCCAAGAATGAATCGACTCGAGTGGTTGGTTCAATAACCACGATCGAGCGGCACCTTCGAGCACGCTTGGAAGGTAATTTGCCATCACATGTTCTCTCCTCCCCGCCTCGGACAATTGTGTAGATTTGAAGAAATTCGATAGGATTTTGGATCCATCAAATTTCTCCATGTTCACCGGTCGAAAGCGAGGTGGCCAATAATTTCAAGATCGGCGAGAATGCCTGACATCCAGTAATAACTTCTTGACGCCTCCTTTGTAGAAAAGAAGGGTTGATATCATCAGGTGGTCGTACTCGACGATAACTAGTAATAGGTTGACCTGACCTGTAATAGGTCTCGGCCCTACGAGGGGAATACTCCTTGTAGTTCATCCGTTGTTGCAGATTCCCATGTCGGTATGGTGAGCGATCACCTCTCCGAGGGGTTTGTTGATCATCAGTCGTTCGAAAGACATTTCTTTGAGTAGGAGATCGATGCGACTTACTGTTGCGTCGATTCCTTTGTGGTGATATGATCGATCGACTGGTAGCTGAAGAAGTCGTATTGCTACGATTTCCTGAATGATGCCGGCGAGGTGCTTCCAGCTTTTCCATCGTAGACCGAAGCCTTTGTGCGATCTCCTCAACGAAGAGGTCGTACCCCGGCGCTCGGGCGAGCTCTCGAGTTGGATTCTCGAGCAAATCATTGATGTGCTGGAGTTCTTGAGCTTCCTCTGACTGATATTGAATGCGCCCAGGTAAACTCTTCTGGGCCGCAATCTTCCTTCGTCGAGTAGCTTCAAGATCTTCCCTGTCAGACTCTTGAGACTGCCTCAATGAAGTGCGAGTATGTCGAGGATTTCCTTCGCGTTCATGAAGGTGTTGGTCGTGTCCGCCATCGGTGGTGTTCTTGCCACTGCCATGAGGGGGCGTAGTGCATGATCTTCGGGGAGCGTCTCCATCTCGGTTTCTAGGAGAGTGACCTTGATTTGAGGGAAGGACGAAGACCTCCTGTTGATGATTCTCACTTGCGCTCGAGGCCTCCCCGCTTAAGGAGTAGTCGAAAGACACCATCTAGTGACTTGGAGTAATCCTCCGGTGGGGAACTCCGGTTATAACCGCCGTCGGCGGTGGGATCTGCGAGAGATGGTCGAATTTGCAGAAAAGCATGCTTGATCCCGCCTTCTCTGGCGTCATCCGGAGAGAGAGAATCACCAGATGCTGGTGAAGTCCTGGAATTGTGGCTTCCAGAACTTGCCTCACCAAGTCGGACCGCCTTAGGGGGACTCGGACATTTCGAGGTAAAACTCTCGTCGTGTTGTGAGTCCACTGGTGTAGTCTGGTCGATTGACCCTTGTCCTTTGAGAGGTAGATTCCTCTCTTGGACGCATCTTGTTGGGGGATATGGATCCTCCTCAACTCCATCAATGATATTGTCTCCCGGATCTGCGAGAAGATCACCGGAGGCAAGCAGCATTCATGGATGAGTCATCACTCGGCTCAGAATCGAAACCGGCATCCATGTCGACGTCTGCGTAATATGCCAAGTCGAACCAGTTCTCCTCGTTCCATTCTCCTGCCATGAGTGCATGAGATTTGAAAAACAGAGAGTATGTTGACAAGAGATTACCGGAAGATCCCCACGGTCGGCGCCAACTGTCGGTGTTTTTCTTGGTGGTTCTCTTATTGCCTAGAAGACGAAGAAACAGACTGCAGTGTCCCGTTCGAGTGCAGAGGCTGAGTTGCGAGCAATGGCTCTCTTAACAGCAGAGATTACTTGGCTACGGTGGTTACTTGAGGATTTTGGTGTTTCTGTCACTATACCGACTCCTCTCTTGTCAGAATGTATAGGTGCTATCAGTATTGCCCGTGACCCTATGAAGTATGAGCTCACCAAGCATATTGGTGTTGATGCTTCCTTCATGAGGTCTTGTGTGCATGATCAGGTGATTGCTCTTCAGTATGTGCCTTCAGAGCTTCAGATAGCGGATTTCTTCATGAAGGCCCAGACTCGAGCACAACACTGCTTCTACCTCTCCAAACTCAGTGTTGTTGATCCACCATGAGTTTGAGGGGGGGGTGTTAGAGTTATATGTATAGTGTGTTATTCCCCATTGTTATGAGGGGTTATTTGCATATTTACCACCTATACTTTGTGTATATATACTGGCCCTTTGCCCCCCTGGAAATACAAGTTGCTATTCATAACAGGTGCTAGGTCTCAACTGGCTTCCTTTTTGGTTTTAGGGAATTTCGGTGATCTGTTGTGTCAAGTCCTTATTATCCTTTTTCTCCAAACGTCCCTGGCTACTTGGGATTCGAGGGACCGGAGTTCTCGTCCTTTCTGAGGCCTCAGGACGGGATTAGGGATACCTTCATCAGTATTTCAACCCTCTCTGGTGCATTGCGTGCAGGCACATGCGACTTGGTTATACTCTTCAAATCACTAAAATGGTTAGAGAGCTGATTCGCTAATGCTTTCAAATCAATTGTCTTATGGACTTCAATTGTCTTCTTGACTTCTCTTGTCTTTTAGACTTCAATTATCTTCTGGATTTCTCTATTTGCTTCACTAGTGCGCGGGTCATGTGCATAGATTTCAATTATCTTTTGGACTTCTCTATTTCCCGATATTTTTCATAAAGGGGTTGATTTTCTCCACCTAATGACGGGAAACTATCATCATCAATTATACTATCAGCGAAGCGGGCTGCATGCAAATCTCTAATCACGGGCGTCCAAATACCTGATTATGGATGTTGTCTCATAACCAACGTATATCTCAGACTTTCCGAGAGGGCCCATTGCAATTCGCTGTGGTGATGGTATAGGTCCATAAACCTTGCAACCAAATCTTCAAAAATGAGAATTTTTTTGTGCTGACCCTTGCACTAGTTGCATAAGTGAATGGATGTTATATGCTGACGGTCTAAAATTGATGAGAGTTGCTGCGAGCAGGATTACGTGTCCCCAACATGTAGTTGGTAAATTACAATCCATCAAAGTGGTCAGGCAAAAAATTAATCCTTTTAATTAATACCTCTGCTAGTCTATTCTAGGTGTGGACATGCGGTACGGAATGCTCAACTTTAATTCCCATTTCCATACAATAATCATCAAATGCCTTCGAAATAAACTTTCCGGCGTTGTCCATTCTGATGAACTTCACATGATGATCTGGAAGATTATTTTTCAATTGTAATTACCTGCAAGATTAGCTTTGCAAAAGCGTGGTTTCTCGTAGATATAAACATATGTGCGACCATTCCGAGGAAGCATCGATGAGCACCATAAAAATATCTAAATGGCCCTGACAGGGGCTGTATAGGACCGCAAATGTCTCGCTGGATACGGTTCAGGAATGCAGGGATTTCATCATTTGCTTTCAGAGCAGAAGGTCTAGTAATTAATTTTTCAGTGGCACATGCGGGGCACACAAAATCTTCCTGATTCGATTTTTTTTACATCGATATCATGTCCCTGTGAATTGTTAATTATATTTCTTGTCATCCTAAGACCTAGGCGGCATAATCTATCATGTCAGAGATAGAAAAATTCATAGCTTCTAAATAGGGTTTTCAGGGCAGTATAGGCTGCATGTGCCTTAGTATTAGTGTAGTATAGCCCAGTTTCATATGAAGGAAGTCATTCTAATACCATTTTCCACTTTCTTCACGCTTTGTAATAAGCAGGTATTCCTTACCATATTACCATACTCTTCTTCAGTCTCTACATGAAAACCGTTAGCGCGAATATCCCTGAGAGTTCTAGTCAATTCTGGGTGCAACAAGGCTTCTTTAATGACCAAAATTGTGTCCATCGGGAGTATAATTGTGGCACTTCCTGGGCCTATTATACAAGTATCGATGCCTACGATTGTCGTAAAACTGCCAGCATTCTTGCTGATTGACTGAAAGATTTTCGTCTCTCTCAAGATGGTATTCATTGTGCCGTTATCATACTAAGCACACTTCCTCCATAGGACGCTACACGTGTTCTAATATAATGTACTTTATTAATATGCAGCAGAAAGCAAGCAACACATAAATAAAATACTTCAAATACCAGAACATAACTTGCTATTATAAATACGAGAATATAAGCCTTATAGGACTCATCATAAGAATTTAATGATGTGCTCTCCTAGAGCTTACAACCATTATTCAAAGAATAAAATAATTCAATGTTCTGCTTCAATCACAACTGCAAGTGACTGTAAAAAGATCTAAGTGCAATACGTGCACCAGATCGAATTAGTGAAGTATGTAGAAACTCCTGTCTGAATTTGCTCCACGGCGATCTTCTCCTCTTGGGCAACTACGACTGCGGCCGCTGTGCTGTCCAAAGGAGGGTGATGGGGGCTACTACTGGGCTGTCCACATCTATGAGTGCAACTAATGGCTGTGGATCCTCTGTGCTTGCAATGGTGAGGTGTACTTCATGTTGTCCTTTGCCCTTCTTCTTAGACTAGAAAGCATAAATAACGTGCGACCTATGACCTTACCCTTCTCATTCGTGAGAGGCTTCATTACCTTGTAGCTACTAGCATTGGCTTTATGGCAAACATTGCTACTAGGTGGCTGTGAGATGTAGTTCTTACTTAGAACACCATCTTGAGCTTCCACAACTTACATGATGTCAATCAATTCGGCATACTCCTTGTAGCCGTCTTGACGATAGTTGCTTGTGGATTGCACCACATTCAGGTGAAAGGTAGAGAGAGTCTTCTCAATCTTCTGCTCATCCGTGATTACATTACCACAGAATTGAAGACGAGTACAAATTCTGACCATAATGGGCTAGCTCTTCGAACTCCTGGTTCGTGATGCCAGTCATCTACATTTTGATGCAAAGAGTTCATAAGATTATTGCTGGTAATTTGGGTAAAATGGTTACAAAATTCTCATGATGCTCTTCGAACTCCCGGTTTGTGATCCCGTATATTTTCTGTGCATTTTTCATGATTCACTGTAATTTGCAGTGATTAAAAGTAATATAAACAATCACAGATGATCAAAACAGTAAATACAATACATAAATTACATAGAAATAATGATAACAAAGTTAAACATGCTTCAAAAATTCAAAATTATTCAAAAAATAAATTCCCGATGCCCTTTTCTGATGGAATAAGAACTTTGGGTGAATTTTGCAATTTTCAGGGGCTAACCGCTAAATTTCAATTAAGAGAAATTTTTTTGTGCAATTTTCAAATTTTTCGGGGGGTTTTCGCAAAATTTTCTTTATCTGCGAAAATTCCTCATAATTTTCAGAATCCCAAGGGCCTCTCTGCAAATTTTTGGGATTTTATTTCTTTTTTTCTCCCCCCTTTTCTTCCCCCTTTTTTTTTTCGACCGGGCCGTTTTCTTTCCCCCATTTTTTTCTTCTTTCCACCCTTGCTATTGGGTCGTATCCTCATGGTCCATTTGGCCTCTCCCCGGGCCATTAATGCCAGTCGGCCCAGGCAAGAGATGGCGGCTAGGGTTAAAACAACCCTAGCCGCCCGAGCCTTCAAGGCGCCATGTGTGGTGGTGCGGGGCTTGGCGGTGGAGGCGACGCGCAAGGCGTGGTCTGAGGGCCGCCTAGAGCGAGGCCGAGGCGTATGATCTGGTGGCCGTCGCGGGCATACGAGCCCTGCGAGGAGGCTACCGGCAAGGCCTGATGAGGTATCACCGGGCGATGGCGTATCTGGGCGCGGCGATGGCGCATGCTATCACATGAGAGCCATGCGGCCGGAGGGCTGCGAGCGGCGCTGGCTCGATCTTGGTGGCATGGCCGAGCAAGAGTGAGGTCGCCAGCGGCGGCGTCGGCAAGCGGCGGGTGCTACTGGCCATGGAGAGATGACGGCGGCAAGACGCCGTCTTGAGCGAGTCGGTGGTGGTGCGACTTCAGTCTTTGGTGGCACTTATAGCGTGAGGTGGCTGCGGCTGCAGCGCGACGTGGCGGCGAGCCTATGCGGGTGGCGCCGGTGTGGTTTCGAGCGCGGGCGGCGCGTGAGCACGCAATGTGGAGTACTGGCGGCGGCGCATGGCTTCGAGGCCGGTGGTGCGCATGTGGTGCTCGACGGCGGTTCGGTTCTAGGCCGGCGCAGCGTCGCGGGCGCCATGATGTTGTGTGTGGATGCCATGAAGGCCAGCGAGGGCGCGGCCATACGGTGCTGCATCCCCTTTTTACTGTTCATGCATAGATATATAGTTAACTGTTCATCGTTGCATCGATCTACAATGCAATCAACATCCTCTCTTCCATGTGATCTACCGATCAGCTTGGTTGGCGATTTCAAGTTGGCTCGCGGTAGATTAGAGCGGATTTGCACCGTAGAAAATAATATAGAAAGCCAAATTTACGGAATTGAAAGCGATTCGATTTTCAAGTGTTGTTCTTCGACGGTTACCTTTCGATCCGAGTAGAGTAGGCCTAGAGGTAGACCGGGGTCGATCGTGCTGATAACGTGTTGAGGAACTGTCGCTGGCGAGTCCAGTCCAAACGATCACCTCGTAGACAAACGTAGAATCACTTAGAACAATGCAAGAACACATGAACATAATAATAGATTGAACACAGAGATATAATAGAACTTCTTGCTTCTCTTCATTACTCTTCTATAAAACTGTAATATAATGATTAATATCCCCTCCTTTTATATAAGCTACTAGATAAATGAGAAGTTCATCATAAACTAAGACCGGCTAGATCTAGACCAATGGTTTCCTGACAAGCATCACCATCACACAACCAAACACCGGCTATCAACAGCAGTCAGCAGCCTCCGTTCCGCGGGAAGGAGAGGGCCGCCCCAAATTTGGAACGCTTTTAAACCGCCCCGCCCCCCAATTTGACCACTTACCAAACGAACGTGCGATCCAAAGTTCCACACCAGCCTCGGTTTATTTCGGGTTTCCTTTATTTTATTCTTCCCTCCACTTCCCCTCCCCCTGCTCCTCCCTCACGCCTCTCCTCCCATGGAGTCGTCCGCCGCGGGCGGCGATCCCCGGCCGTCGCTTTCCGGCGGCGCCTCGCCTCCGCCCCCGCCGCCTCCTCCCCCGCCGAGGGGGTGGTTCGCCGGAATCGTCTCCGGCGCCGGCCGGCTCCTCGCAGCCGTGCTTCGCCCCGACTCCTCCGTCTCCGGCTCCACCACCACTGCCGCCTCGGACGGGGCCTCGCCGTCCGCTTCCTCCTCGCCGAGCTCGTCCCGGCCTCCTCGCACACATAGCGAAGGTTACGCGAGCCCCCCCTCCTCAAATTATGCTTCGAAATTAGCGCCTTTCAGGCTGTGGATGCCATTCCACCTTAATTTTCTTGCAAATTTTGGCTAGCCCGATGCTTGGATTAGTTTATCGTCCTACATATGGTTACGGAAACAATTCACTTTTGCAATTAATCTCTTACGCGATGAGTACTACATGGAGCCGTTCATAATAGAATGGGAAATTGGATGCTTGTCACTTTCATATTTCATATTTGCATAGAAGCAAAGGTTTGTCTCTTCAGTTGTTTCACTCATGGTACTGCTATGTCGTGCGTTATCATGCCCGTGGCAATGCTGCCGTCATGGTTCCCTGACAAAGTCAATCCATTTTCACTAATATAAAAACGTTGTTGGATCGTGAACTTAAGTGTATTGGCACTAAGCCACTAACTTGGTGAAAATGCCTATTAGGCTCCTCTTTATCCATTGCCTATAATTTCCTGTGCTAAGCGTTTATTTTGACTGCATGTGGTTTTTGGAGGCCTTTCATTATTTACCAACAACTGGGCCTGAAAGGTCATACCACTGTACCAGCGTTCATAGTGCCAATCCAAAGTACTGCATAGTCTTGAAGCCTTCTAATGCCCTCATTTATTGCATAGTCTTGTAGCCTTTAAATGCCCTCACTTTTGACATATTTCAAAATTGAGATTCAAAAATGAAAACTGAAAGGGAGATCAGGAAGGCATGCGTGAACACAGATATAGGATCCCTGAAACTCACAGGCACCACAACGCAAAACTTTTTTTAGGATGCATACATCGATCATCCTGACCCTAAACTAAGTCAACACTAAGATTTTACATCGCTTGCTGCGTCAATGTTTCATTAGCATGGCTAACAAGGGCCATCTAGACTGGAACCTGTTAATGACTTCAGCGCTTGATTTAAGAAGTTTGTAGTTTAGGGGCTGTCTCAATCTTTGTCGCAAAGCTCAGAGACTCCACTATTTCACCTTTTTATAATGTTAGATGCAGAAACTGTTTATATTCTTCTGTCACGTAGTCAGAGTTGCCGCTGGTCATTCTATGTCATGAAACTTATGATAGTTGTGTGTGTTTTTAGGACAAAACCATGCGATTCTGAAAAACCTAAAAAGAAAAGCATGGCTCCAAATGTTTTGTAATTTCTGAACTTAATCTAAATCTGTAGGAATAGGTTCTTTGTTTTTACACCTATTACTTACTATTTTCTGAAGATATGTATCCTTTCCCTCCTTTGGTACTTGCCATTTGCTCAGGTTTGAAGAACATATCTTTCTCATTTACATTTTTATTGCTTATTCTATAAGATTTTCAGTCAGATTCATAAGTATCATCGTGCTTGGCTTGTGCTAGTTCTTTCTTTTCCTGTAAATGACGTGTAGTTTTATTTTTTGCGCATTGTATCCAGCAACTCACATCTGAATAAATTGATTACTATGTGATATACCTATGTGGTGATTTCTTGTATTTCACAGATCATGGTAATTCCCCGCTCTTTCCACCGAAAAATAATCAGTTAAACCAGGTATTCCGCAGTCTTTCTACTTGTCATCTTACAAATGACATTCCCATTATTTTCTAAACAACCATATTTCTCAGTGGGCTTAGAAGTAAGGTCTTAGTTGTCTAAGGACTTCACACATCGAAGTCATGTACAATGTTTTGCGTGATTTTAGAGTGAAAAGGAGACCGTTCTGAAAGACTATGCCGAGGGATCCCTAGCAATTGTCTCAGAGATTGAGCCGAAGGATGCCATAATTCAGTTGCTTATGCAGGAGACCTATTCAAGGTATTATATACCTTGTATATCTTGTTTCCTTCCACTTATGTCCTTCTGGAAAGTATTGTTTAATTTGCATTTTGCTTTGTGATGTCATATAACTATTCTTATTCTCGATTATATATTTAATTATGGGGTTTTTTGTACTCTGCTTCACACTCAGATGAAAATAATTGTTTGCAGTCTTTCTTTTTTGAGTAAACGCACTCTGCATTTGTCAACATAGTTGGGCTAATGTAAAGTTTCCAGAATACCTCTTTTCTCTTGTCTTCCTGGCATTTGTGTAAAAAACAGACCTGTTCATATAGAAAACAGATCTGTAAGCTCTCAAACTTTTGTTTATTGATTATATTTATGTACCATATGTAGTTATGCACATCAACACTGCTTCAGGGTGAAAAATTAGCCTTTGTAAGAAACAGTCTGCACATATAGAAACACTTAATACATTTTAGGAAAATGGTGACGAATATCAGAACACATCTTGGATCGTGCTGTACATTTGTTGCAAGAATTGGCTTTTGCAACAAGTGATGCTTAGTTCCATAGTTATCTAGCTATGTTTAAAACTTGCTGAAATGCTGACCCTTTAGCATGGTAGTTTTTCAAGAATCAGTTATGCTTTGTTTGTCCAGCCTGCGTAGTGCGTACCATGATAGAAGCAATGAGAAGTTGCGACTGGTGACTGCCTTTCTTATTCTGTTAGCAGATTCCTCAATTCTGGATAAACTAACATTTGATTATGGGTGAAAATTAAAAACTAAATTACTAATAGAATATATGATTTCGGTTTTTTATTTTTAATTTCAGGTCTGAGTGCAGTACACTAATAAAGATAATTCAAGAGAGGGTTGTGAACTCAGATTCAGGTGACGTTGCTGGTGGGCTTGCTCTTCCGATCAATCGGAAGGATGGCAGACAAGCAACTGTTGGATATTCTTCATTTAGTCCAAATGTATCCTCGCCTGCAACTTCAACTCCTCCAATCCACGGCCATGGTTTCCATAATAGTGCTGCTCCAGGCGCAGCTCCAACATTAACTCCTGCCGATCGAGGCTTTTTCAAGAAAAATGCCGACAAGATTCAGTCCGTGAGTGCTCTTTGCTTGTTGGAAATTTAATTTGTCGTGATGTATGGTAACTCAAGCCCATAGGATTATATTTCACCCCTGTTTGTACTGTACCGGTCTGCAAGCTAATGTTTCAATCTTTCTCTAAGGGTATTGAGCTATTAAGCAATATCAATTTATCTCTGGAATGATTAAATTTATCTCCGTACACTTAACTTGCAGGTTCTCAAACGAAGTTGCTCTGCCGCAGGAGATACCCCCGAGGACCTTCGAAGAGTAAGACCAAAGATTAATGGGAATCCGATAAACATTTCAAAATTCAAGCAAGTTGATGTTATTAGAAATCATCCAGGTAGAGATTACAAAATTGCTACAGCAATTCTTTGAGAAGGGCCATTAAGCCCTGAGAACAATTTGTTTTACTTTTACTCACCATCTACAATGTTTTGTGTATAATTTTTTTCACCAGTTGCAAATTCACGTGAAAAGCTCACTGCCAAGAACCATAATGCACTTGAGGATTTTTCAGAAGATGACAAGAAACTATTATCGGATGTTCCCCTTCTTGGGACCAACAATTTAACATATTCTAACATTATTTCAAAAGTTGAAAGCCCCGAGGAAATATTAGGCGTCCCTAACAAACCTTTGGCGATAACATCACAGCCAATTGATTCAAGTTCCTCCCAAGCTGGTGGTAACCAGAAAAACTATGATTCTACAATCTTTAATTCATGTTCCAATAAGGTACTGGAACCTAACTGCACACATGATTTGTTGTGCGTCTTTCTTTCGTATCACTCAAATCACAAATTTGATAATGTGTTCTGACATGAAAGATAATGCTAACTTTTATCATAGGATCTGAAGAACGGCTTTCCTTTGATGGTGGAACCTTTGAATGTTTTTATTCCTTTTGAGCAGAAGATGGTGGACTTATCACACCAGAAGCATGAGCGTATGTTATCATCTTTGGATTTGCTATGTTTCCTGGCTGGTCATGTATTCATATGAGTATGATGCCTAAACATCATCTGATTTTGTTGGTTGCTCTTGAGCAGATGCTGTATGCGATGATTCATGTTCTGTCTCAAAATTAATGTTTAAGGAGGATATTGAGGCTGCACCCAGGTATGTCATATTGAGGTGACTGTTCTTTGTCATTAGAATTCGGAATCTGTGACTTGCTCTAGATCAGTCTGCTTTTTATTGGATCGAAATTTCATGACAAGTTATGATTGCAGTAGACTTGTTCATGGGTGGCCCGGCCCAAGCCTGGGCTGAATTTTCTAGGCATAGGCCTTAATTTTCAGCCCGGAAAAGCCCGGCAATGGCAATAAAAATAATAAATACTATTTTTTATTCTCGAAATGAATTAAATATTTGTTTTAATTCCAAAAAGAATTAAAATAATATTATTTTATTGGAAAAACACAGTTTTCGGGCCAGGCTTGGGCCTGTCCATTCAAGACCAGGTTTTTTTAGGCCTAAACCGGGTTTTGAATAGGTCTATGGTCACTGTAGCTATCCTGCTATGTTGTCAGCTGATATGTCATATGACATTTACAAGAAGATTATATATTTTTTGACAGAAAACAGGAGGGGCAGAACCTTTACTGTGATAATATATTAATAAAAGCAGAATATGTACAGTATTAATAAAAGCAGAACTAAACAAAATTAGCCAAAGTCTCTCAAGCAACAAAAATACTCATCCTTAAGTGAAGGTTTGACCCGATGGATAAGTAGGGCAAAAGCTGCTTTAAACTCAAACTTCCACTGTTGAAAAGAAACCACTCGTTAAGCATGAGCTATCATCATTGATGGCTTAATGTTGAACAGTTGAACTACAAGTTCCCTCTTCTAGTGAAATATTGCAGGACACAGTAAACAAACTACTATACTAGGGTCCATTTGTATTCCTTTAGCTGTTTGGTTTGATTTATGTGATTTAAGGTAAAAGAAGTTACTAGGAAAGGAAAGTAATATGTGTGTCTATTTCAGCCTGCCAATGGGCGTGCAGCTACAAAATGGTTCTAAGAACCGCAGAAGAAAGCAATCCAACTCGCAGACTACCACTACGACAAGGTCACCTGCTAAGGGCTCACGTTGCAAAAACAACGACGTCACAGTCAAATCAGAGATCGACTTGCAAGAGCAAAGCAAGCTGGTCTTGATGGAGCAAGAACCAGACTTGGGCGACATTCTGGTGAAGAGACCTGTTGGGAGGCCAAGGAAGGCGAGATGAATGCGAGGCAACTTGTCCTCGATTCTGTCCATGGCCTACCTTCATGTGGGAGGATCGCAACTTGTCATCACCTCTGAAGAACAAGTCACAACCCTACCAGAACATTGCAATATTTATTCTTGTCTAGATATGCCTGTTCCAGTTGACATGGGTAATTAAGTATGTAGAGGGCTAAGGGAAAGTAGTCAAGGACAACACTGCCATGCCCCTAGTCTAACCAATGCTTAGTCAATCAATGTATGCATCATGCCATTTTTAGGGTGTAGTGTGTGTGTCTATATATATATATCACAGTAATTTAGTTCCATGTAATTCTGATTCCTGCAGTCCTGTAACTCCTGTTGTGTAAAAAATTGAGATTCAGCCTTCAATTCTGTCTCATGTGCTGTTCTGTCATCAATTTTTCAGTTCCTGTTTGCTCTGCTAGTTGCTACTATGCTTACCGGAGATAATACTGAGGATCAATTATCATAAGAGCACACTCATACTAATACATATGTCAAATGAAGATACAAATTCGGCAGCTACTATCTTACAATGCCCTATCAGCTCTCTACTATGTAATTACCTACGGTTTTCTCTCGCCACAAGTGAGATTCCTCATAGCTTGCTACAATCTATCACTGATAAAGTAGATAAGAGGCTGGATGGATCCTAGGCATGCTGTCTTTGGGGGGTGTGCTATCAACTATACCAACGTGCTACATGAGCTGTTACAGATAGCCGGACTGCAGCATTGATGTCATTGACAAAATTCGGAGAGCTTTCTTTTGGCGTGGCAACAGGGAACTGCATGGTGGTCAATGCCTTGTTGCCTGAACGACTGTCATTGGGGGGCCTCAGAGACCTTAGACTACATAACCATGCATTACTCATGAAGTTTACGACAAAACTTCTATCTAATCATACTGATCCTTGCCTCCAGTGGTTAAGAATGCGATATATTCGCAGTGACATACCGACACAACCTCGCTAGACAGATGCGGCAATTTGGAGAACAATATCGGCATTAATACAAGTAACGATACAAATGACAAAAGTGATCATTGGCAACGAAGCAAACATTTTGTTCTGAAAAGATAATTGGACGACCATGGGACGATTACAGCTCAGTCTACCAACCCTGTTCATCTTCGCAATTCATCCAAACTGCACAGTACAATCGCAGTGTAGAGATAACAATTGGGCGATATCACTACAACTAGTTCTCTCGCAACAAGCCGCTTCAGAATACCAAGTTCTACAAGATCTCCTATCTTCCCAACTACTACAGTCGGATATTTCGGATGAGAGGATATCCATATCAACCATGGCTACACCAACTACATCAGCATTTAACAGGACTTTATCTTTTCATGGTATAATTTGGCTGGCAATGGACTACACTTGGAACCGATCAATCCCACACAACTACAGATCTTTCTATGGCTAGCTTTCAAAGGACGATTAAACACCAGAGATAACATGACAGCAAAACATTGGACACATGACCCACATTGCGATATCTGCCCTGCAATAGAAACGATCGACCACATTATTTTGCGTTGCAAGCCTGCAGACAATCTTTGGAGAAAATTAGGACTCGCAAGAGAAGCAAACTCATCACAAAACATGCTCCAATTTTTTGGAAAAGACAATGATAGGAGATAAAGACTTCCAAAAATTTTGGCCAATTTGCTTTGCAACATGCGCTCACACATTGTGGATTTCGAGAAATAAACGATTATTCCAACATTCTCATAACCATGCGTCAGTTCTATATCAGTAGATTCAGAGCTTAATCAATCTTTGATCTCACCGGTTAAAGCCTAAGTATCAAGTAGGTCTTGGGCAATGGAGCCAACTATTATTGTAACTCAATACGCTTGTACTCCTCCGTTTCAAAGATGACGTTGATTAGCAGCTAATCAAACTTATCTAACTTTGATTAATAATATATGAAAAACTATTTAGATTGATCATGAGTGAATAATATCATTAGATTTGTCATGATAAATATTTTCATAATATAATAATTTTGTAATTTTTTACTAACAAAATCATATGAAAAGTAATGGTCAAAGTTATATAAGTTTGACTGCACGCTTGGTCAAACGTCATGTATTTAAAAACGAAGGGAGTATTATTTTTCTCTCTTCTTTTTTCTTCTTATTTATTTATTTCTTTACTGTATCCCTTTCTGTTCGTTTTACTCTTACTTCTTTCTTATTTTATTTTTCCTTTTGTAACCCCCGTTTGACAACCATTTAAATATATAATGGTTAAAAGGTAGATATTTCTCTATCTTCTTATGGCAAAAAAAAAAACCCAACTGAAAAGATATGTGCAAACAGACGACCAACATTTTGCAGAAAAGACTACATATTTGATCCGAGATAAACCACATTCACAGTATCCTAACTCCAAGTTCCCAATCCTTTGAAGCGCGGAGAATGGGAGAAATCAGGATGTGCCGGTGGACCAGATTCAGATCGATGGCGCTGAAATGACGATCAGATGCAGATATTCCGAGCAAAACAGCGTGTCAAGGCGTCGTTGGCAGTTGGCGCTCGTCTCGTCATCCCTTCCCTCTCCTCCCGCCAACTCCCGTCCACCCGCTGCCGCCACCGTATCCCAAAACCCCATCCCCTCCGCTCCCCTCCCGCTGATCCCCTCCACGCTCACACGGTCACGCCCCACGGCTCGCTCATGAGCTCGCAGTCGTCGTAGCTCCGAGCGGCCAAACCCCACCACGCCGCCGGCGATGGAGGCCCCCGGCCGCGGACTGTTCCCAAACAAGCCCACGCTCCCGGCCGGCCCCAAGAAGTGCCCACCGCACACGGCGGCCACCCTGCTCCTCCCGGCCACGCCGCCGCCGCCGCCGTCCCCGTCGTCCCTCCCGCTCGACTCCCTCCTCCTCCACCTCACCGCCGCCCCGGCTCCGGAACCAGCCCCGCGCCGGCCGCACCCCACCCCGACCCCGCTGCACTCTTTCCTCTCCCCCGCCGCGCAGTCCCTCGTGCTCGTCGTCTCCTCGCAGCCGCTCACCTCCCTACCCGCCTTCCTATCCTCCCGCCGTGACGAGCTCCTGCGCGCCGACATCCCTTCACTGCTCAAGGCGCTTGAGCTCTCCGGCCACTGGGAGTGGGCCCTCGCGCTCCTCCGGTGGGCCCGCGCCGAGGGCACAGCCGACGCCGCGGCGCTCGAGATGGTCGTCCGCGCGCTCGGCCGCGATGGTCAGCACGACATCGTCTGCGCCCTGCTCGACGAAATGCCGCTCCCGCCGGGGTCCTGCCTCGACGTCCGCGCCTACACTACCGTGCTGCACGCGCTCTCCCGCGCAGGCCGCTACGAGCGCGCTCTCGAGCTGTTCGCTGAGCTCCGGTGCCTGGGGGTGCCGCCCACGCTCGTCACCTACAACGTCGTGCTCCACGTGTACGGGAGGATGGGGCGCTCGTGGCCGCGGATCGTCTCGCTGCTGGAGGAGATGCGGGCCGCCGGAGTCGAGCCCGACGACTTCACCGCCAGCACGGTGATTGCTGCGTGCGGCCGGGACGGGCTCGTCGACGAGGCAGTCGCCTTCTTCGATGACCACAAGGCCCGCGGCCACAGCCCGTGCGTCGTCACGTGCAATGCACTCCTGCAAGTGTTTGGGAAGACTGGGAACTACACGGAGGCGCTGCGGGTGCTCAAGGAGATGGAAGAGAGCGGCTGCCAGCCGGATGTCGTCACGTACAATGAGCTCGCCGGGACATATGCCAGGGCTGGGTTCTACGAGGAAGCTGCCAAGTGTCTCGATACAATGGCCAGCAAGGGGTTATTGCCAAACACATTCACCTACAGTACCGCAATGATAGCGTATGGGAACGTAGGCAAGGTGGACGAGGCGCTCACCCTGTTCGACCGGATGAAGAATAATGGGTGTGTTCCGAATGTGAACACATACAATCTCATCCTCGGCATACTGGGGAAGAAATCAAGGTTCACCGTGATGCTAGAGATGCTTGGAGAGATGTCGAGGAGTGGATGCACACCGAATCGGGTGACATGGAACACAATGCTGGCAGTCTGCGGGAAGCGAGGCATGGAGGACTATGTTACCAGGGTACTTGAGGGGATGAAGTCTTGTGGGGTTGAGCTGAGCCGAGATACCTTCAACACATTGATATCTGCTTATGGTCGGTGTGGTTCAAGGGCCAAAGCTTTCAAGATGTATGATGAAATGATCAGTGCTGGCTTCAACCCTTGCCTCACCACATACAATGCATTGCTGAATGTGTTGTCGCGACAAGGAGATTGGACCACTGCTCAGTCCATCATAAGCGAAATGAAGAGCAAGGGGTTCAAGCCAAATGATCAGTCATGTTCACTATTGCTCCAGTGCCATGCAAAGGGGGGCAATGCGGCTGGGATAGAGGCCATCGAAAAAGAAGTTTATGAAGGTACCATCTTCCGGAGCTGGGTTATTTTGAGAACCCTTGTGATTGCCAACTTCAAGTGCCGACGGTTGGAGGGAATCGAGAAGGCATTTCAAGAGGTAAAAGCACGGGGTTACAAGCCTGACCTTGTCATATTCAACTCCATGCTCTCAATATATGCAAAAAATGGGATGTATAGCATGGCTACCAAGATGTTCCATTCGATCAAGGAGAGTGGGCTGAGCCCTGACCTAATCACTTACAATAGCTTGATGGACATGTATGCAAAGAGCAATGAGTCCTGGGAAGCTGAGAAGATACTGAAACAGCTCAAAAGTTCCGAGGTGAAGCCTGACGTTGTGTCGTATAACACCGTCATAAACGGATTCTGCAAGCAAGGGCTGATCAAAGAAGCTCAGAGGATCCTATCCGAGATGATTGCTGATGGCATGGCTCCCTGTGTTGTAACCTATCACACACTCGTTGGAGGATACGCTAGCCTGGAGATGTTCAACGAGGCCAGGGAGGTCGTCATCTACATGATTCAGCGCAACTTGAGGCCAATGGAGCTGACGTACAGGAGAGTACTCAACAGTTACTGCAAAGCCAAGCGGTATGAGGAAGCTCGTGACTTCCTGTCTGAAATATCAGAAACTGACCCAAATTTTGATAAGAAACTGCTGCGCACGCTTGCAGCCCGTGTAGAGGATGCTCAATTTGGAAGATAAGCTGTTATACTACCAAAGGTGGATTTTCATATAGTTGTGCTTTTGAGTTTTTACAAACATCGGGCAGTTCCAAATTTTGACAGTGAGGCGTAGTGTTACCTGTGAAGAGTCTGCATTTGTAATGGATGGCCGTGCTACTGCACCTGAAATGGTGCTGCGTAATGTCAGAATATGTGCCCCTCTCATTCCTCAACAGGTGTACAGTGTACTTACGAAGTCACATTCTGCCGTACAGATGTTAGCTTATAAGTCTTAATGTCGGAATTCTGAAACAGCTCCAGATGTGTATCATTCGCTTCTTTTTCTGAACACAGAGCTCAAGATTGAGTTGATCCCCAAATTGCGACTTCATTGGTTAGCAGTATTTTTCTCAGTTGCTGAACGCAATCTATGCAGTAGCCAATCCTGTCGTCGTATGGTCTATCCACGCGTAGTCTGATGAAGCTCAAAGCCTCAAACACTATCAAGTCAAGTACAGTACTTGTACAGTTGTTACTGTTTCGAAATTTCAAGTATGAGAGCTAATCCTTTAGGGAAAAAAGTACGAGAGCTCAAAATATCTTCCTCGTTTCCACACAGTCACATAGACGATGCGTAACTCTGTGACCACGTGCGAAGCCGTTGCAGACCGGCGCTCCCCGAGCAACGCCAAGAAGATGGCCGGCGTCGTGTCGAATGGGAGGCGGACACATGAAGGCACCAAGTCGTCAGCGGTCAGTAGCAGGGCCTCGTCGTCGCTTTCTACCGCCGTGAGATCTCCTCACTCCCGGTCCTGTCCATACTCGCACTGACACTCGTGCCGTCTGCTCTGCGTAAAATTCGCGTAAAAAAAACGGCATTGCTATTCCTATGGTAGAGTTCCTATCCCTTTCGGGGTACGAAGCACCAGGGTAGAGAGTTACGAGCCCGGACAATCAAAGGCCGTTTCCCCCCTGTACTGATGGCACGAGTGAGCACGGAAAAAAACCGATCTTAATCTTCTGTCAGATCCATTATGAATATCATAAGGCCTAATAAGCAATATATATAAAGAGAACAAGAGAATATTATAAGAGAATATGTCATACACGTATAAGAAAATACAAAAGAATTTATATTCTAACACCCTTTTCAAACTTATGATAGATCACACACACTGAGTTTGGAAAGAAAATACAAATGTTGTACCCTAAATGCAATCGTTTAGTGAAGAAGAAATCAGAAGCTACGATGGCAAACCTGAAAGCAAGTAATTCATTCAGACTGTGAGTAGGCCTGGTAATGGTCTACAACCCAACCCATACCACAATAACAACTTGTATTATCTCAAAACATTTCAAACCACTGATCATCCGTTAAGACCAAAACCAATCCAACCAACATGACATTTCAATCCAACCTAAACCAAACCATTTCCCTAATATGGGTTCAACCCATTTTCCCAACCCATCCCCAACCCACCACTCTCACCTTGTACGCCACGCTCGCACGAGGATTCGTCCATGCTGAGCAGCGTTTCCTCGTGTTGGCAAGCACAGCACGCTTGCAAGCCGCGCCAGGCAGACGCAGACTAGAAGGATGTGCTTCTACGAGGCGCCCCTCCCGTATCCATCCAGCATGGCGAGTCATCCGGCCATGCATCTAAGTATCTAACCCATCTGAGAACCTACCAAACTAATTCACCATACAACACTAATTCACCACACAAAGCTAGTGCTCATATCTCCAATAAGTTTTTTTCTTTGAAAACTAAACGCAATATGATCCAAAATAATTTCCATAAATACGAAAATCTGGCAAAATATTCCATTTAAAAAACTTAAAAGATTCGAAGAGATTAGAGAAATATCATAAATGTAAAAAAAGAGTAAAAAACCCAACAAATACGGGAAAAACATAAAATTAAGAAAAATCGAAAAAATGATCCCGGATTAAGGTATATATATCTACAGGATTACATCAAACTACATCTTCATAATTCATAACATCTGAAAGTTTTGAAAAAACAACTACACTGTTGGATATTCTTCTTCTTAGTAAGGTAGTTCTTCTTGCATAATAATGCAGCTTCTGCTTAACAATCTCAATATCAAGACACAAAAAAACAATCCTCTTAAATCATGGAAGATGGTAAGGATGCTCCAATAACCAAGCAGCATGGAACTTGGAAGCACAACAAACCAAATCTTTTACTACAACAAACCGGGATATCCTGCAATGTAAAGATGAATTACTCAACAAAAAGCTAGTGCTGAATTCATTCAAGCAAAGACTTCATTGTCATTGTTATAGCAAAAATGCACTTAATTGGAATCCGAACATTACTCTCAAGAAGTTAACCAAATGGCTGGGAACAAATATTAAGAAGAATAAGATGGCAGAAGAAAGAATTTGGAGTTCCTTTTCATTGTGTAGTCTATTCAATGGATTAAGTTGGCACAATACTTCCTTTTCATTTATGTTTTTTTCACTCAATTTTACACAGAAGTTCAATAAATCCAACTTCCGTGATGTTTCTACAAGCAAATGGGAATGCAGTTGCAGTAAGAAAGAGGGGGAAAATGGGGGTCTCTTCTTACAACATTTCTCATGTCAAAGCAATGCTCCTCCCGTAGATGGTCACAAAGGAAGGGAACCTCCACCTCAATGTAACAGAAGGGGCAAGAGAAGTACTCCCATGTAAGGACCCGGGATTAACATTCCTAAATCCTCTGTGTATTCCACACTAGCCTCGTGATCAATAGCTAGTGTACACAGTTAAACAAAATGATAACAATCCATATCACACATTTATTGAATAATAACCAGAGTTTTATTACCAGAAAGGCTTACGAGCTAACAATGATGAACACAGCGGAAGACGAAGAAAAAGTAGTAGAGCCTAGTTAATCTACCACAGGAAATCGGCTGGGGTAGCGGCTTAGTCATCGAGATCCTCAGCAGTTGCGAAATTCTTTTCCTCTGATCAATATTTTATTAAGCAAGGTGAGTACAAATGAATGTACTCCGCAAGTTACACCCAATAACAGATTATAATGCATAAGGGTATAACAAATGATGGCTTATAGGGTTTATTTTGCATAAAGCGATGTTTTCTTTAAATACTTGTACTAAGTTCCAAGGCAGATATTCTATAACTAAAATTCATTTTCTAAATTCTCAGTTTTATAGTCAGATAACATTCACACAAGAGTGGTGAAGGATACCCTCCTATCACATGGCTACCCGTCCAATTTTTTATTTGGATAAATCATTTGATAAAGTCTTTTGAAAATAAAATCAAAGTCTAACTTTGAGTGGCTTTGCCAGCATGTCATTGACCATAGACACGGCTATTCGAATAGTTTTACACTCTGCAGAGGTTGTACAACTTTATCCACATGACACGACTTCTCTAGTTTGTTTGGCATCCGTCGATACCACCGCTTACTACCTTAGGTAAGCAGTCTAGAGCACGTGATAAGGCCTTTACAATACACCATCCCATCGTAGTCCCGCCTCGCTAAGGTTTCGTTTCCTTTGGATTGAACCATCCGACGGATTAAGCCCCCCTCTTGCGCCATGTGGGAATATATAAAAGTAGGTCATAAAAGACACCCACGCAATCGGATGGCACAACCACGATGAGACATTGCAAATTAGTTAGCCGGATCCTGTCCATTCATGACATATGGTAGTACGATGGGGCATAGTAAGATGCGGCTCGATGACCGATCGTTAACTGACTTGGGCGACTTCCAAAATAACCCCTGGGCCTCAACCCTTACCCGGATTGAGCCCGTGCATAAACCTGCACCCACCAAACATCCATTTTCGCCCAAGTCCAACCAATTTTCATTTTGTTTTGCTTTTTTTTAAAAAAAACATTTGCAAAAGTCCTATGGTAAAACAATACCATAGGCTCAATTAAATCATATTTGAACATTTGGCTAAATTCCATAAATTCAATATTTGTGGCCTAAGCATGACTAAGCATAATTTTTCCCCAAATGTTCTAGTTCATACTATTGCATAAACTAGATTTCCATCTAAGGTATCAAGGTAGGTTTATTTCAATGTCAAGATCAGTAGTACAAAGGATGTAGGCATAACTATAATTTACAAACAGGTATTTAAATTACATTGAATAGAAATACGCATGCAATAATAATTTAAAACAGAATTTAAATAATTTAAAATACTGGAATCCAAATATGATCAAAGGATGTAACTTGCCTTGCTCGTTTAGTTGTTGTTTTTAAATGGCGTCGGAATCTGATTCTTCAAATAATTCAGGTTTCCCCAGAGTCATTGAAGTCTATACACGAAAACAAACCAAATTCAAATATATTCAAATAAAAGGAAACACTTCGGATGAAGGTAAACATATTTAACAACATCTCGAAGGACGGAAGTATTCCAGAAGAAACTAATCATACCTAGTGGAGTTGATGAAGGAAATATTTTAGACGGAGTACAACCAAAGGGAGTTGATGAAGGAAATACAGCAGACGAAAGTATATTCAAAGAAAGTTGATGAAGAAAATACTACAGACAAAAGTAAATAAATCTAACAGGGAGAGAGAGAATGTTCACATGAACATTCCTCACTGGTTACCTAGATAGGAGAAATTACCTGTTTAGGTAATACTCTCAGATCTGATTTTGGATCATGAAGGGTTCTGCTACTGAGAACGGATGATGACGGATGATACCTAGAACCTATGTGATGTTGTTTTCCTTAACAAGCCACCCAGCACTCACAAGCACTCTCTCCAAGCATTCTATGTATACATCCACGACGATCATACAATCAAAATCAATCATCTTAGATGCTCTCATGATTATTTTAGTTATTACTTCCCATTTACCAAGGAAGTTCCATACAACCAGGTGAGACTTATGCTAAAGTAAACCTATTGTGTTAGGTTGATCCGCAACTACACTTGCTAAGGGCTACCATGCTAGGACTGCCCGAAGACACGATGTTGTTAGATTACATCATATAACCTTATGTTCATTTGGATACTCCTAGACATAGGCTATAGGTTAATGGTGCTCGACTATTATCTAACTGCTCTACTAACTCTGTTTAACTATTTGATTAACTTATTATCTCTATTACTACCATAATGGTCTTGGGTTTACTAAAGTTAGATCATGTATGTATGTATGTATACCTAAACATAACTATATCGAGAATTATGTTACATAAAGTTTATTGTCATCCTAAACATTTCCAGCTAATCTCTAATTACGCAATTCGACCATCTTAATTTAGTTACTAATGACACAATTAAACTGCTATTGTTAGTTGAAATTTCCAGTAGCTAACTACCTACTACTGTCATTTGCTCACATGCCCAAAACAACTAACTATTACTTAATTATCTGAACTAAGTACCTAAAATTAACTACTAACTAGCTTAACAAAACTACACATATGCAATTGCTAATTTTCTCAAACATCTACATACTCTATCAATGCCTTTAATCAACCAGTGGTCTTTGTGAGGTTCACTATCATGGACTCATCCACAAAGAGAACTAAGCAAAAGGGACCACATCTGCCATATATACTAAGGCATTCACATAGAGAAAAGGAGGAGTAGAGGTGGGCCGGAGTGGCTCAGGCGTTGCTTGATGCCGGCGAGGGGGTCATCGGTGGCGACCGTAGATGGTGAAAACGGAACCACGAGGCCGAGGTGTCCCCGAGGGCAGTGGAGGCGCGGCTCAGGAGGCATTGGTGCAAGCTGGCGGTAGCGTGCGGCGGCCGGGCGTGGGGAAGAGAAGGGTGACAACGCTCAGGTGAGGGAGAGGGGAACTTTGGGCGAGCATGATCATCGGCCGGGTGTGGGGAACTCAGCCTAGTGACCGGTGAAGGCCGAGGGGGTCAGAGATGAGCCGACAGTGGCGTGGCCGATTCATCGCGGCGGTGGCACTGGGGAGAGGGAAAGCCAGAGGTGGTGCTGGGGGATGGTAGAGGGAGACGCGGGGGTGCTCCCCTGGGGAAGAATCGACAAGGAGCTCACCGTGCGAGGAGAAGCAGCCGAGGCAGTGGGTTTGGTTGGGAACGGGGACGAAGGGCGGCGCGCGACACTCCGGTGGCCCAAGCCCCGAATTGACGGAGGGGAACTACTTGTGGGGGCGAGGAACATTGCGTGACGCTACCGGCGGGGAGAGGAGAGCGTCGGGCCGGTCGGGACGGCAGGGTGGTGCACGATGGCCGAGCGAGTGGCATTGGCATGTGCGCCAACTTGCTTGTTGAGGCTTGGTGGAGAAGAATGGGGGGCGAAGGAGATGGCAGGGATGGGCTAGGCTCTTGGCGCTGTACTTTTGTAGGTGGGCGGCGGAGGGAGCGATGGCGGCCAGCATGGGCAGTGGCGAAGTGGTGCACGGCGGCTCGGTGGCCAAGCACTGCACTTACTACCTTTCCACAGGAGATGGAGTGGAGAGTAGAGAATGGCGAGGAAGGGAGGTCAATGAAGGGAGGCCGGGCATGGATTTTGTAGATGGGTGGCGGAGGACGCGAGGTGATGCTGTCAGCATGGTTAGAGGGCGGCGTGGCAGCATGCATGGCATGGAGGCTTGCTACGTGGAGGAGAATGCCTTCCTTGTGGGGTCGGCTGGCTAGTGGAAGGAAAAAAGTTTGAGTTTTCCAGAATTCCAAGAAAAGACTAAGAGTGTTAAGCAATTTTTAGGCATAGAAATACAAGTCCAAAAATTATGAAAATTTAGGGGAAGGTTCCTGACAAAGTGTAGTTCATACAATAATTTTTGTAGAATTTTATTATTTTCTTATTTTTCTCTAAAAAATATTTTAAGTTCCTATTTTCATGCACCTTTGTTATTTGACTTTGAGTAAAATATAAAAATGTGTTCAATAATATTTCCTTATTTTTATTAGCAATATAATTACACCAAACTCGGACTTTTAATTCCCTCAGTTTCATTTGTTTTAAGAAATTCTCTCGCGATGGTAGAAGAACTCTGGTACTTGCTAAGTATTTCTAATTAGCTTTTAAACATGATTTCGGTTTTAGGGTTTACAACTCGTGTAATATTTTGAAGAGCAATGCCTTAGGTTTATTTTGCGTTTGTAATCTAGGGTTTCTGCAAATAGGGTTTCCACTTCTAGGATTTTATATTTTAGATCTCTTGTGCCGGCAAGAGAGAAAATGTCATTCAAACAAATCTCAAAAATACGGGCAAACAGAACCTCATCAGCTAATCACACAAAAAGTTTTTAAAAATATCATATTTTTGTATTTTGGAATTTTTGGGATGTTACATCCCACCACTCATCTCCTAAATTACAAAATATATGAATCAGTGCCTCTCAAAAAAAAGAGAAAAAGAATCAGTAAGTTTTAGAGTATTTTTTTTCCAATTGCATTATGAATGATATTTGCACTTTCAGAGTATATGTATGTTGTCAAAAAAGAAAAAAAAGGAAACCCAAAGGCATAGACCCTAAAGCAAATGTGAGCCAACTTGACATTTACTAGTATGAACTTTTCCTGTGTCCTTATGTTGCAATTTGACAATGCCAATAAGCCCGATTCACACCAACAATCTCTCTCTCTCTCTCTCTCTCTCTCTCATGTGATCCACACTACAAACCTTTCTAGTCTCGAAAATCAAAAGATTGTTCACAAAACCATTAGAATCATTCACAGAATCATTCAAGACTCTCTTAAAGCTGCAATATCAACAAGAAGTACAATAAAGGTGATGCACTACACCGGTGAGTGCGCGCGTATCAATTGGTAGGTAACGATCAATCTTGCTGCAATAACAGCCATAATCACTACCAAAATTATTCCATAACAAGTAATGCTAGTGTTTGTGTGTGCATAATGTCACCCTGCCCATTTGTACCAAAACGTATTTGAAACAAATGCAATGCCAAACAACGACTGTTGAGCGCATTTGCAGCAGCAACAGTAACACATTTCCTCTATGTTTGATTAACCACACTAACAACCACAAGCACTATGTATATTAGCTACTAATCGGATCCCATATATGATACAAATAAGTAAATCAACTCACACTAAGAAGGTAACAAGCTCTGCTAAGCATTAAAGCTGCCAGCATCATGAATCACGAACTCCCTTATTTCTAGGATCTGAAGAACACTACCCAAACACACAAATGGCGAAACAAGCAATGATTTGCACCCATCTACAAGAATCCCTAAAATCAAACATAAAAATATTGCATTTACTGCAAATGCACTTATGGCTGTTAGACAACCAATGTGGCACTTGTGGATGAGAGAAGTTTGAAGACTCTCATTGTCTAAGAAGGCCAAGCAAGCTCTAAATCAAGTATTGGCCATTTGGCCTTCATGGCCCAAGAACCGAGATCTCCATCTGTGTTCCGGTTGGCTACACTAGAGGGCTAAATGCCTCAGATCCACCCAAACAGCACATCTTGTTTTATTTAAATCGTTTGCATTATGTAGGTTGTAAGATCAAAAGAGAAACAAATGCAAAAATAAAAAAGGTTAGTTTTATCTAGTCGAGTGATCTAGAATTGTTTCCAGCCGGAAAGCACAGGGTTTGCTGATCGTAAAGCAAGCAGACAAGCAATGGAATTATAGTGCGACATTGTATAGCACAAGCCGCTGGCCGAGGTGACAGATATCAGAGGCGCAGATCTACTAGACTAGCAAGATATGGAGCAAACTAAGCAAGGTAAGCTAGCTGGAAGGGTGTAACATGTTGTTACCTGACGAAGGTGATGTGGACACTGAGGCCGCAGTGGACGGCGGAGCAGTTGAGGCAGAAGAAGATGTCGTAGGTGACGGAGGCCTAGGTGGGGTTCTTGGCGCTGTAGTCGAAGCACATTTGGTGTAGGCAGGAAGGAAGGAAGCACAAAAAGAGCACATCAGTCAGAGATCAGATCTGAGGGAAATAGCTGGCTTGCAGAGATTTGGGTGCCAACGAGGCAGGTAGGGCGCGCGAGGAA
Organism: Phyllostachys edulis; assembly: GCA_036346405.1. Lineage (NCBI taxonomy): Eukaryota > Viridiplantae > Streptophyta > Magnoliopsida > Poales > Poaceae > Phyllostachys > Phyllostachys edulis. Next base: position 70,307,107 of record CM070556.1, read on the forward strand.
GATCGGGGGAGCAGGGGAACATGGCGACGGAGGTCTCGGCCTCTCGGGGCATCGAAGGTGGAGGAGACTTTCTTGGGGTTTTCTTCCCTACTGCTCAACCCAAAGTCCAAAACCACAGAGAACCCATGGGTTCAAACCAAATGAAACCGAAAATACTCCACCCGATCCAACCCAAACTAACCCGCTTCACAAGCAAATCCAACCCAACCCAGTCCGTTTTGCTCTTCAACCCATTTGAAGACATCCAATTGCACCCATTCCTTGAACCCAACCCACTCAACCCATTTGAACCCGAAACATTACCAGGCCTACCTGTGAGCGAGTGTATGAAGCATCTACACCAATGTGCTTGGTGAGCTCATGCTTCACTGGGTCACGAGCAATACTGATACCACCTGTGCTGTCAGACAAAAGAGTCGTAGGTCTCATCGCAGGCACTCCAAAATCTGCAAGTAGCCACCTCAACCAAATAACCTCTACTACTGCCATAGCTCTCAAGTCAGCCTCTGCACTCGAACAGAAAACTACAATATGCTTCTTTGTCTTCTAGGCAATCAGGGAGAAGCCAAGAAAAACACAGTAAGTAGAAAGAGAATGATGATCAGAAGGATCACTAGCCCAAGTGAATCTAGGAAAAAATAAACGACGAGAGATAGTCCCACGCAAGTAGCGAAGAACACAGAGAAGATGATTGTAGTGAAGATGGGTAGGACGAGCCATGAACCGACTCAAGATATGAACAACATGAGCAACATCAGGACGGGTGCTCACAAGATACACCAAACTCCCAACAAGATGACGATATCGAGTAGGATCCTCAAGAAGATCACCATCAGTGGCATGAAGCTGAAGCGATAGCTGTATGGGAGCCTCAGTAGTGCGAGTGTCAGTCAGACCAAACCTGTCGATGTTTTAGTATCGATCTTACGAATGAATGATTGTTTGGGGGGCTTCCTATGAAATAAATCCACATAGAAAAAGACACAGGGATTTATACATGTTCAGGCCTTCTCCTGGGAGAATAACAACCCTACTCATGTGTTCTTGTATTCAGTATGCTTGTTACAATTGGGAAGAAATCACTTAGACTAAAACCCAATGATCTCTTACAGCTAACCCCGATCATCCCTTCTTCTCTGTCCACTGACTGTAGCCCTTATATAGTGCATGAAGGGTTGACAGTTACTCCATACCAAGAGGCGTCTCTACAACAGATGAAATACACACGTTGATGATAGTTATTGTCAAAGGAAACTGCATCCCACGTCGCCTAGCAGTTACATCAAGGACAGAGGCATAATTCATGCAATTATTCCAGAGAATAATTGCATATACTAACTGCTTTGTATATTGAACGCAGTGCATAAGAGTCCCTAATCAATTGGGCCCACGTGTCTATAGGCTTTATCGATTATAAGGTGGTCGTAGAAAGGCTTACGACCACAGGTGGTCATTGGAAGGCTTACGACCACTCACTTAAGCTTCTTCTTTATGAACAATAAGAGGTATACTTGAGAGTAATATGAAGATATTACTATCTATAATAACAATTACAAATAAACAGTTGATTGAGGATTATTATATCCTCGTCATCTAGCCCCCCAACTTCAAGTGAAAATAACCTGCTTGGAAAGGAGGTCGTATAATAGTGGTCGGAAGCAAAGTCTTTCCGATTAGTATTTCATTTGACCAAAAATTGACTTGGTCAAGAAGGTAATTTTATTTGAGTTGAAAAGACAGAATTGCTTTTCCCAAACGGACAGATACCAATTGCCTCTCATAGATCTGTCCACTAGAGCGGTTCCCGAAGGGGTGGCAACTGTTGAGTTCCTACGATCTTTAACCCAGACCCGCGGCCATAAAATTCCATCGCGGGCATGATTTAGGGTTTTTTACTTTCCCTATTTGCTTTAACTGCTCCTGAGCTCTTGTTCTCTCCACCGCCAACTAAGTCGTAATCCTTCTCCAAACTCTTCCAAATCCAAATTAAACCCACTCGAAAAACATGACCGGAACCGTCTCTAAGTGGATAAATCGGTGATGGATACGGGGAAGATAACGACCCTGGTCGTGGCCGAGAAGATCTCGAAGTGAGCTTATGTGAAATGGACCAATGTTGAGGGACAACATTGGCCCTCGGGTGAGGAGGGCGCGATTCCAGTATTCCAGTCATACTGTAAATGTGGCTTTCGATTGCCCGTTCATCTCTTCCTCATGGTTGTACTCCAGTATTTTGGGGTGAGATTGGTGAACTTAGTTCCCAATTCCATCACAATGCTGAGCGTTTTCATCTAGCTGTGCGAGTCCTATCTGTGAATCCTCCCAGATTTGGATCTCTTTTGGTACCACTATGGGATGAGCAAGCACAGTGGAATCACAGGTAGCTGCGGTTTGAAGCTCCGCGACGGGAAGTCGAGGGAGTATATTCAGATATTCACCCAGTCGTCATGGCCGTGTTGGAAGAAGAAGTGGTTCTATTGGAGAGTCTCTAAGGAAGACAACCTCTTCTTCCTAGGGAAGCCCAAAGAGAAGAGTGCATCCTGGGACTTGACTCCGAGCGACCTCGATCGGATCGCCCCTTACATTCAAGCCATCAAAGACTTGAAAGAAGAGGGGCTGGCCGGATGGCACGTGGTGAGGGACTTCATCATGTGTCGCATTAGTCCTTCTAAGGATCGAGTACACCTAATGTGGATGTACTCGGGGACTAATGACTTGACCAGGGACTACAAAGGAGGTAAAGAAATAATCAACTTAACTCTTTTTAGAAGTGGACGGAAGGTGGAGGCTGTCAATGATGTAGAGACCCTGACAATCCCAACGGCGTCGGCCAGTCCCAAGTACCGTTTGTGTTTGTCGGTCTTGAACAAAACATGTGTGAGAGTCAAAACCAACCCTACAGTCGAGATCGGTGAGCTGACCCACTGAGAGAAGCTGCATGGTAAGCTGGGGAACATAAAAAAAATGCTAGAACAGAAAAGTTAGTGGAAAAAAAAGTGCCTTGACAACTAACAGACAGAGGAGTACCGTTAGCTGTCTAAATAGAGATAGGAAAAACAGGAGGTCTTACTGAAGTGAGAGATGTGGAGTCTGGTGTCATGTGGAAAGAGACACCAGAATCTAGAACCCAAGAAGTACCTAGAGGAGTTGTTTGAGCTAGACTGGCAGAACCCACTGAGCTGGAGAGAGCTACTGAATTAGAGCATGACAGAGCTACAGAACAGAGTCACCTTGCTGAGAAGGTCCTGATCCTCCCGTCGAGGAAGGGCCTCCCTGCCCCCCTTGTATCATCTACCTCCACACACCTTGTTTCGTTTTTTTCGCACCGCACAACTCTGATAGCACACCCAAAGTTCTTGTAATAATTGCACTGAACCTCAGTTGGTGCAAAAATAGGAGTGAAAACATACACTTAAGGAGGAAATGTAGTCAAAGCAGAGGCCGTCGGTGTAGTTGAAGAAGAAGGGTTAATAAGCATAGCTGGAACAAACTGTGCTGCTAACCTGCAGCGAAGCTCCTTAGCACGAAGCATCAAAAGAGCCTCGGTGACTATCGGCCGTGGTGAGCGACTCACCACGAAGCGTCAAAAGAGCCTCGGTGACTATCGGTCGTGGTGAGCGACTCAGCAGTTGAGCCCTGACAGGCTCAAACTCTGGGCGAAGACGACAGACGAAGTCATAGAGGTGAAGGCGGTCACGATCCGCCTTCTATACCTTATGACACTCTGGCAGAGTGGAGAAGCCAGCTCGTCAAGCTGGCGCCAGAGACTGGCTAGGTTGCGGAAGAAGTCGTCGATAGAGGAGTCCTCCTAGTGAAGCGTATCCAACTCATGCTGAAGCGAAAAGAACTGAGCATCGTTGCTCCACTGATATCGTTTGCGCAAGTACTCGCAGCTCTGACGAGTGGAACACAGACCAACAATGTCTGGATGGATGGATTCGTCGTTGCTGACCACCAGGATGGCTCGAACACGTGCCTCATTAGCACACCAGCACTGGAATATGTCTATGGCATACGGAAAGGCCTCATCAGCAATGACCTCTGCCTCCTTCTTGGCGGCCCTATCTTCTACAGGAGGTGTAGAAGTAGGCTGTCTGGGAGGAGGCTGAACCGGCGACGACGGACAAGGTCGAGCACTAGTGACATGTCCTCAGAGGCGGAGACCAACAAGCGTGGTCTCCATGAGTGAAGACCATAACCTGTAGTTCGTCCCATGGAGCTTTGTTCCCGAGAATGGGATCACAACTGATGGAACAAAAGCCATCGGTAGGTGGCGTTGGACGGCGCAACGAGCAAGGCAACGAAGTCTAACAGGCGGCGCTGGACAGCGCGGCGGTTAGATCAACATTTTTTTCTCGTTTTTTGGAAGAACTGACACTCTGTTTCTGTAGGATCTTGGGGAATAATTGTCTGTTGTGTGTCCCTCTTGGGATCTCCATACCCTTTATTTATAGTGCCCGAGCGCATCCTCTCCACCGGTCGCCGCCCCTCCTTAGGTCATCACCACCCTCGGACGCCTATCACTGCTCTGAATCCGTCGCCTTCCCGGTCGTCGTGCCCTCGACGCACTGCCCTCGGCCTTGGCACCACTCCACGCCACCGCCTTCGACATTGTGCCCTCGGACGACCGCCCTCGACCTTAGCGCCACTTCTTTGGCCGTTGTTGCCTCCGCGTCATCGCACCAGCTCCTCCCTCGAGCGTCGCCCCCAAGCACCAGCTCCTCCCCAATTGCCACCTGTCTCTCCTCTTCTTCTCCTCCTCCCCATCGAAGCTCCTCCCTTCTCCTCCTCTCCACTGCCGCACCACCAAATCCCGAAGGCCACACCCCGAAGCTCTTCGCGTCAAATTGCCCTCTGCCGCTGCACCGAAGCGCCACCCTCAAGCACCAGCTCCTCCCCCGAGCGTTGCCCCCAAGAGCCGCCTGTCTCTCCTCCTCTTCTCCTCCCTTATCCTCCTTAAGCCGCCGCTGACCCTCGAGCTCCTTCCTCATCAACACCGTCCTGATCCACTAGATCCCGTCTCCAGTGAGCCCTTCTTCCACACAAGACGCCTCAAGCCACCGCCATCGCTCCACTGCACTGCCTAGGCCACCGCCAAGCCGACGCCTGGGTTGCCACCGTGCCCTCATCCCGCTCCTCTTCCTCGCCCGCGATCCACACCGCGCCTCCTCCTGCACCATCAGTTGTCACCCTTGGATCGCCCGCACGCAACCCGGTTGGCCGCCGGTCTGCTCCCGTACGACATGGTCGCAGAGGACCACGCACGACGGGATAGCGACGGCCGGCGGATCGACGACGACGACGGTTCTGAGGTAAGGTTTTTTTTTCTCCGCTTAGGGTTTTGGGTTGGCTCTAATACCATGTAGGATTTTGGAGAATAATTGTCTATTGTGTGTCCCTCTTGGGATCCCCACACCCTTTATTTATAGTGTCAAATATTACAGTCCGACTTTAACACGACATGAACTCTTACCTAAACTATGGACTCTTTCCTAATATCTAATATCTCCAACAGTTTCTATATGAAACCGAACCGTATCTATTGCGTGCGACGGAGGCAGGTGACCAGGCGGCGACCGACGGTGACGGAGGGTCTTGGCCGGTGGTAGCAGCGGCTGTCGGCGGCGCGAGCCGGATAGGCGCGTGGAGGCGCCGACTGCTCTAATCGGGCGTAAGTGGATCCGGAGGCGGAGGGCGCGGATTCGACGACTGAGTGTAGACCAGGCGACGGGGAAGCTTCGGTGGACCAGGCGACACGTGAGATCCGGTAGCACGACGTAGGTTGCGCACGACTCAAGGTCGGCGCAGCGGCGGCGACCGGTGGTGACGGCACAGGAGGCGCCGCATGTGTACGGAGGACCACCGGCGCGCGCTCGGTGGGAGGTGCCACACGAAGGCGTCGGGGGATGGCAGCCTTGATGCGGTAGCGGCGGCATTCGACGACAGCGACAACGGTGGTGGGATGACAACGGAAAGAGCTAGGTTATTGCTCTAACTCTGATACCATATTATAAATATTGTGTGTATATTTATGAGACCCAGTAAATAATATATATAGAGAATACATACGAATATTACAAAAGAATATACTATACACATATAAGAAAATAAAAAAAATCATATTCTAACAAGATCAATGCCATGCCATTGGAGTATTGTACCGCTTCCCGTGTTCGGGAAAGTCGAGCGGAGTAACACGGTGCCAATGCAAGAGGCGTGTTTCCTCGGACGGTTTAGCTGTTCTTTTCAAGTTTTGGAATGTGGCTAGGACGTCCGTATCGTGAGATTGGACTCAGGTACTGTATTCGTGCGCCGTCCAATGTCTCCCAGAAGAACACTACACACGGCGCGATGACGGTTGGTGAACGGTTATGGTCTGACTTAAACTTCGCTTCGAATCACATCTGTTCGCAATGTAATCACCCCGCCCATTTACCATGTAATTAGTACTTTTACCATGTTTTTGAGTTGTATGCATCAAACAATTCACTCCAAAAGTAAGTTGATTAAGAAATATGGACGATATACTTCAACACTACACTTCTCCTTACGTTTGGGTTCCATCAGATATAAAACGTGGACTTGAAGTAGACAATAATAATAATTATTTCTTAAAAAATATTGTGTTGACCATGTCTTAAATTTAGGACCTCTTGATGTTTAACATCATATCGAGTTGCATTATTAATCAGTTCATCTAAAGCCTAATCTGACAAAGAAAGATGAATAGTATAGTTGAACAGAGGCGTCGTCAAATCAATCATATAGGTTAATCTAAAAAAAACAAGAATCTAGGTTAGGATCAACAAGGTGAGAGAAAAGCACATGTTTAAGTTTGGCCGGAAGCCCCTCTTTTTGTTGACCATTCCATCTCCCCGAGGCATCCATCAAATGGTTCTAGGGAGAATTTTTTTATTAAATAATCTTTTTTTAACTTTTATTTTAAAAGTAACCTCCACAAGGCGCACTTTATTTTTAAAAATAATCCTTTTGGTTACGCCACCACCCATGGCGTGACTAAACAACACTGTCACGCCAGCCCGTTTTTGGGTAAACTCTTGTCACGCCATGGGTGGTGGCGTGACAGTGTTGTTTGATCACGCCACGAGTAGTGGCGTGATCAAAGAGGTTTTTTGCGGACTTATCCTATAGCGTGACAAGAGTTTGCCTTAGCGTGACAGTATTGTTTGGTCACGTCATGGGTGGTGGCGTGACCAAAGGGGTTATTTTTAAAAATAAAGTGCACCGGAGGTTAACTTTAAAATAAAAGTTAAAAAAAGATTATTTAATAAAAAAAGTTCTTCTAGGGATCCCCCCCCCCCAAAACCCCCTCTAGGACATCTCCGCTCCGGTCCTGTTAGGCTTCGCAAGGGAAAGTGACCCCATCCATGTCCCGTCGGGGACCGAGCCGCATGAGAGACGAAAAGTATGATTTAAATATTAATTTTTCCTTATTAATACGACTTTAGTTGTTAATTTAGAAACACTTTGTCTACATCTTTTAATATATATCTTAATGTATATTTAAGTTTTAGTCCAAATATAAATGAAAAGAATGCACTGCTCGTATAAAAATCTATAATATATAAACAAAAAGATATTTTTAACTCTTTACTTGGCCCCCGCGGGTCCGTGGGGAGAGGCAGACCCCCGCCCTACTAGCCTAGCGGGCCCCCGCCCCCACTCCCCTGCGGGGGAGTTCCACCCACGCACCCCCTATGGGGATTATCCCCGCAGGTCCCGCCCCCATGAGGAAATTGCCATCCCTACATGGCCCAAATGCGTCGTCGATGTGACATAGGTCGCTAAATTACTAGTAAACATTTGTAAAACATAGACACTATGATTTCATCTTCAATGTTTACTAGATTAGCCTAAGTGCCTCATCGACTACACTTCACTCATTCATAGTGATCCTGATACGGGGTGTCCGATCTTCTCGATGTAGGATCAAAAATAAATCCACACTGACGAGGACTAAAACCTTTGTGTATTGTTTTAATACACAATAAAAGACCATACGTCTTCATGGTCGGAACCCCTAAGGCTAACGACCTCACTGGTCGTAAAGATTCCAGAGGTTAAATTAGGGTACTCTGGTCCGACAAGGTCCTGTACCTAGTCTCCGACCAGGTAACTGCTCGGAAACGCTATGAACTGATATTTATAACTAATCCTGAATATATTATTACCATGCGATGAATATAGCATGTGCTGTATACTTTATACCACACGGTTAGATAATCCTAAAGACACTGACAACAACTACCAGACGGTTTGATGTCTCTCGGGCACTGAACCGTCGCGCAGTTAGACACATTGTTAACTGTGCACTAAGCCCCGACCAGTCGCAACGCTTCACTAGAGACGTCTCCTCCAGGAGTAACTGCCACCCCTTCGGAAGTTACTTAAGCACGAAGCACAGAAGACCAGTGGGTAGAGAGGCAGAGAGCGAAACATCAACACAAGTTCTACAGATCAAGAGGCAAACTGAGACAAGCAAGATAGCAATTTTCACACCCAGTGTAATTAGGATTAGTCCCTAGTCGGGTCAAGAGCACCCCCCCTTTGTAAATCCAGTTCATATCAATAAAGAGTGGTCCCATTTTCTCCCAGGAATTATCGCGTCACTTTCCTCTTTCATTTTCATAAGATCGGCGATTCGATCGTCCACAGCTGGCGCCGTCCGTGGGGAAGAAGATGCAAGTTTCCTAAAGATACTCTCCGCTCATCAAATCCTCGTTCGTTCCCCGTAATCGCTGATGCAAGTATGCCCAGGGTTTGGAATGAGGAGAATTGGTTCGACCTGGCGGACTACGCCGACCTCGACATGGAAGGATGCATCCGTACCATGCAAGAAAACGACATGTCATCCTCCTCCTCCTCCGCCGGTTCGCACCTCGCCGACGTTGGCAAAGTCGACCGAATCGATGAGGATCCACCATTACTACAAGTGGCGCTTCCAGCCATTCTGACCAGCTCGGAATATCCGGAAGCCACTCTAAGCCCAGTCCTTCCGACCGGCCAAACAGGTGATGAAATTTCAGCACCGCAATCCGAGAATCTCTATACTCTCGATGAGATTATGGCTGAAAGATATTCACCTATGGCTTCTGGCAATTCGAGAGCGAGCCAAGACTGTAGCGGTGTCGATGAAACCTCCACCGTCGTAGGCCATGTGGGGATGATAAGGCTCCGCATACGATCGGCGGTTCGTCGGATCAGGCTGAGTCCACCAAGAAGGCCTCAAGAGGTGCTCATCTCCGACCGCTTTCCGTTGTGGAAACTTCTAGCAGAAGTATTAAGAAACTCTCCATTAGTTACGATGGAAGCTTATCGGAAGATCACTACTGGAGGCGTGAGGTCAATGCAATCGGAGATGCAAATCAAGATGCCTTGTACGGTCCTACACACTCTGCCTTATCACCACATATTGATGGAGATGATACGGGCCGTCAAGCACCAACTTCTAGAGGCAACAGAGCTGATCGACGTCCATCAGTTAACTCGCCTGGCACTGCCCCACCAAGAGTAGCTGACAGGACATAACAAATCCGGAGGTCGGAGAAGGTTGAGACTGCGTACACCCACGACGATCTAAACCTCCGAGACCTTCTTAGAATGGCATGACAAAACTTGCGGCGTGTTCAAGATATGTTGAATAATTATAGCCCTGCTTAGCGTAAACTCGAGCTTTGTGCGGCTAGTAGGCCAAGTATCGAAATTCTCCAATGCACCATGCAACGCACGGAAGCATCTTGGGAACAAAGGGTCTCGTGGAGTCAAACCATGACTTCATCCCAACGTTCCTCCCTCGGCAGAGGACAAAGATGGTCATGCCAGGAACAATCGATACCAGACCTCCTCGGCGATTCCGACCAAGGAGTCACGAGGGAGAAGGCTATTCGGTAGCCACTCCCCACCACGTCGGGAAGAACCACCGCTTGGACTCGACGATCTCCGACATCGCCTAAATCAAGCGAGCGATCGAAGGCATCATATCAATGTCTACGACCGGATCGGCACACCGGACCTCCAGTTTTCCAACCTTAGGAACTGGTCTCCGACCGATTACAATCCGGCACCTTTTCAAAGAAGGCGCCATGAATCGATCACGGGTTGTCGAGCCTTCTCTACAGGGCTCCAAGCTGTGCGTTGGCCTAACTGGTTCCGACCAGCCAACTTGGACAAGTTCAATGGGACCCAAAACCCATTGGAGTTTCTCCAAATATACACCACCGCCAACAGAGCTACTGGTGGTGATGAGAATGTGATGGCTAACTATTTACCCACTATGCTCGAAGGGTTTGCCCGGTCGTGGTTATTAAACCTAAAAATAATTCTGAAATTCGGGAAAATCCTTTTATTCATCATTTCATGTGATTTGTAAACTTCCCGGGGTTCGTTCTCCTTCATACGAACTCCGATTTCGTCGATTCAAATTTCTAAATTCATATAAGTTCAAGATCTAGCTAACTCAACCAAAATTATTTAATTTGGAGTTCATTTGAATTTTGTTTGAATTTGGCTTATTTTCACGTATAGATTTCAACGACTTCGGAGAGTCAGGTTTCGACGCCGTTTGAGAACAACTAATTGGGCAAGGCAAGTTACATCTTTGATCATATTTGACCATATTATTTCAAATTATTTAAATTATATTTTAAATTTTTGTTGCATGCTTATTTCTATTCAATGTAATTTAAATTCCTGTTTTTAAATTATAGTTATGCCTAATTCCTTTGTACAACCAAATTTTGACAATGAATAGACATACCTTGACACCTTAGATAGAAATCTAGTTTATTCAATAGTATAAACTAGAACATTTTGAGAAAAATTATGCTTAGCCATGCTTAGGCCTAAAATATTTGATTTGGGGAATTTCAGCCAAAAATCAAATGTTGTTTAATTTGTACCCTTGGCATTGGTATGTCATGGGAGTTTACAAATGCTTTTAAAAATAAAATAAAACTAAATGATGGTTTGGACTTGGGCAAAAATGGATGGTTGGAGGGTGCAGGTTTTTTCAATCTGGGTAGGATTGAGACCCAGGGTTTTTGGAAGTTGCCCAAGTCAGTTAAGGACCGGTCTTCGAGCGTATTTTGCTACGCCTCACCGTACCACCACAAGTCTGGCATGGGACAGACTTGGCTAACTAATTTGCGAAATTCCATCGTGGTTATGCCATGTTGATGTGTGGGCGTCAGAATGACCTACTTTTATGTATTCCCACATGGCGCACGAGGGGGCTTGAATCTGGCGGGTGGTTAGCCCAGTGGAAGCAAAACCTTAGCGAGGCGGGACCACAGTGGGATGATGCATTGTAAAGACCTCATGATAATCACTTAGTCGTACACCTACAGAAGTGTGTGAGCGGACAGTACAAGTTGATTATCTCTTGTGGGTAAAGTTGTACAACCTCTGTGGAGTGTAAAACTATTCGAATAGTCGCGTCTGTGGTCAAGGGCATGCTTAGCAAAGCCACTTCAAGTTAGACTTTGATTTTGTTTTTCAAAATGTTTTATAAAACAGTTTAAGACATGGATGGGTGTCCATGAGAAAAGTTATGGGTTGAAGCCCCAGGTTGGTGCTCGTGTTTATGTTGGTGTTAGGTTGGTGCCTACACTAGCTTTATTAGTTTAGTTAAAACTCAATTTTAGTTATTGAAAAATTGGAGCTTTTGAACTTAGTATTGTATTTAAATTGTTAAATATTGCTTTTGCACAAATAAACCTATAAGCCATCCTTTGTTACATCCATACATACATTAACTCTGTTATTGGGTGTAACTTGCGAGCACAGAAATTGTGCTCATCCTTGCTTTATGCAAATAAATTTCAGAGGAGAAGGACTTTGCTACCGGTGTGGATCTCGACTACTAGGCTGCTACCCCAGTCGATTGCCTGTGGCAGATCAGCTGGACTCCACTACTTCGTCTTCCGCTGTGTTCTTTATTGTTGGCTTGTAAGTATTTTTGGTAATAAACTCTGTTGATTATTAATATAATTGTGCGATTTATGGATGTTACCATATCTGTTTACTATGTGAACTAGCTACTAATCATGGGACTAGTTCAAAAATACACAGAGGATTTGGGGTGTTAATCTCAGGTCCGACAAAGTGACCCAAAGCACACAACACCCCCAGAAACACCAGCCACCCCCAAGTCGTGCAAAAATTTCCGCCAAAAAGGGCGAAATATCTACCACGTCGAAGCGGGCTAAACCCTCGAGGGGGCCAAGCGAGGCGGTCGGACAGGCCGCAGCCGCGAGAGAGGTCGCGGACACCAGGGCGGACGGCGTCCGGACGCTCGCGGCGGAACCGAAGTCATCACAGCGTACTGTGACCTCCATGATGAATGCTCGCACACAACCGTGGACTGCCACACCATTGCGGCCATGCATGACTACATGAGCGTGACCAACAACGGCCACAAGACCCAGGGGCACGGGCAGCAATTTACTGCCCGCCCTGCGCGCCATGCATTGAGGGGGGCCATGCCGAGCCACGTCAAAGGGTCATAAACATGATCTCGGGAGGATCTTCGCTCGGCATGACATCGAAAAGGCAACGATGCGCTTATGCCCGACAAATTCACCACGTCGCAGCATGGCCTGCATGCAGACCACCCCAGTACACCGAAGTGCCCATCACTTTCGGCCCTAAGGACGCGAAAGGAATATACTTCCCCCACCAAGACCCCCTCATCATCTCTGCCAGCATCGTGGACTTCGAAGTCAGGCGTGTCCTCGTGGATGGGGGAAGCTCCGCGGACCTCCTGTTCGCGGAGGCCTTCGACAAAATGATGATTCCAAGGGATCACTTGTCAGCCCCAGGCATACCCCTTGTGGGTTTCAGGGGGCGACCCGTGAGGGCCTTGGGACAAATAGACCTAGTTGTCACCTTCAGCGACGGCTTTGCCTCCCGCACTGAAGGCATCGCCTTCTACGTGGTCCACATGCCCTATCAGTACAACGCCATCCTTGACCGAGCAATGTTGAATGCCTTCGGCGCAATCCCTCATCACAATTACATGTGCATGAAGATCCCCGTGTCGGAGGGTGTCATCATGGTGTGGGGCGACCAGGACCTAGCTCGGCAGATCGAGCTAGAAGCAAACCAACCCGCCCGACACGTCCATGCGGTCGAAGCCAAGGCACTCGCCCCAGCGGAGGCCTCCTCCGGCAAATGGGCTCCGAAGGCCCGGCCAGAGGGGCAATTGCAGAGGATACCCTTGAGGGATTCCTCCCCAGAAAAAACAGTCGCCTTAGGGGCAGAACTCCCAGCGGAAGAACACAGCGCCATCTTCGAGGTGCTCTGCGTCAACACAGATGTTTTTGCATGGAGCCCGGAGGACATACCGGGGGTGGCCTGGGAGATGATGGAGCATCGCCTCACCATCCGAAGCGACGCAACATCCAATAAGCAAAAGTTCTGTGACATGATCTTGGGGCGCGCCGGCGACCAAGGCGAAATAGCCAAGCTGCTAAAGGCGGGGGTCATTCGCGAAGTCAAGCACTCTGAGTGGCTGGCCAACCCCGTCCTAGTCCAAAAGAGCATAGGCAAATGGCGCATGTGCGTCGACTTCACCGACCTCAACAAGGCATCCCCAAAGGACGACTTCCCCCTGCCTCGCATTGATCAGCTGGTGGACGCCACGTCCGGCTGCGAGTTAATGAGCTTCCTCGACGCCTACTCCAGGTATCATCAGATATTTATGGCCAAGGAAGATGAGGCAAAGACCACATTCATCACCCCCATCGGGACTTATTGCTTCCACCGTATGCCCTTCGGCCTCAAAAATGCCGGAGCAACCTTCGCCTGTCTCATCACTAAGGTGCTCACAGAGCAGCTCGGGCACAATGTCGAAACATACGTTGACGACATAGTAGTCAAGAGCAAGCTTGTGGGCTCCCACGCGGGAGACCTGCAGGAGATCTTCGCTAATCTTCGGAGGGAGGGAATCAAGCTCAACCCAGAAAAGTGCGCCTTCGGGGTCAAAGCAGGCAAGTTGCTGGAATTCCTCGTTTCAGAGAGGGGCATAGAGGCCAACCCCGAGAAAATCAGAGCCATACAAGAAATGGAGCCACCTCGCATGGCTTGAGAAGTGCAGCGGCTGACGGGCCGTCTTGCCGCCCTCAGCCGATTCTTGTCTCGATCGGCCGAACGAGCCCTACATTTCCTCAAAACCCTCTGAGGCGCAGAGCCATTCCGGTGGACCGAAGCATGCCAAGCGGCCTTCGAAGACCTCAAGCACTACCTCAACCAGCTTCCAAGCTTAACCAGCCCAAGCCCTGGCGCATAGCTCCTATTGTACCTTGCTGCCCGTTCGGCGGCAATCAGTGCAGTCCTCGTCCAGGAAGAGAGCGGCCAGCGCCCTGTGTACTACGTATCAGAGGTCCTCCAGGGGGCCAAGGTCCGATACACAGAGCTCGAAAAGCTGGCGTACGCCTTGCTCATGGCATCGCGGAAACTCCGGCACTATTTCCTGGCACACGCCATTGTAGTCCCGACATCCTACCCCCGGCCCTCATGCTTCGCAACAATGATGCGTCGAGACGCATCAGCAAGTGGGCGGCGGAGCTTGCACCCTTTGACATTACCTTTCAAGCACGCACCGCCATCAAGTCGCAGTCCCTGGCTAACTTCGTCACCGAGTGGATTCCTCAAGCTGAAGGTCAATCCCCAAGTCCCGTTGAGGCACCACAGACAGTCCACACTGATGGGTCCTGGTGCGCGATGGGGGCGTCGGCATTGCCATTTTAGTCGCCCAGACGGTACCGGCTTCGTCAGACGTATACGTCTCAACCCCACAACCAACAACGCCTCAGAATACGAGGCCTTACTGTTGAGCCTCCGCAAAGCAAAAATATTGGGCGCCAAGCACATCGTGGTCAAGAGCAACTCCCGCCTCATGGCGGGACACTTTGACAAAAGTTTCATGACCAGGGATCACGAGAAGGCCCGATACCTAGTGGCGGCACGAGCCGCAACAAAAGACTTCCTCGGCATCACCGTGCAAGCCATCCCAAGGGGCGACAACGAGGCGGCGGACAAGCTCGCAAAAATGGCGAGCTCCGGCAGCCAATCACAGCCAAAAGTTTTCTTCGAAGTGCTTCGTGCCCCATCGGTCACACCGGAGAAACAAGGGGCTCCGCCCGAAGCACAAGGGGCTGAGCCCGAAACATGCGGCGAGGTTACAGAAGAACAAGGGGCTGCGCGCCCCGTATTGCTGATCGGTGAAGCATACTGGCAAGGTGCAATCACTAGCTACCTCACAGGCGAGGAACCAAAAGACCCAGCTGAAGCAAAGCGGCTCAGGCACCACTCCAGAAATTACTACGTCATCGGAGGTGAACTGTACAAAGGGGGTGTCTGCACCCCCTACCTCCGATGCATATCACAGCAAAAAGGCCAAGAATTACTTAGGGAGATTCACGCGGGGGACTGTGGTGCCCACTGAGCCCCCATGACCTCGTGGCAAGGGCCTTCGCTAAGGCTCAGATTGCCTCTTGCACTTCAAGACGCCCAGACCTTATCCGGTATTTGCTAAGGTTGCCAATTGTAACTGCCCAAAATTTCAATTTTGGTTAAAGTTTAAAACTTATTTGAATTTGTGAATTTTCAGAAATTTTAAAAGCTTTTTCCTAATGTTTTAAAGCTAAAATAATTTAATTACAAAATCTATTATCAAGTTTAAGTTGGGAATAATTTTATTAAGTCTAAAATGTCTCTAAGGATTTATGAGAATTTTTGTAGAATTTTTGGACTCTTTTGCTATTTTCTAAGTCTAAAAGGAATTAATCAGATTATTTAAAATAGAAAATCAAAATAAAATCCTACTTGAGTGCTTGGGCGAAAGTCTCGGCCCATCTCCTCTCTCCACGCGTGCGGCCCATTTCAGCCCACTACTCCACCCGCGCCTCCTCTCTCTCCGCCCTTGATCGCCCATCAAGACGCCGCGTCGCTTCCACGCCACCCGTCTTCTCCGCACCGTCGAAGCAAGATCCGACGGCCCGCGTCATCGTCTTCCCGCGTTCTTCTCCAGCGGTCAAAGCCGACCGCCATTTTTCGCTCATGGCGAGCTCATGCTTGGCTGCCTCATTCCAAGACCGCCTCCAACCGCGATCGCCTTCAATGGCCGCGCCCGCCTCGCCGTCTCACGCTTCCTTTCCCCTTTTTTCTCGCGAGCGCGCGCTCAGCGCCCGCAACCGCCGCGCCACTACCCCCTCCCTCCTCCGCGCCGCCGGACCTCCCGGCGCCTATAAAGGCCGCCTTTGGGGCGCCATCACCCCAAACCCAACGCCCCTCTCACTCGCTCCTCGCGTGTACTCGCCGGAATCGAAGAAATTGTCGCCGTCGGTCCGAAGATCGGAGCTCAATTCGCCGCCGTGGGCGACGCCGCGTCCTCGCCGCCACCACCATTCGCATCGTCTGGCGCGCGAAGCTTTACGCCGCTCATGGGAGAACACCGAAGCGCTGTGTCGCCTTCCACCGTAGCGCGCCACCGCTCTTTGCTGCGCCGCCGCCTGCCCCTGCCTGCGTCGATTGGGTGGCGCGCGAACCCGTGATCTCCTCTCTCTTTCGCGATCTCACGCGCCGCTGCAGTGCATTAGCGCCGAGCGACCCTAGGTCTCGCAGCGTGCCGCCCGCGCCATCGCCGTGGCCTTGCCGCGCGTGCGGCGCCACGCCTGGCGCCACGCAGCGCCACGCCACGCTTAATCACGTGGCCGCCTCGTGGCGACCCATCGCACGCGCGCGCCACCTTCCGTCGCAAGCCCGTGGACTTGGTCGCATGGACCGTGTCTCGACACGAGGGTCCCACTATCATATTTTAATTTTATTTATTTAATTACCGAAAACCTCAGGGCTGACGTCACCATGCGCAATAATTGGAGTTTCCTTTAGAAAAATAATTCAGGAAATCCTTTTAAATTACAGATTTAGGATTTAAATTGTAAAATTCATAACTTTTGCATCCTAACTCCGAATTAGGTGATTCCAACTTCTAAAATTTTATAAAATTAATACCCAGATAAATAAAATATGAAAATTTGAATTGGAGTAGGTTTGAACTGTCTATTTGAATTTGAAATAATTTAAACTACTAATTTAGGAATTAAACTTGTAAAATTCATATCTTTTGAATCATAATTCCAAATTGGATGATTTCAGTTGCTAAAATCTTAGAAAACTATTATCTAACTAAATAAAATATAGTTATTCAATTAGGAGTTCAGTTTAGTTCTGTTTTAGAATTTAGAAATTCATTCAAATCCAAATTTAGGTTAACATTTGTAAAATTCATATCCTCTGAATTCCAACTTCAAATTTAGTGAATTAAATTTCTAAAATTTTATAAAAAGATTATCTAGCTTAATAAAGTAAGATTAGTTTATTTGGAATTAGTTTAAATTGCCATTTTGAAGTTGAAACTATTTAAATTGCAAATTTAGGATTTAAACTTGCAAAATTCATGGCTTTTATTTCTGTTTCCAAATTGAGTGTTCAAATTTATAAAATCTTATAAAATTATTATCTAGCCAAATAAAATATAATTATTTTATTTGGAGTTAGTTAAACTGTCGTCTTGTATTTATTTGAGTTTCAATTGATTGTCGTATTTTCACATTTAGATTACGACGATTCCGGGGAATTTGATTCTTCCGAAGCTTTAGAATTTCAAGACTTCAGCGAAGGCAAGTTACACTTTGACCATGTTGCACCTACTATGTTAAAGTTATTTAATTCAGTTTTTAAAATTATTATTGCATGCATATTTTTAGTCAATTATTTTAATACCTTGTTTAAATGCTTAGTTATTCCATTTGTTGTTGTATGGCCAACCTTGAATATTGAAATATCATCCTTGTCACCATAGATAAATTGTTTGGAAATGCTTAGCAAATACTCAAACCATGATTTTGATTTTGGGAGGATTTAGCCAAGCCAAATCATTACAAATTTGTTTAAACTTGAACCTATGGTATTGTTTTACCATAGTGTTATTGTAAAGGTGGTTTTACTAAATAAAATAAAGATGGTTTGGACTTGGGCGTAACGGATGAAAGGTGGGTGCGAGGTTTATGCGGGTTTAATCTGGTTAGGATTAAAGCCCGAGGTTTAATTGGAAAGACGCCCAAGTCAATTAAGGACCGGCCTTTGGCGTTCCTTTGCTATGCCAAAACGTACCACCACATGTCCTGTATGGGAAGGACACGGCTTAATAATTTGGGATACCTCATAGATATTCGTGCCATGTTGTATGAGTGGGTGTTGGTTAGAGCAGTAGTCCCACATGGCGCAAGAGGGCTTCCGGAGGATGGTTAGTCAATGGAAGTGAAACCTTAGCGGGCATGAGTATTGTGAGGTAGATCATTATAACGACCTTGTGATATTTGCTCTGTCACACGCCTTAGGAAGCGTGGATTGGCCGACACAAAGGGTATAATATCTCGTGTGGGTAAAAGCTGTACAAACTCTGCGAGTAGAAAACTATTGAATAGCGCGTCATGATCATGGACATGCTAGCAAAGCCACTTTGAGTTAGACTTGTTTTTGGTTTTAAAATGAATTCAACGGATGTTTCGGGATGGTTAGTCTGTGGGAAAATTAGGCGGTTAGCCATTGTGCTTGGAGGATATCCATCACCTTTCTTGGAGGTTATCCACATTATTCAATTGTCATTTAAAATATGATTTTAATTAATGTATGAAAATGGCCTTGCAATCTATTATGATTATTTAAATTAAACTGCTGCTTTACGCAAAATAACCCTGCCAATGTCCTTTGTTTACCTTATGCATGCATTACAATTCCATATTGGGTGTAACTTGCGAGCACTAGTAGTTGTGCTCATGCTTGCTTTATGCAACAAAATTTCGGAGAAGACTACTATCGGGACGGTGAGGACACCGGCGCTAAGCTCGCCCAGACGATTACTGTGGCGGATCGTTCGCCTACTACTATCTTTTTATTTCCGCTGTGTTATTTACTTCTTTATTTGGCTTCATGCCCAATTGTATCGAACTCTGATTTACTATTAATGAAATGCGAGATTTGGTTATGTTATCATTTTTGTAACTGTGTACACCGGAAATCCTGGACTGGTGTATGAACACAGAGGGTTCGGGATCTTTCGTTCCCGGGTCCGACACCAATGGGCTACCCATAACCCCAAGGCACCCGTAGTCTCGCTACAGCCGCTACCCCCAGTTTGGCCCTTCGCGCGGTGGGGGCTCGACATAATCGGCCCGTTCCCAGCGGCAAAGGGCAACCTCCGGTTCGCATTCGTTGCTATCGAGTACTTCTCCAGGTAGGTGTAGGCCGAGCCCATGGCCAATATAACAGCCGCTGCGGCCCAGCAATTTGCCTGGAGGAACATCATCTACAAATACGGAGTGCCACGCGACATCGTCACCGACAATGGCACTCAATTCGACTCCGCGGCCTTCAAAGCATTTTGCCAGAGCCTCAGAATCACCGTATGCTTCACGTCAGTGGGGCACCCCGAGTCGAACAGGCCGTCGAGAGAGCTAACGGCAACTTGCTAGTAGGCCTCACCAAGCGCCTGGTGGGATTACCAAAGGGGCTCTGGCCCGAAGAACTCTAGAAAGCCCTATGGGCACTTCTCACTACACCAACAAGGGCCACATGCTTCTCCCCTTGCAAGCTGTTATTCGGCGATGAAGCAATGACCCCAGCCGAGCTCACGGCAAGGTCCCTCCGAACAACACAGGATCTCAACCCTGCAAGTAGAGAAATTTCCCTCGACCTAACCGAGGAGAATCGTGTACAAGTCATTTCCACCATGGCAAATTACGCGGAGGGAGTCGCGAAGACGTACAACAAAAAGGTCAGAATCCACCCCCTCGCACCAGGCGACATGGTCCTCAAGCGAGCCACTAATACCGCAGCACTAGGCAAGCTCGAGTCCAAGTAGGAAGGGACATACATCATCACCTGAAGCACAAGGGCGGGATCATACTACATCGCCACCCCGGAGGGGCAGCCGCTCGAGCATACCTGGAAGGCCAAGAGTCTCCGCAAGTTCTACCCCTAGAACATTTTGTGTTGTAAAACAAACCCGGCTGCGCCCGGGCAATCGCCACCCTACTAGTCCAGCCAGGGGCGGGGGGGGGGGGCGCTGTACAAACACATGTATGATTTTGGGCGCTTTGTCCCCGTGTAATGAGCAGGGCACAGGCCACTCAACAAAAAGTATAAATAAAGACACCGCGCATGACCTTCGGCCCCGGTGCACACAGATGCCCTCCGAAGGCTCGAGTGTATAAACAGACACCGCGTATGGCCTTCGGCCCCGGTGCACACCGATGCCCTCTGCGGGCTCGAGTGTATAAAGACACCGCGCATGGTCTTCGGCCCTGGTGCACACTGATGCCCTTCGTAGGATCGAGTATATAATCAGACACCGCGCATGGCCTTCGGCCCCGATGCACACCGATGCCCTCCGCAGGCTCGAGTGTATAAAGACACCGCGCATGCCCTTCGGCCCCGGTGCACACTGATGCCCTCCGCTGGCTCGAGTGTATAAATAGACATTGCGCATGGCCTTCGGCCCCGGTGCACACCGATGCCCTCCGTAGGCTCGAGTGTATAAACAGACACCGCGCATGGCCTTCGGCCCTGGTGCACACTGATGCCCTCCGCAGGCTCGAGTGTATAAACAAACACCACGCATGGCCTTTGGCCCCGGTGCACACTGATGCCCTCCGCAGGATCGAGTGTATAAAGACACCGCGCATGGCCTTCGGCCTTGGTGCACACTGATGCCCTCCGCAGGCTCGAGTGTATAAACAGACACCGCGCATGGCCTTCGGCCTCGGTGCACACCGATGCCCTCCGCAGGTTCGAGTGTATAAAGACATCGTGCATGGCCTTTGGCCCCGGTGCACACCGATACTCCCCGCATGCTCGTTGTATAAATAAAGACACCGCGTATAGCATTTGGCCCCGGTGCACACAAATTGTATCAAGACAAAGACGACGCGCAAAGCTGACCCTGGTACGAAGCGTTCTTTGGAACAAATCGCACTAGGGGGGACGACATCGATCTTCGCCCCCCCCCCGGCGCAAAAGTAAAAGTTAGGGCTCCACGGAGCCCTATCTAAAAAAGTATGGGAGACGGCGCGAGGCTTCGCCTCCCCCTTGCAAAAGCAGAAGTTAGGGCTTCACGGAGCCCTATCTAAAAAAGTATAGGGGATGGTGCGAGGCTTCGCCTCCCCCTCGCAAAAACAAAAGGTAGGGCTCCACAGAGCCCTATCTAAAAAAGTGTGGGGGACGTGAGACTTCGCCTCCCCCTCGCAAAAGCAAAAGTTAGAGCCCCACGGAGCCCTATCTAAAAAAGCATGGGGGACGGCGCAAGGCTTCGTCTCCCCCCTCGCAAAAGCAAAAGGTAGGGCTCCACGGAGCCCTATCTAAAAAAGTATGGGGAACGAAGCGAGGCTTCGCCTCCCCCTCGCAAAAGCAAATGTTAGGGCTCCATAGAGCCCTATCTAAAAAAGTATGGTGGACGGCGCGAGACTTCGCCTTCCCCTCGTAAAAACAAAATATAGGGCTCCACGAAGCCCTATCTAAAAAAGTATGGGGGACAGCGCGAGGCTTCGCCTCCCCCTCGCAAAAGCAAACGTTAGGGCTCCACGGAGCCCTATCTAAAAAAGTATGAGGGACAGCGCGAGGCTTCGCCTCCCCCTTGCAAAAAAATAGAGGGCTCCACGAAGCCCTATCTAAAACGACAACTCAGCGACACTTTGTCTACCGCATACAATCACACCACTTTTATTGAGCTCAGCACAACACATACATACCTTACAGCGGTTCGATAAAAAGAAAACGCAAAAAATAATTAGTACAATTCAAATCTCTACCACAGTGCACTATAGCAATTAACGTACACCTACGGAGTGAAGTCCCACTCCTCCTTGCGTGTCGCCCACTCTGGCGGTTCCTCATCCAATGCCCCGGTGGCCATTAACTCCGCATATTCTCCCTGCACGGCCAAATCCTCGGGCGTGTCAGACGAGCTCGCCGAAGCCTCCATTGGCACAGGCGGCGGCGGCGAGGGCCCCTCGGACGTAGCTACAACTCCCTTGCGCTCCTAGAAGACCCGCATCTCCTCACGCGCCCTCGCAGCCTCCCACTGGGTTAGACTTCTTCCATCGCTGCCACTTGGCGCCATGGCACGTGACGCCCCGGTAATAGATCCTTAGAGGCCACTTCAACAAAACCTCACGCTCCTCCTTTGATGCCCACGTAGGAACAGTGGTCTTGGTCCTTCGCCCCATGGGAGGCCGAGGACCCCTCCGTGCGGCGTGCTTAAATAGGCATCGTTCTCCCTGTACAGACCACGAGGTACGACTTCAAATAGCAATCGAAGCCAGGACAAAACACACGATCGCAGACCAAAAGCATTTCATTCAACAGCAGGAGGTCGTTACACAAAAAGGGGTTTTCCTAATTGGAGCCCCAAGCGGAGCGAGAAAAATACAAAGCGAAGTCCTAAACTAGTTTAAAAGTTTGAGCCGCTTCTGGCAAGTAGATGGTCATACCTTGTCTCTGTGAGTGGACCCCCGCTTGCCCCCTTCTGGGACTTCAACTGAAGCCGCCACTGGTGCCTTCCCTTTAGCCTTCTTCGCCTGCACCACCCGAAAAGACCCAGTCGCATCTTCGTGACCGCGCCGCACCCAGTAGTCCTCCAGTAGGACCTTGCTTGCCCTGTGTGTGCGGCGCTCCACGTTCGCCGGCTCCTCGGCAGTGGCTACGGCGACCGAACGGGTGGCGAGGGCATCTATGTGCGCACATCCCGCCTTGTCGAGGGTGGCTAGGGTCGTGCACCAAGCCACCTTCGCACAGTGATCTCCATACGTGTGGGCCGTCAGCACATACACCTGCCCAACGCGGCGAAGGCGTTCGAGCGTGATGTCCATCTCCACCGGTCGATGACACCTCTCGAGAGGCACCGCGCCGAGCTGCGACATGGCCTCCTCAAGAGTCTCAAGAGCCTGAAAGGCAGCGAGTCCCACAGAGTTCGATAGCTCGCGCTCTATCTTGATCTCCTCCTCAAGGAGCACCCGCGATCTCCGCGATGCATCCAAATCAGCCTGAAGGCCGGTGCACTCCGCTTCAAGGCCCGCCACCTGACCCTCCAGCGCCTTCACTCTCACTGCAAGAGAATCGCGCTCACTGCTGACAACCTCATTTTGGGCATGCTCTGCGTCCACCCGGCTCTGGATCTTGGCGAAGCATCGTACAATATCGCCATCCAGCGCCCGTGAGAGCATCAAGGTCTGCGCAATAAATGAAGCTCAGCAACAAGCAAACAGAACAAAGGTGGTCGCAAAGCACCCACAAACCTTCACAGCGTTCGCCTCAACGCTCCAGAGTATGTCCCTCAGGGTCATCTTTTTTAAGAACTCCGGAAGGAGGGGCAAAGAAACGAAGTTTCCCACCGCCCCGCATATCGTAGCGGCGCCGCGGCTAACCTTGGAGTTCGCATTGCACATGGGGGGATGTCAACGGTGCCCGCGGCAGCCGTAGTAGGCGCTGGCGGGCGGGGAGCCCCAGAGCCCACAGAGCTAGCTGCGTCATTGTTGGCCGCAGCATCCCCGTCAGATCCGGGCCCCCCGTCGACTGCCCTACTCGGATCGTCGGCCACCTCTGCACGGACAAGCAAGGACCAGACTAACAATTAACACCATAGACGGAATAATGCACATACCTATGGGCGACCGCGGAGTAGGAGGGGCGTCCGTGGCGACGCCGTCACGCCCCGGAGTGGACGGGGTGTCCATAGTGACCTCGGCGCCCCCGGCGTATACGCACGACGGGGTGTCATCACTAGATGACTCGCAAAAAACAACGCCCATCAGGCCGAACGCGCCCATTGCTTTGGCCACCTCCGCCTTGGGGTGCCCCGTCGCGTCCCCTAAAACGGCCTCCTCGGCCGAACCAGCGTGCTCATCCGAGGAAGAGCTGCTAGACCCCAAGGACTCCATCTGCTCCTCGGCCTCCGCCAACCTCTTGGCGGGCCGACCCACATCCTCCGCGACTTCAGAGGGGCCGTCCACGTTGCGAGGACAAAGGCGACCTGTGATGCTGCCGCCTGTCGGTCGAGCCCTTGACCTCGGCCGGGCGAGCATGTTTCCTTATCCTAGCGTCCGGGTCCAAACGCTCGGAAAGACGAATCGATGAAGCGTACGCCCGGTTGAGCCGACTCTCCCACACAACAAGCACGCGCTTCGAATGCTCTTCACCCGTATACGGCCCTAGAAGTACCTCCGCAGCACGGGTCGCCTCGGTAATAGGCGCAACTGTCGAGGCATCACCAACACAACAATCAAAAGGTATATAAAAAAGAGCAAAGATAGGCCGAGATCTGCACCTTCGCGTCCTTTAACAGTAAGGATCGGACACCCATACTTTGAAGCCCCAACCTCTACACTCCAATCTTGGGCCAAGGGCCAGATGCCGAAGGCGCAGAACTCCTCCACTAGGTCTCGGGTGGAGAGGTGCTTCGTCACATCCAGCAAAAGCTGGAGGAGGGCCTCCTCCCTCGCGTTAAGATCAATCACGGGGCTGGCGATAAGTTGTATCGGTCCGCCCCGTAATTGTAAACCATCCTCCGCCGGGGATGTGTGGTAGAACCACCGTCGAGTCCAATCTGTGTCCCAGTGGTTCCGCTCCGCCGGGGTAGGCAGGTACATCTGGCATCGGGTCCTCGGCTGGAAGTTCACGCTGCCAAAGTTCAGCGTCTCGCCTGTGCTTTTATTTTTCTTCGGTTGGCAGCGTCCGTCGTGAAGATAGGCGAACAGGCGCCCCTCGCCGCTGGCTCCGACCGCTCGCAGCATCCATTCAAACACCCCCAGCTTCACGGTAGAGTTCGGCGTCAGCTGCGCTAACTCCACCCCATACAGCCGAAGCACCACTGAAGTTAGAGTGACGCACGGCAAACGAAGGCCAACGTCAAAGAAAGCAACGAAGGTCACCGCCTCGTCCTTCCGAGGGGTTGGGATGGTCTCCATCCCGGGGGCGCGGACCTTCTCGAGGCTCTCCAACTTGCCCTAGTCGACGAGAGTGCGAAGCACAAGATCTGTCACGGTGGACCTCCCCAAATTGCTCGTGTACACTGCTTCCCCAGCATTTTCCTTAGCTCGCTTCGTCACGGCCGAAGCCACAATGCGGACCCTCGCAAGCAAAGCGAAGCACCACAAGAACGAAATGCAACAGATTGGAACTAGGAAAGTGGGAGTAGACGGGAGCGTGGAGGGAGAGACCACATATTTATAGGCTGGCGGAACGAGCGAGAAGAAGACGAGGCGCCAAGGGCCACTCTGCGCACGCCACGTGGAGCAACTCTGCAGCAAGCCTGACACCATCACAGCGCACGCCACCCAACGCCGGCGCGTGGAACTCCAACGGGTGCCAAACGGCGCCATCATAGCGCACGATACCCCAGAAGTCAGCATCCTTCAACAACGGATCGCCTTTGCGAGCCCTTCTAAGAGACGCTTCGCTAAGCCAGAGGGGACAGTGTGCCTGGAACCCTCTGGGAGAACGGCGCGGTTTCAGCCATGGCGAAGTAGGACCTCGACCATGAGAGGCTTGTCGTAGGGGTGGCCCACCGGCCTCACAGCACAGGCAATGCACGAAGGGGTCCCCGAACGACCCGAAGGTGTTTCAGAAGGACTTGAAGGCGATCCCGAAGGTGCCCTTTGGAGGGGCCCCGAAAGACCCAAAGGTGGTTTGAAGGCACCGAAGGCGACTCGGAGATGCCCTTCGGAGGGGCCCTCGAAGGTGTCCCCGAAACCTCCGAAGGGAACCCGAAGGCCCCGAAGGCGTTCCCGAAGGTGCCCTCCGAAGGGGTCCCAAAGGCTCCCCGATGGCGGTCTCCGAAGGGGCCTCGCGACCACCCTTGAAGGGCGCAAAGACAATAGGACATGTGGACCAGGCTCACTCCCCAGGTGGACTAGGGCCAAGAGGGTCTACCGTGCGCCAGGGGCTACGCATAGGCTAGGAAAGACCCCTACTACCCCTATGGTAGTTGTACCTTTTTAGAGATACATGTGTGATTTTAGATACTTGGTTGGGAGGCTATAAATAGCCTCCCCCTCATGTAACAAGGTGGATACAAATTTTTTGGCAATTTATACAAGCATACTTTTAGCCAGAACCCCTTCTCCCGGGACCCTTTGGCCCCTCGCTTTGACGCCGGGGGTCCCTCCTTTTCATTGTCTAGTCTTTTAACTACGACAGTTGGCGCCGTCCGTGGGGTTCGACAGAGAAGTCACAAGAGCACAAGACACCAGATGGCCCCCTGCAAGGCCACAGCCAAAGTTTCGGCGGCCGAAGCGGCAACGGCAGCCGCGGCCCCAAGCACCCCAAGAGCCAAGCGGAGCAGGACCTCTGCGGTTGCAGCAACCATAGCTCGAGCCGCGGAAGAAGAAGCAAACAACTCCACTCAGGGGGACATCGTCGGAGACGACACCCGATCAAGAGGCATCCTCCTCGACAATCGCCCTCGGGTCCACCCTTCAGAGCCGTGGGGGTGACCAGAGGCCTCTGGCTCTTGATGAGGGGTGGTGACCTTGGCGAGATGCTCACCCTCAGAGCTTCTGGGAGGCAACCTGCATAACATCGGCATCAGCGGGCGGCCTGCATGTGAACACAATCCCAGAGTGGATCCTCCGGCGATCGCACCCAACCCAGACCCAACCCTGTTGCTCCGGGGAGACCCTAATTCCCCGTTGAGCATGGGACTCGAAGCATTGCGCTGTCCGAAGGATTTCAAAATACATGACGTCGCACCCTTTGAAGGTTGTACCGACCCCTTAAAATTTCTCCTGTGTACAAAATGACAGTAGAGACCGCAAGAGGGGACGGCACAATGAAGATCAAAAACATCTCGCTCGCCTTCTAAGACGTCGCTCTCACATAGTTCTTTACCATCGCCCTTGATCTATATACGTATGGAAGCGGCTACGCTTTCTTGGACGCAACAACTTTCTTGATAGCTACATCGAGCCAATCATCCGGGCACAGACTAGTCAGAGACGGGCGGCACGATAATAGACCATCTCCGCATCTCGGCACGGCAATTCTAGCTACAGTTGGCTGTGGCAGAGTAGAAGTACCAAAAGGCAGAGTAGAAGTACCAAAACCACGACGAGTCCACTGTTCGCGACGCGAGACGTGACTCCCCACGTTACACGACGGCCGGCACCTACTTGGTGCCTCCACGGCTCCACTCCGCTCCACGCGTCGCTCCCCCGCTAATTTCCTCTCGTGTCTCGCCTTCCCCACTCTCGCTCACTGTCTCACACGGCGCACTCCCACCCCCACTCCCACTCGCACACGCACGCACGCACGCGCGCGCGCGCGGCGATGGATTCGCTCCGCCTCCGGCCGTCGTCGCTCCTCTCCGCGCCGCCCGCCTCCGCCGCCGCCCGCCGGCGAGGTGAGTGCTTCGGGGTTTTTTTTTTCAGCCCCTGTTCCCCCTCCGCATGCTCCCGTGCGATTGGAGTACTCCTACCGGCGATTAGCGCCTTTCAGTAGCTTGGCTAGCGACTGGTACTGTAGGAACGGATATAGTTAGCTGATATAGCGAGTTAACCGTGTCAGATCTGGAGCGCGAACCGATGTCGGGGGATGCGATTCGGTGAGCCAGGAATATTCCTCTCGTACGCCTTTTTCTTCCAATCAGAAAACAGAAGGGATCGTTTTATCTAGTGTGTAGTCGATGGGAACGTTTGGCAGAATCAGTCTTGGAGTTGAGAATTAATAGCGAAAGGGGAGATTAGGTACGATTGCTTATTTAGGTTAGGGATTTTTGCTCGCTAGCTTTGTGTTATGAGGGATTGGTGTCGATGAAATCAACCGGGCCTAATGCCTGGGGATGGTGAATCCGTCCGGGGTTTTTTATTTACATGTTTTAGAGAGGACCAGGGATTTTTTTGTTGTGGTCGATTATATCTTGTATCAGGAGAAAAGTCAAAAGGGGAAGTGAGTTATAGCATAGTTATGCTACGAAATTCCCTTTTGTTTAATTTGGTAAAACCTTGTCTGTTTTGATGGGAGAGCTGCGGTGCTGCATGGAAAGGCCTGTGTAGGTTTCAAGGAGATGTTGAAGCGCTGCTAGTTGCGATTGAGTCCAAGAATACCTTGTCTATTTCAATGCCGATTATGTCACGCAAAAACAGAAGCGCTGAAGGCTTCCTGATATATAGAAAATAGTTTCATGTATATTTCCTCTCCTTTTCTCTGCTCAGATGTTTTTCTGCTTGTGTGAAATTCACTGCTGTGCTAATCAAAAGCGGTGGTGCCACAGCGAGGCTAGCATGTCTGAATATTGGGGCACCTATCTTCTTTGTGATGAACATAATCAATTGACTTGATGGAATAGGCAACCTTTAAAGTCATATTCTTCTTTCACTGATCCTACGGAGTAGTCAAAGACCTATAATTTATCAGATAATAGATATGCCGATATTTGAGCTTATATATAGTCACATATCATTGTATTCTGGATAGAGTTCTCCTGTCTTTGTTTCTTGAGTGCTTGACGTAGTTTTCAAATGTTGATTTTCCAGATCATTTTCAACCATCATTTTGTTCTATCCAACGAAATAGTAAAGGGCAAGTTTCTTTATCCAGCCAAGGGACCCAAGGCCCTACCTTGAACCGCTGTCAGAAATTCTTAGATTGGAAATCTTCCTACCATAGGATATCACATCGATCAATAAATACTTCTGCAAATGCTTCGGGGCAATCACTACAGTCTGGACCTGAAGCACATGATTCTGCAAGCATCTGGAAGCCAATATCATCTTCTCTGGATGCATTTTACAGGTTTTCTCGGCCACATACTGTCATAGGAACAGTAAGTCATGCTTCTATGCTATTTCGTCTAGATGAATTGCTAGTCAGCTAGTGTATAAGATCTTCCGATGAAGCTACTACGCTTGCGTTGTGGTTTCCTTTTGCTCTCCCTGGATCTAAGAGAAAATTTTCTGGTTTAATCAGGCACTAAGCATAGTCTCAATTTCCCTACTAGCTGTCGAGAGCTTGTCTGATATTTCTCCATTGTTCCTCACTGGTTTGCTGGAGGTACAACTTTGAGCAGCACTTTTCTTCTATAAAGATAAAAAATGCATTGTTTAAAAATGCTGCGTTTTTACTCCTATAGGCAGTGGTGGCTGCTCTTTTCATGAACATTTATATTGTCGGATTGAATCAGTTGTTCGACATTGAAATAGACAAGGTATTTTGAATTCACTGTAATCTCAAGTGTTTAGGTTGACGTCATAGTACTGCTTTTTATTATCTTTGTTCAAACTTTTTTGGTAGCTAATGTTGGTGTCTCACCAGGTTAACAAGCCAACTCTTCCACTGGCATCTGGAGAATATTCTCCTGCAACTGGGGTTGCAATAGTATCAATCTTTGCTGCTATGGTAACTAAGTTCCTTTTGTTTGAAATAAAAACTGGAATTCATCTAGCTGTGTTATTCTGATTTTGCTCTTCATGTATATGGATCATGAAATGCTGGAAGTAGTGTTTCAAAGTAAACGGCTCGTTGTTTTAAGATTTTTCATTGCTCTCAGGCAATTAGATTGAGTAGCACAATGGAGATACAAGTTCCATCATAAAGACTTATGAAACTTTGGTGGCCATGCATGGCTGAGCAGTTGCACACTTGCACTTAACAACACTTGTATTTCTCTTGCAATCTAGTGAGGGTATATTGTATGATTGTAATTTCTCGGACTCTATTTATCAATTACTATGCTGAGAATTAGAGTCTATTGCCATTGGATTTGTAGTTTGTGCTAATCTTTACAAGAAGCTTTTAATAATTGGTCTACTTAGGCTCTGTTGGTGAGTTAGCATTAGAATATAGTGAGGAGCCGTGTTAGAGTCAGATTTAATGTTGTGTTAGAGTTGGATTCAATGTTTAGACTATAAATAAAGGGTGTGGGGATCCTACGGGAGAGGCACAATTATTTTCCATAAATTCCACATGGTATCACAGCTTACCCTAGCCACCTGACGCCGCTATCCACCACCACCACCACTGTTGTCATCGCTATCCATCCATCACCGCCGCCGCCATCCATCGTCGTAAATCGTTTGGTCGTCGACTTCCACCGTCATGTGGCAAGCCATCGCTTGCTCCACTTTGAGCACGGGCATTGCCACTTCTTGCAAGACGGGATCCAGATTGGATCTGGCAGAAGAAGGGAGGAAGGAAGCCATGGGGAGGAAGAAGGTGGCCGTCGTGGGTCTTCGATCCAGATCTGCCGAAGAAGAAAGGGAGGAAGGAAGGCGGAAGCCATGGGGAGGAAGGATGTGTGGGCTGTGGCTTTGATCTGCTGAAGAAGATAGGAAGTATCATGTGGTAGGAAAGAAAAGAGGTGAGAGAAGAACGGATAAAAAAGGAGAAGGTTTTGTTCTCTGGTTTAGAAAAAAAAATCAATTGTATGATTTTGGTAATCGTGAAGGCAGAATCGAGGTTTGGCAGAACGTTGATGCGTGAAGGATTGTCATGATCGTGGGAGATACGCGCAGCATATCTTGGTAATGATTGGCATTGCTCCAGTTGTTTGAGAAGATGACCTCTGAAAAGATTGAGGCTCCGAGGAAGGAGGAGGAAGAAGTTGCAATGAGTGCGGTAGAAGAGAAGAGGAAAACAGTTGTTGAGACTATCTCCCCGCTGGTCACGCAAAGGTGACATGAAAAGCATGCTACAGGACCTCTTAGCGATGGGTATAATAGGTCCGAGGACTAGTATAGGGTCATCTGAATTAAAGCTGGAGCTGATGCCGAATGATGTAAAACTGAAAGAGAGCAAGAATTATTTGAGTTGGTCTAGAAGTGCTAGGCTAATTCTGCGGACGAAGGGGGTGGAGCACTACCTGCAGGACACTTGTGTTGAACCTGCAGACAAGGCGAGCATGAATGGGAGGCTATGGAACACCACCAACTTCGTGGTGGTAGCTTGGTTGCTAACTTCGATGTCTCCATCCATCGCTCGGATGGTGGAGATGACGCAGAGTGCACCAGCGATGTGGAAAACGCTAAGCAACATGTATTCTAGCGTAGGAAATGTGACGATGATGGTGGAGGTCTAAGGCAAGGTGGAGGCCCTGAAATAGGAGGAGACCGTCTAGGAGTATGTTAGTGAATTGCGGCAGCTGTGGGCAGATTTAGATCACTGTGATCCACTGTATTTAACATGTGCTGGTAGTATTGAGGCTGACAGGGTGTGTCTGCAACGCAGACATGTTACACACTTTCTGATGGGATTGAACCCAAAGTTTGAGAGTAGAAGGGCTGTTATGTTTCACTTGGCAAACTTGCCTACTATGGAGGAGGTTATTTGTGCTATGGTGCAGGAGGAGATTCGACTACGAGTAATGGGAGACAACAACCCGGTTAGATCTGCACATGCCATACTAGATGATAGGGAGTACTACAACTGTAGGATGAGAGGACATTTCCTTCTCCACGGTATGGAGACCGAGGTGGAGGTCATGGTGGTCGTGGAGGTCGAGTTGGAGATTATCGAGGCCGTGGTGAAGATCTTGGTGGTAGTGGAGGTGGAGGTGGAGGTCGAGGAAGGGGTCAAGTTGGTCCCATAGCTAATATGGCATTGATAGAGGAGATCACGTCTGTTACTTTGACAGACGAGCAAGCTATGCAGTGGGAGAAGTGGCAGCAGGAAAAGGCATTGGAGACTTCATGATTCCACCTCTGATAACTTTGCCAACTACGTCCACATGGCGAAGGTACTCAGGCACATGCATTTGCATCCACATATAAGCACTCTCATATTGATTAGATCATAAGATTCAGGGTAAGATTCAGGGGCATCCAAGCATGTCACGGGTTCACTTAGTGTATTTGCATCTTACACCCCATATAATAATTCTGAAACTGTCTAAACAGCTGATTAGACCTCCCAGCTTATTTAGGGTGTAGGATATATGGAGTGAATACCATCCATTGCTTTATCCTCCGTTTTGCATGTTCTCTTCTTTCCAATCAACCTTCCTTCAGTTAGTTATATCATTGACCAATTCAAATGTACTGTCACATTTGATGAGGATTCGTGTTTGTTCTAGGAGAGAAGGATTGGGACTGGAATAAGACGTAATGGTTTGTGGTACATTGATCAGGTTGTTGCGGCATTGGCTCTGGCTGCAGCAGGAGTTGAGGGAGAAGTTTTGTTACATTATCGTCGCTTGGGACATCCGCCATTTGAGAGTTTAAGTCAGTTATTCCTTGATTTGTTCACAAATGTAGACAAGAGTAAACTTGTGTGATGCTTGTGAGTTTGGAAGGCACATGCAGTCTACATATAGTAGCATTGGTCTTCAGAATTATGAACGTTTTATATTAATACATTATGATGTTTGGGGTCCATGCTCAGTTACTTCTGTGAGTGGTTTTAAGTGGTTTTTCACATTTATTGATTGCTATACTCGTATGACTTGGATTTATATGATGAAGCATAAAGCGAGATCCTTCGGTGTTTTTAGGACTTCCATAAGATGGTTGCTACTCAGTTTGATGCAAAGGTTTGGATTCTTCGAACAGACAATGGAATTGAGTATGTTAATAAGGAGTTTGCAGCGTATCTATCAGAGGAAGAGATACTTCATCAGATTATTTGTCCAGGAACCCCACCTCAGAATGGAGTGGTTGAAAAGAAGAATCAACATTTGTTGAAGGTAGCACATTCACTCATGTTTCAGATGAATGTACCAAAGGGATTGTGGAGTGAGGCAGTCATGACGACGGCGTATTTCATCAATCGCATGCCGTCTCGAATACTTGGGATGAAGTCTCCAGTTGAACTTCTTTTGGGTCAGTGGGAGTTCAAGGTGCCTTCCAAGGTGTTTGGTTGTATGTGCTTTGTACAGGATCACCGACCAACAGTTGGCAAGTTGGATCTGCAGGCATTGAAATATATCTTTATATGCTATTCATCAAGTCAGAAGGGCTATAAATGTTAGAACCCAGTTGGGTGAAGATTGTTCGTGAGTATGGATGTGACATTTCAGGAGTTTGAGCCTTACTACACGAGTAGAGGTACTCTTGGTCAGTTTTTGGATGAGTTTTCTCCTATCACTGAGGGTGACAGTCGAGAGGGGGATAACAAAAAGAGTGATAGTCAACGAGAAGAAGTCACTGTAGGAACAATTCCGTGTTCGAGCCTAATGGAATATGCAAGAGATGTGATAGCCCTGAAAGAATTGAAAGTTTATCAGCGAAGGCGCTTTGGGAAACAGGGGAGAAGCGAGAGGACAAGCGATCAACACTGCGCCAAATGAGAGGCGCAACGAAACGACCACAACTGAGCAGTAGCCCTTGCTAGTTGATCCAGTCCCTAATCCCTCCTTGGGTCTCTCTCCATCAAGTTCCTTGCCCCCTCTTGGGGCGAGTGGTAATATTTCTTCTAATCACTCCCATCTAGAGTTACCACTTGCGCAACGTAGGGAAACTAGAGCTAATGCCGGAAAGCCTCCTGTCCGGTATGGTTTTTAGCATGATATTGCAAATTTTATCTCATATTCCTATATCTCACATGCATACAAAGCATTCATTGCATCTCTTCATACAGTGCATGTTCCAAAGGATTGGCGAGTTGATAAGCAGGATCCTAAGTGGAAGGATGCTATGAATGAGGAGCTTAGTGCACTTCAGAAGAACAAGACATGAGATTTTATTCCACTTCCAACAGGAAAAAGGGCAGTAGGATGCAAATGTGTTTACGATTAAGCAAACTCTTAAAGGCAAGATAGAGAGATACAAGGCACAGTTGGTTGCAAAAGATTATAGTCAAACATATATGATAGACTATGATGAGACTTGCACTAGTGGCGAAGATGAGCACGGTAAGAACGCTGATCTTCTGTGCAACTAACTTCGGATGACCCCTACATCAGTTGGATGCGAAGAATGCTTTTCTACACGGTGATTTACAAGAGGAGGTATACATGGAGATTCCTCCAGGATTTGAGAACAGACAGACTGATGGGAATTTGTGTAAACTCAAAAAGTCTTTATACGGACTGAAACAGTCTCCAAGGGCGTGGTTTGATAGATTCAGGCGTGCAGTCTGTAGTATGGGTTATTCTTAGTGCAATAGAGATCATACTGTGTTATATAGGCATAGAGGATCACATATCCGCATATTGGCAGTTTATGTTGATGATATTGTGATCACTGGAGATGATGCTGAGGAAATCAAGTCCTTGAAGAAAAGCCGGGGAGAGATTTGAGGTGAAAGATCTTGGAACTCTTCGATACTTTCTTGGGATTGAGATTGCCTATTCTTCAAATGATATAGTTCTCTCCCAGAGGAAGTATGTCTTTGATCTGCTGGCAGAAACAGGTATGCTTGAGTGTCGCTCTATTGCTTTACCTATTGATAGGAATCACAAGCTATGTACTGAGTCGGGAGATCCAGTTGACAAGGAAGCTTATCAAAGGTTTGTTGGGCGTCTCATCTGTTTGTGTCATATAAGACCTGATATTTCATATACAGTGTGGTTAGTCGATATATGCATGATCCTAGAATATGATACATGGATGTTGTTTATCGAATCCTACGGTATTTGAAGAGTAGCCCTGAGAAAGGCCTTTGGTTCAGAAAGAATCAACACCTGAATGTGGAAGGGTATTGCGATGCTGATTGGGCGAGCAGTGTGGATGACAGGAGATCTAGCTCTGGATATTGCATCTTTGTCGGAGGTAATCTTGTGTCATAGAGGAGCAAGAAGCAAGAGGTTGTGGCTCGGTCTACTGCAGAGGCAGAGGCAGAGGCAGAGTACAAAGCAATGGCGTTGAGTGTGAGTGAAATGATATGGATGAAGGGTTTATTGTCTGAGCTTCGGACATGGAGGAATAATCTCTTGGTGTTTCATTGCGATAATAAATCTGTAATCAACATTACTAACAATCTAGTACAGCATAATCGTACCAAGCACGTTGAGATTGATAGTTTCTTCATCAATGAAAAGCTCGATGGGAGGATGCTGAAGTTGGAGTGTGTTAAGTCTGGTGAACAGTTGGTTGACTGTTTCACTAAAGGGTTAGGTTCTAGCGAGGGTGCTATAATATGTAACAAGATAGATGGGTATGATTGATATCTTCTACCGTTCTTGAGAGGGAGTGTTGGTGACTTAGTATTAGGATATAGTAAGGAGTCGTGTTAGAGTCAGATTTAATGTTGTGTTAGAGCCGAATTCAATGTTTAGACTATAAATAAAGGGTGTGAGGATCCTACAAGAGACACAATTATTTTCCCTAATTTCCACAGGCTCTTTGCTGATAGTTCTGTCAGATTAATTCAAGAGCGTGTGCTGTGTGCATTGCAGAGCTTTGGCCTTGGATGGGTTGTTGGATCGCAGCCTCTGTTTGGAGCTCTTTTCATTAGCTTTGTTCTTGGAACCGCCTATTCAATCAATGTAAGAACGTGTCTTTATGATTGTCAATTTGCCATTTGTCAAGTTAATTTGAGGTCTCTGTAGATTCATATTTCTCTGTGATGGTGTTGTTGCCTCTTCTGCTGCAATACAAAGCTTTAGTAGGACAACTTTTTTTTAAGGAACCTAGTTTCCAACTACACTATCACAAACTAAATGAAATGCTTATGCAAGCCATCTTGTTTGACTTCCACATGGCATGAAAGATATGGCATTGAGAGGTGTGCAACCCCCCTTTATATGACCTGCAGATTTAATGGGCTGACATATTACCGATGGAAAGCTTGATCTGCAGACCCCTCAAATTTGATGGGCTAAAATGGCCCTTAAAAATTACACGGGCTGGAACGTGATAAAGTCCACAGTTGAGGGATTAAAAACGGTGCTTTTCTTGAATGGCAGAACAGTGACTACTTATATTATTTTATCCTAAACAGTACTGTAAAATAAATGCTCTCTTACAGATGTTTCACTCCTGCATAATTTTTGGAATATCACCATTTTTTTCTGTGCTGCAGCTATTTATACCATTTATTACCTAATTAAAGAGAGCTGACATTTCCGTTTTGGTCCTCTACAGCTGCCATACTTTCGTTGGAAGCGATTTGCTGTTGTTGCAGCACTCTGCATATTAGCAGTGCGTGCAGTGATTGTTCAACTGGCATTTTTTCTCCACATTCAGGCAAGTCTTCTGGCGACATCTTTGAAAACAAGAAGAAACCTCTAGTAAAAAATAATGTGTGTCTGCAATTTTAATTGCATTTTCATGTGATTGTTCTATAGGCTTCACATGATAACTGCCATATATGAATCATGCTGTCTTGCCTTGTCTTTCTATCAGACGTTTGTTTTCAGAAGACCGGCAGTCTTTTCAAGGCCATTGATATTTGCAACTGCATTCATGACCTTCTTCTCAGTTGTAATAGCATTGTTCAAGGTAATGATCTCTAGTTTCTGTATTGTAATTCGTTAAAAAATCTGGCAGCAAAGGATCATGTCTTTGCTAACATTGGCTGAATTACTGCATTTTTTCCATTTATTGATTACTATGTGGCTAAAATATTACTACCACATAAATTTCATTTAATGTATCTATTATGATTTGCTAATGGAACACTCATTTTGTTGCATTGCTTTTGGTATAAACAATATTGTCTTAAGATATTTGTTATTTCCTGTAGGATATTCCTGATATTGAAGGGGACCGCATTTTTGGGATTCGATCTTTCAGCGTTCGATTAGGTCAAAAGAAGGTTAGTAAGTTTTTTTTTACAAAATTGCTAAGAGACTTACTCTTGGACTTGCTGATTTAAACTTTCAAGCAGGTTTTCTGGATTTGTGTTGGTCTACTCGAGATGGCGTATAGCGTTGCAATATTGATGGGAGCTACTTCTTCCTGTTTGTGGAGCAAATCTATAACCGTATGGATCACATCTCGTAGATTTCAGCAGCAATCTCGATCATTAAATTTATATAATTCATGACATTATTTATCTTTGCCAAACTAGCCAATATGGGTATTAGGCTCACTTATGAATTGATTACCGTCATTGCGAACATCTCTAGTGATTTGTAGAAGGCCTTTCTTTCTATTATAATTGAGAAAAATAAAAAAATGGTATGGATTCTTTACCTTGTTTTGCATAGAAGATTGATCTGAGCTTATGAGCTTTTGTGCTGTTTTTGCATTACAATGTGATGTAACCTTTTTTTAGCCGTTTAAGCATGCCCCAAATGTAACGCGGATAATTAGAATTTAGAAGGATTCACCTGCTATTGATTGTTATGAATGTTTTTTTTTAGTTTTGTTATGAATGTTTTAAGAATATGGGTTTTGCAGGTCGCTGGCCATGCAATCCTTGCTGCGATCTTGTGGAACTGCGCACAATCAGTTGACTTGACAAACAAAGCTGCAATAACATCCTTCTATATGTTTATCTGGAAGGTAATTGCCGACTTTGGCATCTATTCCTGATCTTTCGCCCAGCTACGGTGTCATCTTAAAGATTCCTTGTAGCTGTGATTGTATTGGCAAACTCAATTAGTTTACGTTCTGCACCTTGTGAATCCTGGAATAATACCCTGTTAACTACTAACATTTATTCCTCACATGGCTCTGCAGCTGTTCTACGCGGAATACTTGCTCATTCCTCTGGTAAGATGAGGACGACTCCACGGATGAACTTCAGTGCCGGAGTAACTTGTGCCCATCTCTGTTTGAAAATTGAAACCTCAGGAATGGCTACGGCTGGTGCCCAATAAAATTCCCTGATCTTGCCCGGTACATTCTTGATATTCCAGCCAGCTGATCTCTCTCTAAAGACGGACAACCTCCAACTCCCAACGTACCCAAAGTAAACCAGGTGAGCTGTAGATGCTAATAAACTCTCGCAGTTGGTGCTGGAAATAAAGCTCGCCCATTCCATTCCGCTGTAAATACCATATGACCTTACATTCCATCTGCACCTTGACTTCGAGTGGCATATGGATCTCAGCTGATACTTTGCCAGAATCCCATTATTTCGCTAGAAAACCATGAATTTGCCCCTGCTCATGTTTCCGGTGTTCATAATACTCGCGGATTCTCTTAAATTTTAGCCCGTGCATGGGCCCATGTGTCGCAACAATCCCATAAGGTTTTGTTCATACGAATGGCAACACTATGAATGCAGGAATTATGTACCAGGCGGCCTGATTTTTTTATTTTAAATCTCATGTATGCTGCGGTGTAACTACCCTTTTTACTGGCTGTAAGTATTTAGTACTAGGGTGCATGGCCTACAGGATCTGCACCTGTCGTCGAGGTTTGATTCGCCGATGTGATGAGCGAGCCTGCCAGCTGCTGCTCAAGTCAGCAATTCGCCACTGGTACTTTGCTGTGAAGTTTCCATTTCGAAGGGGAGCGTACACGGTTTGCCATGTACATTACTCGCGTCTGCGTGGATATATTTATAACGAGGAATACCTGTGCCTGTGCGGAAATTTTGGGAGTAGTACGCTAGTACGGCAACTCAGCTTAAAATAGAGGACAATGTAGCGATAAGATCTCCAAATATAAAACCATTCTGTCGGCACGGGAACCGTTAGCGTCTCACCAAGGATGTACTACTACTAGATTCGAGCCCGACGAACATGATTTGTTTTTGGGGAATCGAATATACTCACCCGGAGGATATACGCTGATAGGTGTGGACTCTATCAAGTTCTCTTTTTTAAAAAAGAAGAAATATGTTTCTTTGTCTTTTTAAGGAGAGCAATGATAGACTCATGATCAAAATTTAGGAGGTGCTAATGAAACTTACTTATCTTTTTGTGGCTTGTTAAATATCGAGTTACCAGCAAGCAGTAGTCTGTCACCGCTTGCCTATCAAGTGCCATAGATGAGAGGGAAGAGTTAGTGAGATAGGTGGGCTTTGGTGGGTGTAACATCTCAAAATTTTTTAGTATTTGAAATTGTTTAGAAATGTGGAATTTTAAAACTTTTTGTTCGCTTCGTCGATGTTCGAATTTTTGAGTTGTTAATTGAACCTTCAACCCCAAAACATATAATTTCATTCAAACTCGAGTTTAAAAAATAAAATTTCATTCAAACTCGAGTTTAAAAAATAAAATAAAATAAAATAAAATAAACTGAGACATCAAAAGTGTGGTCGGGGTCGAAAGCCACCTAGCCTAGCCTGACTTCTACTATTTCTTTTTCTCTTTTCTTTCCTCTTTTGTTTTATCTTTTCTTCTCTTTCCTCCTTTTTCCTCCTCGGCCCACTCGCCAATGCCCTTTCTTCGTCCTCTTCCTCCCCAGCTTCCTTCACCGCCCCCGCCCCCATCATTGGTGCCATGTTGCCCCCTTCTCCTTGGATCCATGCCGTCTCCCACGTAGACATTGTCCTCGCTTGGTTGTCGTCTCGTCACCACCAACTCTCGTCACTTGGGGTCGCTTCACGTCGCCTTCGTGCCATTGTCACCCATGCCATCGTCCCATCGCGCGACGCCTAGCCACCAGCTCCCCTTCCTCTCCCGCCTACTTAAGGGCAGCACTGCCTTTGCCTCACTCCCTCCTGCCATTCTCCTCCCCTTTTCTCTTGTCCACTGGGCGCAAAAGCAAGCGAGGCGCGAGCCTCTGTTTCGGCTGCCAACATCGCAATCACCACGCTGCCGTCTCGGTGAGCTCCTCCCCTCGCCATGTGAGTCACCATGTGTTCTGGGACACAAGGATCCGTTCCCCTCTACTAATTTGCCTCTTCTTCCTCAGGTGCTCGCCGAAAACCTCTTCTTCCCCGTCCTCGGCCAACCACACGATTTCCGCCACTGCACCTCACCCAGTAAGCTCCGGTCCGATTCCTTCTTGTCCTCCCACCACCTTCCCTCCCTTAAGCTTCCCCGATAGTTAATGGTGCCTTCCCTTTCCTAGGTTGCCGCCGCCGTGTGAAGACCGTCGCGCCGCTTTGGGTCATCGTCGCCAAGCTTCCTCTGGCCACCTCCGTCGTCCCTTTCGGCACCGGTATGCTCCCCATGCCTCCTAGATGCTTATGCACGCGCTATTTTCCTCCATCTTCCCCTCCAGCACTGCCGCTGGGTTGACCATGCCGCGCCGCCTCGGCTCGTTGCTGCCACCCTACCTCGGCAACTCCTGCCGTTGTTAACAGCTCTGATAGGACCCCCTCACCTACCTCGTGCCCATGCTTCCCCTAACGCTACTCCCCCTCACCTGGACACCGCTGCCCCCATCTCCTCTCCACGGCCTGCCGCTGTGCGCCGTCTCCCAGCCACCAACGTCCGCCTAAGCCTCCCCCGCCAGCGACGAGTGTTGTCCGAGCCGCCCTCCTACTCCCCTGTTGTGTGCTCTATCTCTCCTTATCTCTATATGTCTTTATCTCTCTGACTCTCTCCCTGGTGAATGATAGGTTGGGCCCCTCTGTAGCTCTCAGTGTTTGCTCCCTCTAGTGCTCTCTCTTAAGTGTAGGGGTATGACAGGTGCCCCCCCCGCGTTGAGAAGTCTGTGATGTCTTGGGAAGTTATAGCAAAATAAGATTCGAGGGCTCTCTTAAAAATAATTAACTCAAATAAATGTGTTATTAGCATTTAGGTGAGAGATAAAATCTAATTGGATTCATAATAAAACAATAAACCTATATATCCAAGCAAATATAATATATCCATTGATCAATGGATCATATCAATCAAGGCCTAGTTAAAACAACTTAATGACAGTGGGGTCCACCTGTAAATAGCTTAAGCGATCGTTAGTGCTTTGAGAAGGATCCAACTGACAGTGGGCCATAGGGTGTTAACCCTCTCAAAGTGCTTTCAATATAATGCATACCTAGTATTGTGTCCCACATACTCAGATGCTAAGCAGGTTAACTAAGAATTGCCATAAGTTAAATAGTGGTTAGCTTAGGTAATTAGATGATAAGTAGGACTGGTTGGCACATCATCAACCCATAGGACTCGGATGTTAACTAGTGGTGCTAATGATTAGTTAAGCGCTATGACGATGATTAAGTAGACATCATTCAGCTAAACAACTCAAATACAACTAGGGCCTACTTAGTTGGGAAGGTTAACCCAAAAACCATTAGTGCTATAAGATAAACCATAGAGGATCAATGTGTCACTAAGCGATCATCCTAAGACCCCCCCTGCATAAGGGTTAACTAGTTTACGATGCCAAGGAAAGTATAATAGTAATAGTTAGTTACTAAGATCGTGACTAAGTTAGGCATAATCATTATACTAGATAGTCGTGAAGGTCAACAGTAGCTATGTCACGACCTCATGCTAGTTAATCAGAACCAAAGCCGATAGGGTAATCACTAAACAAGAAATCGGTAGATGAAAGCACGTATGCCTTACCTAGGGAACGAGTAGTTATCTCCTTAACTAGAAGCAGTCATGAGCAAGCACTATAACGGGAGGTTAACTTAGTATGGTGAGTATACCTTAGTGTATGTCGAGCCACGTAAGTAATAAGACTAAGTATAGATCACCCCAAAGATGAAAACTCGAACCCGTATACACCACCGAGGGTGTAAGACTAATGTCTAGCCAATGCTTGGAGGTTCCACCTCTCATGGAACTTCCTTGATAGATGTAAATGGATAATATGACCCATTAGGGAAACTAGGTCTCATGTGTTAGTTAGAATCATATCCGTCATAGGTAGCCCATCGTAATCGTACACAAGTTCCAGCTAAGGCTCACGGAACTTTCTTGATAAATATAAAATAATAAAAGAAATCATTAAGTGAACTAGATCCCATGTGTCGATGAGACTTATATCTATTCAGAGCGAACCCCGTACCTATGCATAGGTCTCACCTGACTTTTGTGGAACTTCCTCGATAAATAGGGAATAATAACAAGGAAAATCATTAGATCAGCTAGGCACCACGTGTGAGTAGCGGTGATTTGTTCCCTAGTGGGGTGATAATAATACAACTACCAAGCAACATCACATAGGCTCCGCTATCATCCAGCATTATCCGTTCCCAGTAGTAGGACAATTCGTAACACGAAGGTGGATTAGAGAGTTCGATCTAACGAGGTGATCTTTCCCATCCATGTAACTGATGTGGAATGTCCCTGAGAATATTCTCTCCCTTCCGTTGGGTTCGTAGCTTTCTTTACCAACGGACTTTTCGAGAGCCTGATCTCTCTCGCCCTCACTCCGGATCAAACGGTTACCTAGCCTTAAGTCTGACTGTCAATCCAAAACCCCCACCACTAGACTAAACGAGTAGAGTTTGGATTTATCTACTTTGGTCTGAAGTATTTCCTTCATTCCAAATATCCTTGGATGCACTTCATTCTGTCTGAAGTATTTCCTTCATCAACTTCCTTTGGTTATACTTCGTCTTAAGTATTCCCTTCATCAACTTCCTTGGATATACTTCGTCTGAAGTATTTCCTTCATCAACTCCCCTAAGTAGGTTTAGTTTCATCTGGAATACTTCATTCTCTAAAGATACTGTTAGATATGTTTACTTTCATTTTAAGTGTTTTCCTTTGGTTAAATGTCTTTGGATTTATTGAATTTCATTTGATTGCTTTCAGATGTTCTCGTGTTCGATCGTAATACGCGTAATTAGAAGTTTGAAGCTCGGGAGGAGCAAGAGTAAGAACAAGACCAGATTATCAAAATATTGAGCAAGATGATTATCAGACCATTGAGCAAGGCGAGTCAACACTTTGATCATGTTGCACCTACTTTTGAAATGCAATTATATTATTTTAAATTATGAAATTGCATTGCTATGATTTATACAACTATGTTGGCCTAGCTCATAGTTAATACCTTAATGATAATTGAGTATAACCTTCTCGTCCTCGAACTTGGACACTATCCTTTGTCACCCTAGAACTAATGGTATACATACTAGTTAATAAGTTTGTATCTAAGTGTCATGCTTAGCCTTGCTTAGATACATTGACATATGGGCAATGATTCGCCCCGATATTGAACTAGAATAGTATTTCAAAATAAAAGAAAACTAGAAACATATTTTGACTTGGACGGCTGGAAAGCGTGGTGGGTGCGGATAAAAGCACGACAGAGTGGGTATAGGGAAGTACTGCCCAAGTCAATAAAGGACCGAGTTCTTGTACGGTCTCTCGTGTAAAAACAGTACAACCACAAGTCTATAATGAGTACGACCTGACTGACTAATTTGTTCGCCTCCACGTGGCTTCACCATTGGTGGGTGTGTGGCGTGGACAGAGGGTAATGAAGCCACAAGGAAACTACACGGTGCAAATGGGAGACCTCCCGGGGGCGAGGCCCAAGGAAGTGATATCTAGCGAGTGGGGTTACGTTAATGTGGGGCATTGTAAAGGCCTTATGATAATCATTTTAGTCACACACCTATGGAAGTGTATTAAGATGGATATTATAAGTTGATTGTCTCTTGTGGGTAAAGTGTACAAACTCTGCAGAGTGAGAAAACTATCTGGATAGCCGTGTCCATAGTCATAGGCAGTGCCGAGAACTTGAATTAGCTTTTATTTTTATAAAACAATTTTATGGGAGGAATGAAAGGATGGGTTGGAGTCCAGAGATTTGAGATAGCCTGGTTGAGAACCAGTGAGAAGTACAGGATGTGACCCGAGAAAGAACATAAGCATTGGGTGGATGGAGCCACTCAGTGAT
This sequence comes from Phyllostachys edulis, assembly GCA_036346405.1. Lineage (NCBI taxonomy): Eukaryota > Viridiplantae > Streptophyta > Magnoliopsida > Poales > Poaceae > Phyllostachys > Phyllostachys edulis. Next base: position 70,350,762 of record CM070556.1, read on the forward strand.
GTAGGTTGGAGCCTTCACTAGTATTTTACAATAAAAGTCAACTTGTTAAAACATGTGTTAGTTAAAAATGCTAGGTCTCAGAATTTGCTACTACATAGTCTATTTCAATAAGTTGCTTTATGCAAATGAAAGAACCACAAGCCATTCCTTTGATCAGCCTTGCATATTATATAAACGTATTTTGTGTGTTGGCTCGCGAGTATGGTTGTGTGCTCATACTCGCTCAATATCATTATTCAGTAAGTGTAAGAGAAGAAGGCTTTGTGGGCACTTATGAGCATTCGCCAAGACTAGAGATCAAGAAGGCCAAGAACTAGGCCGTGGGTCCTAGTCAATTGCTTGTGGGTATATCGTGAGGGTTCCACATATTGCTCTTTAAATTCCACTTCCGCTACTGTTCTTTGAAAGTTATTTGGCCTGATCGGCCAATCTGCACAGTCAAAAGCCGTAAGGTATATTTACGCTTGATTATTATTACGTAATAGTTTTATATTTTTGTGATATGTGTTTGATATTCAATGATGTAACTGTGGGCACTGGCTACTGATCCAGGGATTGGTGCCGTGAACACAGAAGATTCCAAATTCCAAATTTGGGGTCTGACAGTGGGCTTAGCCGATTGGCCTAGGCATCCATCATGGAAACATCCAATTACCAACACATGGTTTGGCTTTGGTACCGCCCACACATCCCAAATCTTCTAGTCTTCATTTTCTACCTCTGAAGGAAGGAGGGGAGCATGAGGATGACCTACTTGACGGAGTTCCTACTCTCTATTGGCGGCTCAGACCACTGCAAGAAGCTGCCTGCCGGCATTGACGTCTCGGTGCATGCTTTGCTAATTCCAGCCACCATCATCTTTTCCTACCGAGATGGGGTTGTTGCTTCAGGTGGCTTATACCTTTATGTTTGTTTCGGAGTAGTGAGTTAATGGGGAGGTCGGATACCGCACTCTCGTACGGGAAGGTGAGATCAAGTGACCGCCAAAGGGATTTGTCCGACCGCACGGCTGGGTTGGGGTGCTAGAGGTACACCATAAGCCAGCCATCGGTAGGGGGCGCCAATTCCAGCTGCCCCCTAGGTGCGCCCCTGAGGAGGATATGAATTTGAATCCATGATAAGAAAAGTGGTGGATGCAGGATAAAAATCAAGGAAGGGTGATTACTAATATGCAGCAATGACCAAATGGGAGGCTGGAAACGGGAATATGATTTTAATTTCCAACGATTTCACAAGTGTAGCTCGTGCAACATGCACTATTCTTCTCCTTCCACTTTGGCAGGCACTAGAGGACCTCTAAGGAACTTCGACGACCAACCCCTGGCGGCCGCCTGACCTGCTGTATTGGTAAATCTATATCCTTGTAATGCAGCCACATACCACAAGTTAAACTTGTGCATGCATAGGCAAATGTTCTCACTTCGCACACAGTAGGAGAGAGAAAGAGATTTGCCTTCCGTCTTACGTTTGGCAAATCGATCTAGGTAGATACATATGTGTTCCTCGCCTGCTTGGCACTGCTTGTATTATAGGAGTAACGTCCATTGATTTCAATGGCGTGCGTACTCACAAAAACGGTCACAGGTACTCCAGTCGAGCATATTCCATGCATGCATGCATACCAAAGTGCCAAACGCCGGCCAGGCTTTTCGGATTTAACTCACAAAAACGGTCATATCTTTTTCAATATTTATATTGAACATGTTAAATAGTATGAATATATTTGTCTCGAAAAAACTTTCATAAAAGTATAATTTTATTATGTTTTATAAATCTATTAAAATAAAAATTAGTGATCAAAGTTATATCTTGGTTCACGTGCTGCCAAGTGCCGACGCTTCCAACTCGATAAACTCGGGTGTTCCCTTTGGAGAGGATGAACTGGTGCAGTGGCGGAGTCAGGAATTTTATGATGAGGGTGCACACTTCAAAGATTAAAAAAAACTTGTACGACATATAAGTAATTTCACAAATTCAACATAATTACACAAAAAAAGTTCAAAAATAGTTAATAGTGCAATACAACTAGTTCAAATAAAATCTTACATGAATAAAATAGTCCTAAATTGCTAATAGAAATCACAATACCATACGACGTGATCTCATTCCTTGGAAACACTTGATTATATAATCACTAACCTTCGAGAAAATATCTCGCTCTATAAAGGTGACTAAACAATCATTCAATACTTGATCACCCATACTATTTCTCAACTTGTTCTTCACAAGATTCATCATTGAAAATACTCTTTCAACGCCATGGTTACTCTAGTGTAGAAGCAATACCAATTTGAAAAGCAAGTACACCAATTTATAAATGTCATGCTTCCCTGTTTCAACAAGCTTAGTAAAAAGCTCACCGAGATTCTTTAGGTCCTTAAATCTTTCATCGCTTCGCATATCATTAATGAAGTTATCAAGTTGAAAAGAAAGTCTCATATACATATATAAATCATAGAAGTCAGAAGACATTCAAAAATAGAACAGATTGATACTTAATACTTTGATAGCATAATAGAACAGACTGATACTTAATTCAAGTCTTATTTAATTCTTCCCAATCTCTCTCTCAGTCTCTCTCACTCCATTCTTCATTTCCCATTTCTTATTTCCCCCACCGGCCCTGCTCCCTCAGACCCTCACGGCGACACGGCCTCACCAGGTGTCTCGCCTCCTTAGTCCCTCACCCACTGATGCGGCCTCGCTGGGCTGGGCACCCGGCCCTCTTGGCTGCTCCTTCACCCCGGCCCATCCGTGCCTCTGCTCCCGACCGGTGTGGCGCCGCCCGCCTCCTCACCTGCGTGACCCATCGGCCTGCCTCCTCACCAAGACGCCGCCCGGCTCGGCCTCCCCGCCTCGCTGACCCGCTCCCTCCTCCCAAATCAATCTCGGACCGAGGCCGGATCCCCATTCCCCAATCCAATGTTTACCTTGGTGTTGCCGACTTGCCATGTTGGAGTTGGACTCGGGCGCGGCGGCGTCCTCATCGGCGGCGGCAAGGGTCAAGATCGGAGGCGAGGAGCAGTCACCGAAGGGCAGGAGGAGAAGCAAGGAGCAGGGGCGACGGGCGGCGTCAGGACTCGGGAGGAGAAGCAAGAAGCCTTGCTGCTGCGCCCTGGTATGCTGATGCCTGATGCTGAGCCGTGTGGCTGAATTGGGCTGAGATGGACTAAAATTGAGGATATAGCTGTATACCTAAAAAAATTCAATATTTTTTGGGAACCCCTGCCGCCGCCCCTGAACTGGCGTGGTATCTTCTAGAGTTAGATTGTTCCCATGCACGCGCGCGCACATGTACAGTACGCCATGCAGCGGACGAGGCAGCCAGTTAAACCCGGGCGGGCCCAGTGGGATCCAGCAAGTCCTAGGCACGTACAGAAAACCCAGACACCTCGGGCCCGGTGGGCCGCGACCGTAATAAAGGAAAGACCTTGGCGAACACCGTTAATTACTCACCCGCTGCTCCTCCGCCGGCAGCGAATCCCACGGACGTACGGCGCCGGATCTTCACGCACAGACCCGCGAATTCCGATCGGGCGACTTAAACGCGCCCGACCAGCGAGATACCAGCCAATCGATCGATCGTCTCATTACTGCCTAGCTAGTGCCTATGCGCATGGCAAGATGCTGCATGCGTGCTAAGGCTGCTCTCAATGAGCAGTATCTTAATACAGTTTTTTTAGTGTATGAGGAGTATTAAGATACTATCTTTTCAATGTATAGTTTCTTATGGTGTAGTATCTTAAACTGTTTTATTTAATCACATGTATCATCTTTACTAGTATTTGAGCATTGTGGCCTATTTGTGGTATGTACTAAAGCAATGTATGCATGATCTTCCCAATGCACGGAATCGATCATAATAAATTTTATGCGTTGGATTTCGAGACCGAACCGGTATCTAGATTAGATACTAGAGTATCATCTCTCTTCATTAACTATGATGTCACATCATTATTTTGCCTATATGATCAGGCTTAAGATACCAGCCAGGGTGAAGCACTGGGAGCAGCCTAATTTGGTTAGGTACAGATCGATCGACCGGTCGACCCATGCATACATGCAATCTGTGGTTCATGCGTGCATCTGGATTTGAGCCGGCCGGCTGTGTCGTGGGACGTACGTAGGAGCATTCGTGAGCAGAACGGAGCAGACCGGCGTGGAAGAAGGCTAGCTGAGCTGAGCCAGCCCCGCGCATTTACTTGCTGGGCGGGCACGCAGGCTGGCTGCTCGCGGTTTCGCCGGTACGGTGACTGCATGCGACAGTGGCGCCTTCAACCCCCGGTACGTGACGTAGGACTAGCTAGGAAGGCGTACCGCTACATGAATGCGAGTGGCGTTTCGCCTTCGCCTTCGCCTTCCCGCGCGCGCGTCCACGGCGAAATGATGGGGTGTGGCCTGTGCCGCGTGCCGTATGAGGGTGCATGCATGCCCGGCCGCCTGGGGCAGGGGCTGCGTGTGTTCCGGCATGCACATGCCTGGCCGCTAACTGGCTGCAGGTGATTTTACGTATACATACATGGGGATAGGATCGAGCTCGATCTCAGCCAGGGTTTTCAATTTCGGATGAGCAAAAAATTCGGGGTCCACCGAAATTGCCGAAATTACCTCGGTAATTTCGAATTCAATTCGGACAAATGGCCGAAATTGGCATTCGAATTTGACTGAATTTCATCAAAAAATTGACAAATTTTGACCAAATTTTGAATTCTGTTTGAATTTGACCTGAATTCATGTGCAACCGAATTTTTTTGAGCGAAAGGGGAAAAATTCGAGCTCCACCGAAATGACCAAAATTTCGCAAAATTTCGCCAAAATTTGAAACCCTGATCTCAGCTAGCTAGAGCTAGACCTCAGCTCGCTCTTCAGCATCTTCGGGCTTTGGTTGGGCATGGACCGGGCCGCATTGAATTTACTCTAGGTGCATTAATTTGGTAGGCTCTACGTAGCAGCTCCATGCATGTTTATGTATGCTGGTTGGTTGGCTGGGCTTGGCTAGCTTAGCTACGTCCAATAGTTGGTTGGTCCGGGCTTGGACCAGATTTTAGGAAATTTTAGGCGGCCAGCAAGGTAGGAGTATAGAAGTATCTGTTTGTAACATAGGAATTTTACAGAAAACAATACAATTCTAGTAAGGTACATATGAAATTCTCTCACGGGGTTAATTCCTCTTTGGCATAGCTCCAGCTCCATATTTTTGGCGGAAGCTAGAATGACCCGGTCAAACATGTTACCCCAGTCTCTACCTTCGCAAGAGCAGCTCTTTTTTTGGCTTTTGGAAGCCTTGAAATGAGATATTTTCGAAATTAACTATTGTTTCCACGCGCGCCACAGTCGTCGTCTCCTTTGAGCTGTACCATAGCCTCTCCTAGTCGTGCTGTTGCTCATTGCCACTCTCTGAGCTCCGTCCCCGGTTGTCAAAAGTGGATGGTTCAGGAAATTGAGCTACTGCCCAGTGATCAATCCAATGGAAACACCACGATAAAGATCAAGAAGGGATATATATCGGGGAGCAAAAGAACCTTTTAGGTGGTATTCCAATGCTGCAGAGAAAGGTTATGGGTAAAAAGAAGGTTTTTGTTCTGGTGCTGCGGAGACCGGTGTTGCTGATCGAACTCATTTTCTTTCGAGGAGATCGAAAATCTCTCTTAATTTCTGGGAAACGAATTTACATATTTATTGCGAGGGGCTTTGAAAAGCGAAAGGATGAAGACTGATTTAGATCCTCTGAAAGCACAGGAAGTATGCCTTTGAGCTTTTCAAGCCCTGGATGGATGGCTGTTCTAGCCGATCACGGGACCGCCTCTCTGTCCAATGAAAAGTGAGAGGATTCCCTCTCTGACGACTTGAGTGGGATTTATTTGGGAATTGGGAAGAGATGTGATTTCGTAAGGATTGGAATCCAAATCCTCTATCCAAGCAGGCCCTAATTAAGGTAAATCCTAGTACGAGTAGTATTTTAGTTTTCCTGCGATAGAACGTGAGTTTTGGCCATTCGACCCTAGAGCAAGTAATCGTTAAAGTAGAAACGACTAGTACGAGTAGTATTTTAGTAGTGGGAGTGCTAACAAGAGAACCTAATGAGGGTTGAAAAAGGGTTATTAAAATAAAACCCGCTAACAAAAAGAATCATCTGAATAACATGCACATAGTCGCACATATTATTGATAAGTATTTAATTATGTATTTATTATTTCACACCCTCGTATAAATTGCAGCGGGTGAACCAACAAGAATAGCTAGTATCGATTCCGTCGACGACGATCTTTCCTACAGTTCCACAGGCAAGCTACTCCCTTGTTCATTAACATAGCTATATTAAATGTAAACCGTATATTGCTCTATCTTATATGTATTGCATCAAAACTATTTTTCAAAAATCAATTCGAATGAATGAGATGAAAATGAAAAGATAAGAAAGATAAAAGAAATGAACAAAATTAAGAAATGAGGAAGAAAGAGATGAAAGCTAATAGGTTGGTAAAAGGGGGCCCGGGTGGGGAAATACGACGATGACGATGATGTTGAGGTAAGAGGTGGGTCCCTTTTTACGGGTGGTTATAATATAAGGACAAACAAAACTCTTACTCGGTCAGAGGCCGTAATTCAGTACCAACCATTTTCCCGTTACGGCGGTCGGAAAGGTTACCTCTTTACGTAATTAAGATTCTCCACAACGGGACACATTGGAGTGTTTTTGGCACGGCGCGCCCCTAAGGCGGAGTGTTGGGCACAGACGGTGGCGCCCAACCAACATTACGAACTTCGGTGTATGACGAGGTCAAGAACGTGATTAAATCAAGACCGACGGAAAGTAATGGGTGGAGACTTGATCACGTAACTTGAAAACGTTCAGATTACGAACTTGAACCGCATCTAAGGAAATCTTTGGGGACTGGCTCATTTAGGGTTGAAATTACTATGGGTAAAGTGGTACAAACCTGCGCAGTGCTATAATAAATCATGAATTCATGCCGGTCTCCTGGATTGGAGTCTACGGGAACCGCCAGGGGTCTATCTTCTCTCTGGGTAACAAGTAGTCTCTTCAGAATTAAAATGTGCAACTTAAATTTTTGAAAACTAATTTCAGCATAAGAGAAGAGATAGGAATTTTGATAAGGACGAAATCTAGAGTCATCAAATGCATTTTAGTTATTAATGCTTGCTGAGTACACTATAGTACTCACTCTTGCTATCTCTCCCTTTGCTTAGATCCTTGTCCGGCCGGGGTCTACCCCGAGTGGGATGAGGGGTTTGCAGGTACCACGAAGGCCGCATGTGACGAGAGTGTTGATTTCTAGGATCAGGGTGAGATGGGCACTACCCTCGACTCGTGGGACGAGCAGGCTTTTGGAAGAATCTAGGGGTGAATAGCGGGAAGTGCTTTTCCCCTTTGTAATTAAATAATTGTATTCAGAACCCTAGTCTTGTGTGGCTACTGTCGTAATAAAGAGCAGTTTCTATTTTATTGTTCTGCTGCGTTATCTCTGATGAATGGTTTACTATTCGTTGGAGCAGTGTTCTACTGGGCAAACGAATAGTAATCCGTATGCCTAAGTATGATTACCCTTGGGGTAATGACACGGGGCGTCGCACATATTTATTGCGAGGGGCTGTGAAAAGCGAAAGGATGAAGACTGATTTAGATCCTCTGAAAGCGCAGGAAGTATGCCTCTTGAGCTTTTCAAGCCCTGGATGGATGGCTGTTCTAGCCGATCACGGGACCGCCTCTCTGTCCAATGAAAAGTGAGAGGATTCCCTCTCTGACGACTTAGTGGGATTTATTTGGGAATTGGGAAGAGATGTGATTTCGTAAGGATTGGAATCCAAATACCCTATCCAAGCAGGCCCTAATTAAGGTATTTAGGACGAACGTTCAAGCTTCGGTTTCTCCTACGAGCTGAAGATTCTGGGCTGGCTCAGACAAATTAGAGCTGGAGTCAGGAGTCGGGCTAAACGGGCCATAGACTATCCGTTGTACGTCCAAGGGTGCGGTTATCTGTGCACTGCCCACTCCATATTCAATCATAGTATACCTTCTACCCCTAACGGCAACATCTCATGCAGTTGTAGGCCATTCATTCACCTGCCTGCCATACGACTGTTGCACCCAAGCGTGCAATGCCACGACGATGCGCGCATGACTGCATACACACAGCCACTATGCAAGACATCACCGCCATTACCGCTACCCCACGCAGCACCAGTACGCCCCCCGCCCCCGTTTTTATGGCCGCCCGACACGCTCAGCCCGCGATATATCCACGCACTGTGCGCGCCATAGGTGCCCCGGCCGTATCGACGCCCCGACGCACGCAAATCCGCGCGCGCAGCTATACACAGACCCAATGATCTATGCCGTCCAGGCCGCGCGGCGGACCGGCCGGCCAGGTCCTGCCGTCTCCCGCGCGCGCGGTAAGGCCTCGGAATACGCGGAAAACCCAATGATACGCTCGTCCGCGCGCCCCGACCCCCCGCGCGCGCGCCTGCAATAACTCCGCTGGCCGCGCGGACCGCGGAATTGAAGTCACACTGTTCACCGTAATCCGGACGCGCGGCCCCAACGATCTCGATTGTTTGTTAACTACTAACTCATCAACTGATCGAGCCAGCACGCAGCGCACACGGCTACTGTGGTATGCGTATGCATGTGCCGATGTGCGTACCGTACGTACGTACATAAATGTGACCTGTACGTGTAAGCCCCTGCCGCGAGAGTTTCGGGGTGAACAGTATCGATCGATCGATGGCCATTACGTCAGAGTCCTCTCCTCTACTGTTCCCATTCAAGTCGAGAGGAGATCGAACTCGTGTCACGCGTACGGCGGCGTCGAAGTACTGTGCCGCCGCTGACAAGTGGACCCGTAGTAGTATATATATGCGCAGATATAGTACACATGCATGATACACGGCATAAATATGACCGAGTTAGTTGCAATGGCATCGATACATGCATGCAGCCACTGAATAGGTACGGACTTACGTACTTGTACTGCAGGTACGTTGCTCCGGATTTGTGCAGGTCCGATCTATATGTGATCAGCGTTGCTCGCACTGTATAGTGTGCCGTATGCATAGCGTTTGCACGCCTACTGTTCATATGCCATTCATACACAATTAATGTACCTACATGCATTCGTATGTGTATGCATGCGTGGTTATATTTAGTTTTGAAAACAGAGATTGATTGGATATCTCTAAGTTTAATGAGTAGTGGGTGCAAACTTTATACATCATCCAAAAATATGATTGATACAACATAAAACGGTCAAAATCAAGCAGGGAAGCAATTATATATGCTAGATTAATCGGCTCTTACCACACGTACTAGCTAGCTGGTGCGTTTTTCTCTCCATATATAGTCCATATATATATACTGTGCATGGATGGAAATATATACTGCCATCGATGATTTTAATTAGGTGTATTACACTTTGACGACATGGATTCCCTACACATAGTGTATACCTTATGATTCAAGACATGACGCTGTGCAGGGCAATGACACTTGACCCATATCATGTTATCTACTGAAATGACTAGCTCCCTGTTATTGAGGGGCCGGCCGGTCTGTTCTCAACAGAAATGGCAAATCTCTCGCTATCATGTGATTATTAATTGGACTGTCTATTCATAAGGTGATTGAAATTTTCTTAAGCATAAATCATGTTTTTTATCCATTGGATCAATGTCCAATCATATAACACATTAATCTCTACACAAATTCAATAGTCATAACCAAGGGTCAGATAACCGGACCGGGTATGAATCCCGGCCAACCTCCGGTACCGCGGCCGGTTACCGGTCAAATTCGGTGAAATTCGTTTAAATTCATTTGAAATTCATTCGAAAATTAAAAAAACCGCTGGGATTCTTCCTCCCGGCCACCCTCCGGTATCCGGTAACCGCCGGTTACCGGTCGGGATTTTGATCCCTGACTCACAACAATTAAGTTAAACTTAAGAAAATTTCAAACGACTTAAAAATAGCAAATCTGTTATTAATTTCATGTAGCAAACACCATTGGCCCAGCAGCTTGTCAGATCGCGGTATATTGCCTTAATCATATATATGGATGATGTAATAGCCGCATGCATGATCGATCGATGTACACACAATATGTAGGAACTCGATCGATCAGTTATTTGACCAAATTATTCCTAGCCAGCCTCTCTATGTGAGTATTTCTTTCATCCTGTAAGTCCTCAGTTACTGCAGTAAAATATTTTGGCAGTCCCCTACTATTAATACTCGTAGATATCCTAATTATTGAGAGATCACGGCCAAGATCTTCTGCGATCGAGCCTGCCGCCAGCTGTTCGATCGGTGCGGTGTTGGAGCCAAAACCAAGGGGAATATATTCATCCATCATTAGCCCGAAGAAATTTAAGACTTTGGATCGACGCCTGCATGCAGTTTGCCACTGTGCGAGTGTACCCTGTTTTTGCAGACGTATGAATCATGCGCCTTAGATCTATATAACACCCGCGAGTAGTAGTAACTGCGTAAAACCCTCGCAAGTACTGGTACTACTACGTACGTCGTAGTAATACTTGCGCCTTGCTAGTAGTTACTGCTGCTACGTGCATATATTTTGTTGGGCTAATATTTCGTCAGCCGGTTGAATTGATTCAAGAGTTGACTTTAACATTTCGTACTTGCAAAATTCTGAAGAAGACATTAACACCCAGCAGTTCATTTGGATGTGAGTACTAGTTAATTTTGGTGCTGAATTGCAAATGTATTTGGAACACTGGGTACGTACGTACTCGGTATCTCATCAGGTCATTGTAACACCCAATTTCTTGTTAACCAATAAGGTGACCGACTACGACTAGCTTGGAGGTGTCCTTGCGAGCTAAGGTTCAAATCTATGCTTAATTGGAAGTAGGAATTTTACAGGAATTTTCCATCTTAATTTAAAACGAGACATTCATGCATTCGATCTCAGTACAAATTTGCTATATGTGTCTAGGGAACTTTTTTTTTATTAATTAACCTATTTTTAAATTTATTTTTATTGTTAACCCCTCGCAAACTTTATTTCTAATTCTGACCCTTTTGGTCACGCCACCACCCGCGATGTAACAAAACAACATTGTCACGCCATATGATAAGTCCAGCTAAATGACACTTTTTTGTCATGCCACTGATGGTGGCATGACAAAACAACACTGTCACGTCACTGGCGGTGGCGTGATAAGATACGGTGCTGGTGCGACAATATTGTTTTGTCACGTCATGGATGGTGGCGTGATAAAAAAATGTCAGAATTACAAATAAAGTTTGGAAGGGGTTAACAATAAAAATTAATTAAAAAATAGGTTAATTAATTAAAAAATTCGTGTCCAGGTAATGACCCGGGCAATCTCGATCGCACAGTATGACCTGCAAATTTACCGTAGTAATTGTCGTTGCTACTGAACATTGCATATATATGCTCCAAATGCTTTCAGGAAGTTACCCATACACGCAAACTCTCTTCTGATATAGGCGTCAGAGTTCATATGGCTTGAAGGCCGTGGAATTTTTTTGTGGATACAACGTTTTTTCTTTCTGTATTTGCGGATCTGATCACCGCATGAGCGTATTCTGAAATAGAACCATTGATGCGATCGGTAACCGTCAGACGCACGCGCATGACAGCGTGGCGCCATACGGAGGGCACCCCACCACGTCGACCGCCGTATGGGGTGGCCATGCGCCGACCATTAGGGGGTTAATTAGTTAGGGTTAGGGTTGATATGTTAGTTAGTTTTAGGCTGAAATTTGAAGGAATTTAAAAATATAACAAATGAGTCCAAAAAATTATAATTTTTTTGTGGAGCCTCTCAACACTGTGCACTTGCTTGTGTAAATTTTTCATAATTTTATTCGTTCAGAATTGTTATCGCTATTTCGTATAAGTGTCGTATTAGTATGAATCAATAAACATAGAAAATGAGCTCAAAAAATTATGAATATTATTTTGAAGGGTCCTCACGCAATGGACTTAATTGTGTAATGTTTCGTCTGTTTTATATGTGTTCTGGTATTGTCTAAAAAATTACGATTTAGGTTGCGAAAATTTCGATTTTAGGTTTCGGAAATTAGGGTTTCATGATTTCATGTGACTTGGAATATAGGAAAAAAAGCTACATTATAACTCTATTGGAGATGTCGATATACAATATGGCGCTGGAGTACACACGTAATAACCAAAATACGCGTACAAATATAGCAAAACAAAATATGAATACAAATATACCCAAACATAATCGCATAACACGTGATATATCAAAGTCTAGATAAGCTTGTACATGAACCGAGACGAAGGAGGAGAGGTATTATCACATGTAACTCAATCAAATAGCATACTCTTTGTTTATTTATTGGTTTAGTGTGGATGATGTTCTTTAATACTGTATTGTATGACAGGCTAGATAAGGTTATGCATGAACCAACTCAGGGAAATACGTGGCATGCAGATCATATAACGATGTACCGTAACCTCCGACTCGTGTGCGTTTTGAAGGCTATGATACATCGTTATATGATCTGCACGCCACACATTTTTCTCAGTTGGTTCATGCACATCTTATGTAGCCTGTGGTACAATACAGATCATCCATGGCAAACTGATAATTTGACAAAGAGTGTCCTATTAAACAATGTGTGCAACTAGTCTCTGCGGTGCCATAGCGAGTGCTCCTTGTCTCGGGGCTGCCCACGGTGGCGGTGAGTGTAGAAGTTGTCCATGTCTTGCGATATCATGATGTAAGTAGATGGTACAGTAAAAAATGTAACAAGGATGCAAATTGTATATAACTCAAGTCTTTGATCTGAGCGCCGGTCGGCTCGACGTCACGCCGGCGTCGGCGGTCTCGGTTGAAGGAGCCTTCCCCTTCCCCTTGTCGCCAGACTCTCCACGTCGGGTTGGTGTGTCGATGTCGGGTCCCCGGGTAAGCAACCCTGAGACCCTCTGTACATTCTCAGCTAGTCCCAAGATCAGTAGCTAGCTTACACAGTTTTAACATCGATGTAATCAAAACCATACAACAAACTATAGAAGAAGTAGACAAATTAATATTAAAAGCAGCAAAAGACCTTATGGTCAAAGTTTTTACAGAGTTGCCACGCAGGGCTTACAACAAAAAAAAGCTCGCAGCGGAAAACAAAACACTCGTGGAGGCCATTCAATATGCCCACAGGCAATCGAGTGGAGGACATCTCCTAGCTCGCATGGTCTTCGAACAACTCGTGAACACCTTATCCACTTCCCAGACCACTCGGAACCCACCACGACCAAATTTTTTTAGAAAATCTACCCCTTGCGTGAAATCACCAAGCGTTGTCCATAACCGGGGACACGTCTATTCGAATAGTTTTACACTCGGCAGAGGTTGTACAGCTTGACCCACAAGACACAACTTCTCTAGTTGGTTGGGCATCCATCGATACCCCTGCTCACTACCTTAGGTAAGCAGTCTAGAGCACGTGACAAGGCCTTTACAAAGCTCTGTTTTGACCCGGTTCCGCTCGCTAAGGAATCGCCTTCCTGACCCCCTCTTGCGCCATTCTCAACCAAAACATAACCGACTCAAAGCATTGCTAATTAGTTAGCCAGGTCCACCCCATCCTGGACATGTGGTTGTACGGTATGGCCCAGATTAATGGCTTACAAGGTTAAGTCCTTAGTGACTACTAAGGCGAGACAACCACATCCCAATGTGCTTCATGCACCCCCTTTACTGCACGATCACTCGCCCGAGTATAAATCATTTTGGGTTCATCCTAGCCAAATGACCACCCTAGCCATGGCACAACATCTTTTAACAACAGTGGTCGCGCCACAATTCTGTTGGGACACGGGTAGGCTATGATAGGTACAAATCAAAAAATTTCTACCACGCAAACCACAAAGCCAAGCAAGTAGATGATCACAGATCGTTACCACCAGACGCGCAGAGCAGCGGAAGAAGGGTTGGAGCAGCCTGGTCCAACGTAGAGCGTGTCGATGTAGTGGTCATAGTCGATCGTCCGGCGTCCTCATGAGTCGATCGTCTCCTCCAGCAACGTCTGCCGTTCCTTGTGAAGATCGCGGATTATCCTCAAGCGCAACAGTCGTAGTAGCGCCTCTACGGTATCCACACGTCCAGAGAAAGAACAACTGTACGCCGGTGTACTAGCACCAAGTCGCACGGCAGAGCTCTTAGGAAGATGGCGGCTAGGGTTTCGGTGGTGATTCACGCGTCACTCCCAACAGCCTCATGCATCTCCTTATATAGTGCTCGTGATAGATCCTATCCGAACACGTTTGTCGAATCGTATTCGTACTGGTTTGTTCCAACCCGTTAAGTGTGTGACCGTGTAGGTTCATGCGTAATCGGTTGTGACTCAAAAACCCTTTCCGATCATGAGTCGTAACGGCTCCTAGCAGAACATAGCAATTCCCGAATACACACAAATTATATCGGACGAACCTTAATGCAATATGATCTACGATCAGGTCCTCATCACTTACGACCAGGTCCTATCTCTATACGACTAGTTCATAAGTCTTTACGACCAGGTTTCGACCACTCTGTGATTACGTTCGACCAGTCTACGACCAGCTCGTAACTCCATACGACCGATCAGAATCGTTGAACTAAGCGACCTACTCGTGTATACTCCCTTTGCCTCACGATGTCTGGTTGAACTCCAGGTGAGATGTTGTGTCATCCATGGACTGTTCAATACTTTCTCGATCAGGTGTCGGATAACTTCACATGGTCGAACACTTCGACAACTGGTGGCATGGCCATGCACTTTCTTTATCCGATCACAACGAGGGGTCCAGAGATATCTCTCCCCTGTTATGTTAGGAGGGGCAAATCCTATATCCGACCAGTCACATTCCTCTGCATGTTTCATAGTATACCCGAAAGCTACCTTTATAACTACCCAGTTACGGTGTAGTGTTTGGCAACCCTTAAGAGTGCTATTACATATGTAGGAAACCATGCTTATCTCAGGTCTAAGGATTATACATCAACATTGCTTGAGACCAACTAACGACACATAGAATCATAACTATCTCAATAGTGTCTCAAGGTGGGTCTAATCCAACATCATGTTCTCTAACATGTGTCCATATTATTGGTTTGATATCCTCATATCCATGACCCGTGAAACATAGTCATCAACCAATACATATGCTAGTCTATTCATATGTGTCCTCATATGTTTCTGACCAGGGATCGTATAAGAATAATTATCGTAGAAATATGGAGTTTCACAATCAAGTCACATACTTGATAATCAATATTAACTATATTATTCTTGGAACAAGATAACATTTTATCCAATATTGTGAACATAAGGAAATATAATCATCTCTATGATTGCCTCTAGGGCATATTTCCAACAGCAATTCCATATATCATTAAGTCAAATTCATCATCCACGAATCATGTGATCGAGAGACATCATATAACTAAAGCATGTCTCAGCAATATACACACCCATGTTGGTATCTCAAAAATGTCCAATTAAGATTACCCAACCTATGGTGTCCAAGGGTACATGTCAACATGTCAATCACAAGTATTCAAGGAGTCATACTGTCGAGTAGGTATTTAGCTATTTTCCAAACCATTTTTATACAATTAGCCATGCATGTTGGTATAAAACAATGTAATTTTTGCAAACTGGGTACGACATGATCAAAGGTCTACGACTTGCCTTCGATGAAGAGTTGGGATACTTCGGTCGAGGTCGTCGGGTCCCCGAATTCTTCAGAGCAGCCAGATTCTACATGTGCGAAAGGAGCCAAATAAATAAAATAAATCCACAAAAACTCCAACGAAAGCACCAAACTAGAGCCAAAAGAAAGATACAGAATTAAGAGATTTGATTAACTCAAATCAGAGCTGGAATGAAGGAGAACGGGCTCTCAAAAGGAAGCTCGACTGGTCGGAAGGAGGTCCAAGAAGGATACGACTACTCAACGTGGTCGCAAGGACAAGAAATGAGAAATGGGAAAAAAAGGAAGAGGAGGACGAGAGGCTCCGGGGCTTCTATTTATAGCAGCCGAGGAGGAGGAGGAGAAAGGCGGCTTAATGGGTGGAGCGCACCAGCGGAACTTTGGCCAACGCAGAGCGACGGAATGGGAGCAGGTGAGGCGAGGTGACGGGACAGAACAGAGACATGGCGCAGAGCAAAAGTGACATGCGCATTTAATGCGCGCGACGGGGGCATGTAAGTTGGCGTGAAACACGCGCATGACGCTGACGCGGGCAGAGGTGGAAGATGACCAGGGCGAGGCTGGTCAAAACCGAAAGAGTGGTCCAAATCGAAAGGGGTGGTTGTGACCAAAAGGGAGGTCCTGAGGAGAGGTCCTGAGGAGGAGGTCCTGAGGAGGGAGGTCCGGAGGAGGAGGTCCTGAGGAGGAGTCCTGAGGAGAAGGTTCAGAGGAGGAGGTCCTGAGGAGGAGTCCCTGAGGAGGAGGTCCGGAGGAGGAGGTCCTGAGAGAGAGGGTGACCAACGGGAAACTGGAACGAGCAGAGAAAGGGGATTTTTAAATACCAGAGAACTCCAGCACTCAAAATAAACCAAATTCGAGTTAATTGGAGTTCGATCAATTCATATTAAATTGCTTCCAATTTTTCTAAAATCTCCAAATTAATCTTGAGCAATTCAACAAAACCAAATGGTTAATTTTAAACTTGAAAATTTTCAAGAACTCAGAAAAACTGGGACGTTACAAACCTACACCCCTTAAAGGGAATCTCGACCCCGAGATTCAGGCTGATTAGAGAATAGGTGTGGAAACTCAGCCTTTAGGTCTTCTTCATGCTCCTAGGTGGCTTCCTCTTCAGTGTGATTGCTCCACTGAACTTTTCAAAAACGGATGATTTTGCTTCTTGTCACTCGCTCGGACACTTCCAAAATCTTGATGGGTTGCTCCTTGTAGGTGAGACCTTGCTGCAGGTCAACGGCTTCTATGGGCATCTGCTCCTCTGGCACACACAGACATTTCTTCAATTGCGACACGTGGAAGACATCATGCACATCTGACAACTGGGGCGGAAGCTCCAATTTGTAAGCCACTTCCTCCCTTCTGACTAGAATTGGAAAGGGTCCGATGTATCGAGGTGCAAGTTTCCCACTTACTCTGAAGCGACACATTCCTTTGAGAGGTGAAACATTTAAATACACATGATCTCCTGGTGCGAAAGCTAAATATCAGCGACGGTTATCCGCATAACTTTTCTGCCTGGTCTGAGCTGTTCTCATATTTTCTCTGATTGACTTAACTTGATCTTCAGCTTTCTTCAGGATATCAGGTCCAAGTACTCGCCCTTCTCCTGTTTTTGTCCAATACAACGGTGTTCTGCACTTTCTTCCGTAAAGGGCTTAAGACAGGGGCATCTGCAAACTTGATTGATGGCTATTGTTGTAAGAATAGCGTTTGCAAACCTATTGTGGCAGTCGATGCGGGCCGACCACCATGTTTCTGCCCCCTTATTTGGCACAAAATTAGGCATGGGACTTTCCCGAGGCAAAGACATTCCGTCTTTGCCATCTTGACTTCAGTGCGCTTGCGCTTATAGAGGCCTCGGCATCATCAGGGTTTCCCGACGTCCTATGTACGAAATTCACATACACCATAGGTTTTCCGTGAATGGCTGCCTCGGGCTGGGAGACAATCACCATGTACTGCCTCCATGCTATGCTTCCATTCACCTTGACGAGCTCCCACACATAATTTGTGCAGGTGATCGCCTCGATCATAACTTTCTTCGTCGTTGGCTCCGTGACGAACTCCCTCCGGATGCAGCTTCGTAGTTCGTGAATATTCATCGCGTGGAGCCCCTCCGCCCGGACCACATTGTACTGACATCTTGATAGGTCTAACCCATCGGGTCCAGCCCGTACGAGACCATTGCCGTAAAACACAAACAAGTCTTGCATGTTTGAAAATACCTAAAGCCACAACAACTACTAAAAAATTACGAATGAGTTATGCCTAACTAATTCCTACTTAACTAATTACGACTGATTAATTACCACTACATAAATTTTTGGTAGTTCATTTCCACTAATCATTTCTGCAAACAACTCATTACGACTTATTAATTACCACTAAAAGATTACCGGTACTTCATTACCACTTATTCAATATGCCGTAATGATGACTACTAAACTAATTACAACTAATTAATTACCATTAAGCTAATTCATTACTAGTGAACTAACTAATTACGACTAATTAATTACCTTTAAACTAACTAATTACGATTGAGTAATTACCACAAAAAAATACCAGTACTTCATTTCCACTTACTTAATATGCCGTAATGATGACTACTAAACTAATTAGGACTAATTAATTACCACTAAACTAATTCATTACTAGTGAACTAACTAATTACGACTAATTAATTACCTCTAAACTAACTAATTACGATTGATTAATTACCACTAAAAAATTACCGATACTTTATTTCCACTTACTTAATATGCCATAATGATGACTACTAAACTAATTACGACTAATTAATTGCCACTAAACTAATTCATTACTAGTGAAATAACTAATTACGACTAATTAATTACCCCTAAACTATCTAATTACGACTAGCTGACTAAGACTGACTAATTACGACTGTAGTAATAACAACAAAACTATCCGACAAATTACCTGCCCTTCGGGGGAAAGTAATCAATCAAGGTTGAGCGCCGAGTGACGAGAAGCAAGAAAACAGTTAACCTCCCAATAAAATTAATTAGGTTACGTTCGCTGAGTTCTCAGTGACGAGCGCAAGAACGAGAATCGAAACACAAATGAGATGAGCGAAGAGCGAGTGCCAGAGTTCGGTATTTATAGCCGTGCGGACGAGGAGTTGCGGCGTTGGCGCCAGGAATTCCGTAAGCGTTGCCGCCAGAATTTCTGGACGAGGCGACAGATGTGTGGAGGAGGGAGGAGGGACAGTAGGAAAGATAGCCACTGTGAGGTTTTTTAATTCTCCGCAGAACAGTCCGGGTGCGTGGCGGGTGTAGCGGGTGGGAGGGAGGGCGGAGGGTGGCGCGAGTCGGGAGGGTGTTACGAGAATAATTTTGATTGAATAAAATTATGGAAAATTTACACAAGCAAGTACACGATGTCGGGAGGCTCCACAAAAAATTTCGTAAGTTTTTGGACTTATTTGCTATATTTTAACATTACTCCGAATTTCAGCCTAACACTAACTAACCTAACTAACTAATTAACCCCTAACACTAATTGCCGCAATGTTTTGGCTGGCGCATGGTGGCTATGTGCCAATGGACACTAAACGTATCCTATTTGATCGAGTATATTTGTATTCATATTTTGTTTTGCTATAATTGTACGTGTATTTTGTTTGTACGTGTTTACTCCAGCGCTATATTGCATATCAACATCTCCAATGGAGTTGCAATGTACCATTTTTTTTCTACATTCCAAGTCACATGAAATCATGAAACCCTAATTTCTGAAACCTAAAATCGAATTTTTCGTGACCTAAATCATAAATTTTTGAGACAATACCAGAACACATATAAAATTGCCGAAATATTACACAATCAAGTCCACTGCGTGAGGACCCTTCAAAATAAAAATTCATAATTTTTGAAGCTCATTTTTTACATTTATTGATTCATACGAACAGGACACCTATACGAAATAGCGATAACAATTCCGAACGAATAAAATTATAAAGAATTTACACAATCAAGTACACAGTGTTGGGATGCTCCACAAAAAATTTCATAATTTTTTGAACTCATTTACTATATTTTAAATTTTCTCCAAATTTCAGCATAAATTAACCTAACTAATTAACTAACCTAACTAACTAATTAACCTAACCCCTAACTAATTAATGGCTAGCGCATGGTGGCCATGCGCCCAGCCAGCCGCTGACGTGGTGGGGGTGGCGTGCGGAGGTGGCGGGCCGACGGCGAGGGGGCGGCCACGTGTCAACAGCGGCGGCGTTGACGCACGGTGACCGTGCGCCAACACCACATACCATGTTCTTGGGGGTTGGCGCATGGTGGCCGTGTGCCAGCAGTATCAAATATGCAAATACATGATCGCAGTAGTCAGATCGTCACCGTGCGCCAACGTCACATGCCATGTTCTCGGGGGTTGGCGCATGATGGCCGTGCGCCAGCAGTATCAAATATACAAATACATGATCACAGTAGTCAGATTCACAAATACACACGAAAAAATATCGTATCCGCCAAAAATTCGAAGGCCGTATGGTTGTGCGTGAATGCACACATACTGCACATATACTTGCATGCATGACTGTAAAAGTCACACTACAAAGTTCGCACCGCTGACCATCAGACCATGCACTGTAAAATAAATGTGCTCCGTGTGGGTGAAGTACGGTTTACCGTGGGGTGCACAGATCGAGGCCCTGCACCGCAACACACTGGGATATCTGTACATATCGAGAGAAACTGCATGCGTGCTCGCTACACCACTGATCCCGAGAGGAGAAGGCACGTACGTACGTAGGATCGGTCGAGTATGTCTTGCCGTTTAAGAATCCATGCATGCAGATCATGAGCTGCCTCGATCTGCCTACGTTCTAACTGTCAACTGTCCGAAAGGATGTTAGAATATATCTCGATTATAATCATATGATTTTATATTTCTACGATCTAGATTT
Source organism: Phyllostachys edulis (assembly GCA_036346405.1). NCBI lineage: Eukaryota > Viridiplantae > Streptophyta > Magnoliopsida > Poales > Poaceae > Phyllostachys > Phyllostachys edulis. The sequence goes on from CM070556.1 coordinate 70,371,434, forward strand.
TTATGTTTCTACGATCTAGATTAACTTAACATATTATATCTTATGGTAGAGTATTAATTTGATAGAATCTTAATATCATTAAAATTCAAACCATTTTTTTAGAATCATGATCAAAATTTTCATACCACCCTACGATTCTAATGATTTATTATAAATAATTACTTGAATATGTCCCTTTCATTATAAAGTTTTACTTTTTATTTCTTTATATCCATTATAATTTTCTTAAAATAACAAATGATATTTCATTTGCACTACATTTTTGTAAACAAAAGTTCTAAAACTATAGTTTAAAAAATGTAGAAGAGTTAAAAATATAAGGTAGATTTTTTAAAAAATGTTATTTCGATAGAATCAAATAGGATTTTAGATTTTACGTCGATCCTACGATTCACGATCCCGCTGAACAACTTCCGATCCGATTCAAGCTAGATCACGATTCTGACAACCTTACGTGCCCGTGCTATATACTACTCCCTCCGTTCTTTTTTATTTGACATATTTGACTTTTCACGGTCTCAGAATCGACTTTGATCGTTACTTTTTTATAACTTTATATTGAAGCATATCAATAAAATTATAATATTATGAAAGTAGTTTTGATGACAAATCTAATGGTATAGTTTTCATGTAGCCAATCCATATAGTTTTAAACATATTGGCTGTCTAACTTTAGAAAGTTTGACCGCATAGATTCTAGGATGTCAAATAAAAAAGAACGGAGGGAGTAATAGTATTAGTCTAGTACGTACACAGCTACATGCACGCACGTACGTGTTGCCCATAAAACATTAGAACCATGTAACCGCGTTACGGCCACAGCCGGCTGCGTACACCATGTGATGCATATCTTGGGCTCGATACATACGACCGTATGTATTGATATATACACTAGTATAGTGTACACACACAAATATATATATATATATATATATATATATATATATATATATATATATATATATATATATATATATATATATATATATATATATATATATATATATATATATATATATGGTATGGTATGGTATGGTACAGGAGTACATACTCCCACCTCTTATATACCACTTAAAAGCGTATGATGATACCTCTTTATCTATTTGAGCATACTTCAATAATGATTATAAGATACTCCAAAGTGAGTTACGAGATAATCCACTTTTTATAGCAAAAGTTGTATATATACTTCTTTTATACATGAAAAAGGGTATATAACAAAAATAAAGTGATCCAATAGAAATTTTTCAACCAAGTCACATTGGAGTATCTTATAATTGGTATTTAAGTATACTGAAAGTGATAAAAAAAGTATAATTTATTCGTTTAAGTGGTATATTGGAAGTTGGAGTACATACTGTCGGGACCCAAAATATGCAATTCTGGACCCTCTGTGTATAATGCACTAGTCCAGGATCACGCTAGTGCACACAGTGTCAACACAGGTGAATATCGATCCACACAAGCGATTAATAACATAAACGAGTAATTTGATAACAAATAGTTGTTTTGACCTTATGGTCGAGTTTACAATTATTAAGCCACGCAAGGCTAGCAAGAAATAAAATAGCAGCGGAATGCAGAAACTTCAGCGGAATCCCATCAATTCACCACAGGCAACTAACTGGGATCAAGACCCTATGATCAAGCACCTTCGATGAACTCCTCCTCGAAAACAGGCGAAGACTCCTCCTCTTCTGTTGCATGTTTTACAACAAGCATGAGTACACACCGTACTCGCAAGTCATACCACATAAATGCAATTATTGATGCGGGCTTATTCCAAAGGAATGGCTTCGTGGTTCTTTAGCGAAATCTGACATTTGCAATTTGAATACAAGTAATAGATTGAAAGCATAATTCAAAACAAATAGACAATAATAATTGAACAGTTTTATTTCACAAAGACACATAGCCTAAACAAGTTATTCACATAGCCATATGACTTAGGTCACGCAGCTCCCTTCCCAAGGTTTTCATGAAAATCTATCCCTCGTGTGAAATTCCCAAGCATGTCCATGACCGCGGACGCGGCTATTCGAATAGATTGAGTAACACTCTGCAGAGGTTGTACACTTTACCCACAAGATACAACTAGTATAGCTAGCACTAGCCATAACAAAACAGTTCAGAAACTTCATCTCGACATTGACACTCCTGGTATGCTTAGCTACCACAAACGCACACCGTTGGACAGGGACACGGCGAACCGCCCCGTGATGCGACTACTTGGTAGTACACACCTCCACCCAATCCGACACAGCTAACCTACAACCTGAGTAATCAATGTCAAGACTCCATAACTTACTAAGTTAGGCCCGTCCCATCAGGCATGTGGTTGTACGAAAGGCTCAGTTCAATGGCGCACAAAGTTAAGTCCTTAATTGACCGGGGCATGACTTCCCAATTATAACCTATCATTTCCGCCAACACAGATCCACCAAAAAAAAATATACCAGACCACTTGCCCCCGTCCAAAACCTTTTCCCACCCTGTTGGTTAAGTGCAACATATGCCATCAACGAGTAATAGCACATAGCGCACATAGTTTCTATCACATAGTTCCATAGTCACTTAGTCATGTTTATATTTGCAACTAGATGAGATGATGACTCGTAGCATGGCTGAAGAGGATATAATAATCCTCATTTTATCTTTTATCTATAACTCCTTAACCAAGTAAATATGACGCCATATGGTCCCTGAGTATACCCCTTAAATGTTATAAGGGAAGAGCCTACTGGATGGTCGTAAGTTCTTCTACGACCACCCCCATAGTCGTAAGTTATGCTACGACTACCTTATAGTCGTAGGTTCTTCTACGACTAGGTCAGCTATGACCACCTTATGATCAATTAAACCTACAAACAAGTAGGCCCAATTGATTAAGGGATTCAAACCGTCATCATACGCTGTTACTCTGCCAAGTAATAGCACGTAATGCTCCATTATCTCTGGTATATAGCTGTTAGGCGACGTGGAGGAGTTAATACGCCGGTGATTACTACCAACGTCTTGAATTACGAGGATGTGATGAGGCGCCGCTTCACCTGGAGAAACTGCCGCTCCTTCACGTACTATATAAAGGCGGCAATTAGAGAGGGAAAGGGAGGAGGAGAAATACAAGCACTATCATCTCGTAATAGTCGAGTTTTTCCACGATTGTTGAGAATACACTCAATACCATACACACAGGGAGTAGGGTTATTATTCTCTCGGAGAAGGCTGAACACGTATAAAAATCCTCGTGTCAATCTCTGCGTGATTTCATTCTAGGAGACCCCGAATCAAACAATCTTTACTTAAGTTCGGTTCTAAAACAAGCCAGTTGGCGCCGACCGTGGGGATCTTCGGTAATCTCTTGTCAACATACTCTCTGTTTTCCAAATCTCATGCACTCATGGCGGAGAATGGAGCGATGAGAACTGGTTCGACTTGGCGGTCTGTGACGTCGACATGGATGCGGTTTCGATTCTGAGCCGAGTGATGACTCATCCGATGGTACTGCTTGCCTCCGGTGATCTTCTCGCAGATCCAGAGACAATGTCGTGATGGGGTTGAGGAGGATCCATATCCCCCTGTGATGCGTCCAAGAGAGGAGTCTACCCTCTCAAAGGACAAGGGTCAATTTGACGGGACTACACCGGTGGACTCACAACACGACGAGAGTTTTACCTCGAAGTGTCCGAGTCCCCTAAGGCGATCCGACTTGGTGAGGCAAGTTGGAAGCCACAATTCGAGACTTCACCGACATCTGGTGATTCTCTCTCTCCGGATGGCGCCAGAGAGAGCGGAATCAAGCATGCTTTTCCTACAAATTCGGCCATTTCTCCATGATCACGCCGCCAGCGGAGAGCGATTATAACCGGACTTCCCCTACGGAGGATTACTTCAAGTCGCCAGATGGTGTCTCGGCGACTCCTCAAGCGGGGAGGCCTCGGCGCAAGTGAGAATCATCAGCGGAGGTCTTCGTCCTTCCCTCGAGATCAAGGTCACTCTCCTAGAGACCAGGCTGGAGACCCTCCCGAAGATCACGCATGCGCCCCTCATAGCGATGGCAAGAACACCACCGATGGCGGACACGACCAACACCTTCATGAGCGAAGGAAATCCTCGACATACTCGCACTTCATTGAGGCGGTCTCAAGAGTCCGACAGGAAGATCTTGAAGCTACTCGATGAAGGAAGATTATGCTCGAAGAGTTTACAGGCGCATCAATATCGGTCGAGGAAGCTCAAGAACTCCGGCACATCGCTGATTTGCTCGAGAATCAACTCGAGAGCTCGCTGAAGGCCGGGTGCGACCTCTTCGTTGAAGAGATCGCACAAGGCTTCGGTCTCGATGGAAAAATTGGAAGCACCTTGCGGCATCATTCAGAAATCGTGTAATCGACTTCTTGACTACCGGTCGATTGATCATATCACCACAAAGGAATCGATGAAACGAGAAGTCACATCGATCTCCTACTCGAGAAATATTTTTCGAACGATCGATGATCAACAAACCTATCGGAGGTGACCGTTCACCATACCGACATAGGAGTCTCTGAAGACGAGATGAACTACGAGGAGTATTTCCTCGTGGGACCGAGACCTATTATAGGTCAGGTCAACCTATTCTCGGGTATCGTCGAGTGCGACCACGATGATATCAACCCTTCTTTCACGCAAAGGAGGCGTCAAGAAGTCATTCTTGGATGTCGGGCATTCTCGCCCGATCTTGACGATTCATTGCCACCTCGCTTCGACCGGTAAACATGGAGAAATTTGATGGATCCCAAAATCCTATCGAATTTCTTCAAATCTACACAACAAAGAAATTCGGCGGCAGGAGGAGGAGAACATGTGATGGCAAATTACCTTCCAAGCGTGCTCGAAGGGTGCGCTCGATCGTGGTTATTGAACCAACCACTCGAGTCGATTCATTCTTGGCAACACCTCTACGATCTTCTCTTGGCAAACTTTCGGGGCACTTACAATGCATACAGGAAGGAGGACGACTTGCACCGGATGAGACGAGCGACAACGAGACCTTGCGCCAATTCATCAAGCGCTTTAGTCGGGTTAAGTAATTCAATTCGGAAGTTTCGATTCATCTGTCATCGGGGCTTTCAAGCAAGGAGTCCGTAGTAGAAGGATAACGAAGATATTGCTTTAAATCCGCCTACCACTGTCACTGAACTCTTTGAGATGGCTGATCGATATGCAACTGCCTCTGAGGCGGTCGAGTGGAACAACACAATCGATCAAGAAAACAATACCTCTCGAGAGCCAGGTGATATTGGTAAGAAGAAAGATAAGAAAGCAAAAAAGTCCAAGAACAAAGGCGAAGGGTCAAAAACTCCAAGTCAGCAGTTCCAAGGAGGTCTTGGCTGTGAATGATAAAGAGCCACGCACCTCCAAGCCACATTCCGACCGAGGCAAAGGTAAGCGCCCCGATCGGAAAAATGATAAGCCTAGGTGGTGTCCTTTCCATAAAAAGGAGGGGCATGACCTTCATGGCTAGGGTCTTTCAACGAAAGCTTGAAGACTACTACAACAAAAGGACCGCTTCCTACTCTCGGCGGTAGGGCAAGCAGTGGTCATAAGACTTCAGATGACGAGGAGGAGATGCCGTTCTAGGATCCGCAACACACCGTCGAGCACATCTACGGAGGATCATCGGCATATGAATCAAAGCGATAACTTAAAGCTGCTGAACGAGAGGTAAACTCCATAGATCCTCCTCTTGTCAATAAATTACCGAAGTGGTCAGAAGTCACCATCTCCTTTGAGAAGAGTGTATGCGATTCTTCGACTCGACAGTCGGTATCCGATCGGTGGTCGAACCCACCATCAACAATTGTCGAGTCAATCGAGTTTTGGTTGATGGTGGCAGCTCGTTAAATATTTTATTTACGAGTGCCCTGGACGAAATGCAAGTACCCAGGATTAAGGTAAGACCGGTACGATACTCTTTCCATGGAATCGTACCGGGATCTTCGGCCAAATCGATTGGTCAAGTTTCTCTTCCTTTAACATTTGGTTCACCAAGTAATTTCAAGACAGATTTCGATACGGCATATAACGCCATACTCGGATGACCAACTTTGGCAAAATTCTTAATGGCTACTCATTATGGATATCAATGTATTAAGATGCCAGGTCCCAAAGGAGTAATCACAATTCATTGTGACAAGAAGATGGCGCATACACGCTAGTCGATCCTCGAGATGGTTGGACAAATACCACTCGAGAAGAAAATCGACCTTCGACTAGTAAGTTGAAGCCTAAAGCTATCTTGAAGCCGAATGATAAGGTCAAAGAGGTTCCTCACGACGCAGGGAGCCCTCGAGATCTGATTTCAGATCGAGGATACTTCCGACCCCAAATAGGAAGGCGCCTCATCGCCTTCCTATAAGCTACGCAGATGTCTTGGCGTGGCAAGCATCCGACATGCCCGAGTCCCGGGGAGGTGATCGAGCATAGGCTAGCTTTACGGCGACAAAGTACTGTAAAACAAAAATTACGAGATTTGCCTGATCGGCGAGATGCTATTAAATCGAATTGGATAAGCTACTTAAGCGGGCTTTATAAGAGGTCAACCACCGAGTGGTTGGCTAATCTGTAATGGTTAGAAAATCAAGCGGCAAATGGCGTATGTGCGTGAACTTTCTTGATCTTAATAAAGCTTGTCCAAAAGCGATTTTCCTTCACCTCGTGTCGATCGGTTGGTTGATTCTCTGCAGGTTGTGAAATGTTAAGTTTTTAGATGCATATTCGGATACCACCGGATCAATATGTGTCTAGGCGATGAAGAAAAAAATGCATTTATTACACCATTTGGTATATTTTGCTATGTCAAAATGCCATTTGGTCTAAAAATGCCGCTTCTTTTCAACGCTTGATGCAAGCAACTTTTTCATCTCAATTAGGCCGAAATCTAGAAGCCTATGTTGATGATCTAGTTGTTAAAAGCATCAAGAGACTTAATCATATTACTGACCTGCAAGAAACATTCGACAATCTCAGAAAACATCGCTTAAAACTCAATCCTGAGAAGTGTGTGTTCGGAATCTCTTCAGGAAAATTGCTTGGATTCCTAGTATCTATACGAGGAATCGAAGCAAATCCCGAAAAGATCAAGGCCATTCTCCAAATGCGCCCTCCAACCACAAGGAAAGAAGTTCAGAAACTCACTGGGTGCATGGCGGCTTTAAGTCGTTTCATCGCACGACTGGGAGAAAAAGGACTACCTTTATTTAAACTTCTAAGGAAACACGAAGGTTTTGAGTGGTCAAAAGAGGCAAACACTGCCTTTGAGGATGTCAAGAGGTACCTTACGAGTACTCCTATTCGGTTTCTCGAAGCGGAAGAAAGCGCTCTTAATTTACCTAGCCGCCACGCCACAGGCGATAAGTGCGATCTTGGTCGTAGAACGTGAAAGCGCATAAATGACCGGTTTACTACGTGAGTGAAGTTTTACACGGCCTAAGGGCGTTACCCTCAGTCCAAAAGCTTCTATATGCCCTCCTCATGTCTTCGAGGAAACTGCGGCATTATTTTCAGGCGCACAAACTAGTTGTGCCGTGTGAGTTTCCCTTAGGAGCGACCTCCACAATAGGGAAATAGCGGGACGCATGGCAAAATGGTCAGTCGAACTTGGGGAGTTCGACATCCATTTCGTGTCCCGAACGGCCGTTAAATCCCAGATCTTAGCAGACTTTGTCGCCGAATGGACAAATCTGAACACGCTTAGGGATCCCGAGACGATTCCCGACCGATTGGGCGATGTACTTTGACGGGTCGCTTACTTTAAGTGGCTCGAAATTTGGGGTGGTCTGGTATCTCCAAGGAGAGACCTTAAAGTATGCCATACAATTAAACTTTCGGGCCACTAACAGCGTGGCGGAATCACGAAGGTTGCTAGGCGGCATACGAGCGTAAAGCGCTCGATTCGCCGACTACTCGTGAGAGGAGACTCTCAACTAGTCGTGATTCAAGTCGGAAAAGAGTACCGGTGCTCTAATCCGACAATGTCTCGTACTTATCGGAAGTCGTAAGCTAGAAAAGCATTTTTAGGTTTGAGGCACAATTTATCCTCGAAAGGATAATTTCCTCATGAGACCGGCTTGCTCGAATAGCTTCTTCCCTATCTGAAGTACCAAAGGAGTCTTTTGGAACAACTCGAAGCCATCACTGGTCGATGAACCAGAGACACTTCCTATTGAGACGGCCTCTCTAGAATACGAGGATACATGGATGACGCCTATCTATGAGTATCTTTAGAACGGTTCAGTACTCGAAGACGATCTCGAGGCGGATCGTTTATCCGAAAAAGCCAAAATGTATACTTTGGTTGAAGGAGTCCTCTATAAACGAGGTACTCAAGGGTGCTCATGCGATGCATTTCGCAGAGCGAAGGATTAACACTCCTTCACGACATACATGATGGCATCTGTGGAAATCATGCTTCCTCTGAGCGGCTGGTCGGTAAGGCTTTTCGACAAGATTTTACCGCCAATGACCCTTTATGATGCCAAAGAATTAGTTAAAAAGTGTGTCGATTGCGGTTTCATAGCAGGCAAATACACCAACCAGCTCAGGCATTACAAACAATACCTTTATCTTGGCCTTTTGCGCACAGGGTCTCGATATCCTAGGACCGTTCCCCAAAGCTCCGGAGGTTTCGAGTTCCTTTTGTGGCTATTGATCGTTCACAAAATGGATTGAAGCGAACACATGGCTGGGATAACAACGAAGCGGCAAAAGCGGTTTATGATGAGATCGTAATTCACTACTACAAAAGCAGGCTATAGTAGATGCCCATCATCAAGCGGTTCCTTTGGAACCGTTTGTGTTAACCATTGCCGCACTGCGGGTGGGCGCGAAGAATATCACGAGCGGTATTTTTAGAACCGTGCGTGATATTACTGACAGTTCTATTCACAAACCAAATCGTGATAATCTAACAATCACGCAGCGGTTCTATTTAATAACCGTGCAGGTAATATCCTGAGCGGTTCTATTTACAAACCGTGCGTGATTTGGTGATTATCACGAGCGGTTTGTGAATAGAACCGCTCGTGTAATATCACATACGGTTCTATTTACAAACCGTGCTGTGATAGTCATCTATCACTGAGCGGTTTTTATTAAAACCGTTTGTGATATGCCCATCGTATAAATTGAGCGACACATCCTCTCCGCCTGCTTGTTGTGTCCCTTGCCTTTGCGCCACTTGTGCCTCTGCCACTCCTCCGCTGCAAGGTTTGGATAAATATAATCAACAAGCCCTCTTCTTTGGGCTCCACTTAGATCTGGTAGCTAGCTTCTCCTCCCAGATGCCGTGCCACTTCCTCCCTAGCTCCTCCAACTGCGATTTCTCCCCTAATTAAGCAGATGAAGTATCTTGATTATCCTTTTTCCACTCTATTGATTAGTGAATTTCCCGACTTTGCTACTCTGTACATAGACGCTAATGTTTTGTTTTCTTTGTTGTATTCCTTAATCGGAAGCATAGGGTTTAGGTTTCAATTAATACTACTTGATGGGAAAAGGCAAAACGTCGTACATCTAGCTCTCAATTTGATGGACCCTATTTGTAGAAAATGAAAAGCAAAACATGTAGCCTTTAATTAATCTGGTGTAATTCCTTTGTGCAACGATGAGACAAAAGCGAGTAAGTGCGTGCAAAGAAGTGAAAGTCTTAATCGAACTAATTTCATGAGTAGTTTTCAGAACAGTTAAAAAGAAGAATTTATGACACACCAAGATAAGTCACATGTGCAATGATGTATTTTATATTTCCTCCATTTATATCCATGAAGAAAGCGTCATCACAGTGGTTTATTGTTTCAATTATATGAAAGCGGATACGCAAGCAATCGCGGACCAACTTGCTAGTTATTAATTAGGATCTTCCTCTTGTCTTTTGTCTCGTATCTAATCAACAATCATGCAAATAATCAATAATTATCCGTTGCGCCAACTTAGAGAGGAGAAGGTTGGACCCTTGCCCTAAGCGCCTCCAACACCGCCACCTCCTCCCCATTGTGCCACCTTAGAGAGGAGAAGGAAAGGAGAGGAATCGTATTTTCTTCGTGACCTCCGAGGGTAACGATCTATAACCCTTTATATTTGCTATAAATTAATCGCTAATCAATTTTGACACTAATTTGTTACATGCGTAGTGTAGATGGATCGGCTGGATGTACAAGTGTGAACCGTGTGAGTCAAGAGTACATTAATGGCGTGGTTGCTTTTAGAAGAGCCATTGGCGGGATATGTTGAAGAAGGAGATAAATTTTATGTCTTGTCCATGCATTGATTGCGGTAATTTGAAGATGTTTAACAACGCGCGCAAATAGAAGCGCACTTGATTGAAGGGTTTCACAAAAGGGTATACATGTTGGACGACCACGGTGAAGAGCGATTATTACACATGAAGTTAGTAATGACGGCACCGCCGAGGAAGTCAACGATCGCGGATGTGGATATCTTGCTTTTGATGAGGATATGTCACACGATGACAATCTGGATCGGATGCTCTGCGATAAGAAGAACTACTGAGTGAGAGAGAGTTTTGTAAATTCGAGGGCTTAGGGAGGACTCGGTGAGACCTTTGTTCCCTAGTTGCAAGCGGAATATACAAGGTTGTCAACCGTGCTTGAGCCGCTGAAATTGAAGGCAAGCAATGGTTGGTCCGATAAGAGTTTCACGGCGTTGTTAGGTCTCTAGCGGACATCCTTAGGAGGGAAGCGTGTTGCCCGGCACCACCTATCAAGCAAAGAAGGTTATTTGTCCATTGGGAATGGAAGTAGAAAGAATACATGCATGTCAGAATGATTGTATCCTCTACAGTAAAGAGTATGGACATGCATGTATGTCTGTGTGCAAAGCATCCGATACAAGCGTCGAGAATCATCGCTAAGGTGAAGCAAGGACCTCTGCTAAGATGTTGTGGTATCTCACTGTGATCCCACGTTTGAAGCGTTTATTTGCGAACGCAAAGGACGCAAGATTGCTGCGTTGGCACTCGAGAGGAGCGTAAGAGAGATGGAAAGCTAAGACACCTGCTGATTACGCGGTGGAGAAACTTCGATCGGAGCTTGAAGAGTTCGGTGGAAGCGAGGAACATAAGGTTAGGGTTGAGTCTGGATGGAATGAATCCTTTCGGTAACATGAGCAACCGACATAGCTTTTGGCCCGTGAATCTATGTATGTACAACCTTCCTCCTTGGCGTGTATGAAGCGGAAGTACATTTTGATGTCACTACTTATCCAAGGGCGAAGCAACACGGGAATGATATTGATGTGTACCTAGCACCATTCTTTGGAAGATCTTGTGACCTTTGTGGAGCGAAGGGGTACAGGTATGGGATGCGTACAAGCGAGAGAACTTCACTTTCGCGCCATGTTGTTTCGCACCATCAATGATTTTCCCGCCCTTGGTAACTCTGCTTCAAGCTTGATACAAAAGGAGCCAAAGCTCGTCAAGACCGCTTAGATGCTAAAGAGAGTGTATGGTGAACAACTCGCGCAAAAGCGTGTATATCGTCACCGTAGGTTCCTTCGAGTCACCCATACCACAAGATGAAAAAAACAATTCGACGGAAATAAGGAGAACGATTCAGCTCCAAGGGCTTTTAGAGGAAAGAGGTCTATGATATGGTTAAGGATATCGATGTTGTGCTTGGGAAGGACGTAAATTAAGAACCCGTGAGAAGAACATCTGGAAGAAGCGGTCAATTTTTGGGACTTGCCTTATTGGGAGCACTTAGAAGTTCGCCCTTTGCATCGATGTCATGCACGAGAGAAGAATGTATGTGATAGCTTGATTGGTCTCTTGTGAACATTAGTGGCAAAACAAAGGATGGTGTTACGCATGCGGCGTGACTTGGTTGATATGAACATAAGGACTGAGTTAGCACCGGGTAGAGACCGTCTACAGATTTAACGTACCTTCCCCGACTTGCTACACTCTATCCAAGGCCGAGAGAAATGGCGTGCGGAGCTTGCATGGAGTGAAAGTCCCATCCGTTACTCCGCTAACATTAAGAACCTTGTTTCTATGCAAGATTTGAAATTAATTGGTATGAAGTCTCATGATTGTCATGTCTTGATGACACAAATGCTTCTGTTGCAATTAGAAGTATCTTGCGAACAAGGTCCGAGTGGCAATCTTGAGGTCGTGTTATTTTTTCAACTCAATTGCTCGAGAAGATCATTGATCCCCAAGGACTAGATGCTCTGCAGCCGAGGTGGTGACCACTCTATGTCATCTTGAGATGTATTTCCCTCCGTCATTTTTCGATATCATGGTCCATCTCATTGTTCACCTTGTGAGAGAGATAAAGATATCTTGACCTGTGTTCTTACGTCATATGTACCCGCTCGAGAGGTACATGGGAATTCTCAAGTCCCACGTGACGGAATCGATCTCGACCGAGGGCAAGATCATCGAAGGTTATGCAACCGAAGAGGTCATTGAGTTCTGCGTCGACTACATGGCTCGTGGAACCGATAGGTGTGCCTCTATCTCGCCATGAGGGGAGATGGATGGTATCGGGACCATCGGAAGGAAATCAATAACTCCCGATCTGGATACATACGCTCAAGCCCATTTCATGGTCTTGCAACACATGACCCAAGTGTCCCGTATATCGACGAGCACAAAGACATGGTGCGCCAATGTAATCGAGACGGTCGGAGGTTTGGATCACGAGAGAGCACAACCGTCGGTTCAACGAATGGTTAAAGGTGCGAATCACTGGGAGGTCATCAAGTGATGATACGCTGCTATGGTTGGCACGAGGGCCACAATTTACAATTGTCACATGGCAAGGATACGACATCAATGGGTACACATTTTATACGGCAGCTCAGGATAGGAAGAGCACAGTCCAGAATAGCGGTGTCCGCATAGATGCATTCAGTACCGATGGGATGAGGAGCTCCTACTATGGGCAAATAGACGAGATATGGGAGCTCGACCACGTGCTTTTCAAGATCCCCTATTTGGTGCCGTTGGGTCCATCTCGACAGTGAAGGTCGACAAATGCGGTGTCACTACCATGGACCTCGAACGTGTCGGATATAAAGATGAACCATTCGATCTTGGCTAACCAAGTTGTTCAAGTCTTCTATGTAACCGACCCGGCAAATAAGAAGCGCCACGTAGTTCTTCATGGAAAAAGGAGGATTGTCGGAGTTGAGAATGTAGTGGACGAGGAAGAATACAATCAATTTGACGAGTTGCCTCCTTTCGGAAACGGCATTAGGCTCGAGGAAGAACCCAGTGAGGAAGCTAGCTATATGCGTCGATCATCATGAAGGCCTATATCTTAATTAAGAATTTACTCCAATGTAATTAATTTATTCCATAACATCATGTGTTATGGACTTGTAATCTCTCATATATTTTGATGTCAACGTGAAATTGTCATGTGTTGATGTGTTATGGACTTGTCATATTTGATATTGATGTCAATGTGGACGACATTGTAATGTGGAGTATCAAAATTGTCATCATACTTGATTTGAGTTGAGTTGAATTAGATATGAAATTTTGAAGTCAAATGTGTTATGAACTTGTTATGGACTTGTCATATTTGATATTAATGTCAATGTGTGGACGTACATTGTAATGTGGAGTATCAAAATTGGTTTCACTTGATTTGGAGTTGAGTTGAATTAGATATAAAATTTTGAAGTCAAATGTGTTATGAACTTGTCATCATACTTGTCACCAGGTTAGAATTCATATGGACTTGTCATAATTGTCATCATACTTGTCTCAGCAGGTTCACTATGTTTTCTCAGGATATTTATGTCTCACCAGGTTCAGTATGTTTTGTCAGGATATCATAAATTGGCCTCAGGTTGTGGGCTATCACAGATGGTTTTATTATACAACCGTCTGTGAAAATAATATCACAGACGGTTCTCATTTCAAACTGTCTGTGATATACTTTTTATAAGGCGGGAAACGCTAGGGTTTTCCTCTCACTTCTCACTTCCTCTCCCGCGCCCCTTACGCTCTTGCGCGCTCGTTCGCCTCCTCTAGGGTTTAGGGCTCGCCTTCACCGCCGACCACGACCTCGGCGCCGCCCCGACATTGGTGCCCCCGACCCTCGCCGCCGCTCGACCTCGGCGCCCGACCTCGTACCGCCGCCCCGACCTCGGCGCCCGCTCACCTCCCAGTAAGCCCGGCGTCGCCGCCTTGACCTCGGTGCCGCCCGCCCCGACATTGGCGCCCGACCTCGACGCCGCCGTCCTCCTCCCGTGTCGGCCTCCTCCCTCTGACCGCCTTCTCCTCGCCGTCCTCCTCCCGTGTCGACCTCCTCCCCAGCTCCCTCCTCCCCGCGCCGGCCTCCTCCCTCGTGACCGCCTCCCCGCTTCTTGTGTGGCATCCTCTCTGTGAGTATTGCTCCTCTGTGGCGATTCGGTTGATCTTTGCATATATATATATATTTGCGGTGCTAGTTGCAAATTAATCGGTGGGCTTTGTTGACATGCTCGTGATGAACTCCGTCTTATCTTGAGATTGAATGTGATAGTTAGTTCATACTTGAGCTCTATTGTATTACTTGCTACTTGTCAATATGTTGTCTTCGTTAATTGGTTACTTTCGGTTGACTCATAGTTCTATTGCAAATTGATCAGTTGTATTGACTAGTTTGTGATTCTTCTAGTAGTATGTATGAGCTCATTCAACTTTTCATTTGCCATCTTGATCTCTCGTAGTCAACCTCTGTTTGCTTGATCGAAGTTTAATCTGTTTTTGATTAATGCTTGAGATCATTTGTGATTAAGCAAAGTATTGTTTAGAGCTCATAGTTTGAATTTATATTATCATATTCATTTCATGAAGAGTATAGACAATAGGATTGAGATGGCAAAGACTTGTTCTTTAGCTACTCTCCTTCCGAGAGCACATAATATCATCAATTAATATGTTGGAATAGTGTTTGTGCAACCGTGAGTTCTTTTTAAGCATCCTCTCTCGTGAGTATTGCTCCTCTGTGGCGATTCGGTTGATCTTTGCATATATATATATATATATATATATATATATATATATATATATATATATATATATATATATATTTATAATGCTAGTTGATACCTTGATCCGTATTAGTTACGATTTTTAGTCTAATCAAGATATTGCAAATTGATCGATGGGCTTTGTTGACATGCTCGTGATGAACTACGTCTTATACCGAGATTGAATGTGATAGTTAGTTCATACTTGAGCTCTATTGTATTACTTACTCTTGTCAATATGTTGTAATTGTTAATTGGTTACTTTCGGTTCAAATTTCATAGTTCTATTGCAAATTGATCAGTTGTATTGACTAGTTTGTGATTCTTCTAGTAGTATGTATGAGCTCATTCAACTTTTCATTTGCCATCTTGATCTCTCGTAGTCAACCTCTGCTTGATCGAAGTTTAATCTGTTTTTGCTAACAGTTGAGATCATTGTGAGTTAAGCAAAGTATTGTTTAGAGCTCATAGTTTGAATTTATATTATCATATTCATTTCATGAAGAGTATATACAATAGGATTGAGATGGCAAAGACTTGTTCTTTAGCTACTCTCCTTTTGAGAGCACATAATATCATCAATCGCATTTCCTTAGAGAAGTAGGCTCGGGCAAAAGATTTGTATCACTAGTTTCTATCTATACAAAGATCACAAGAGAAGCTGGTGGATTAAGGAGTGTTAGAATAGAAGCTCGTGGATTAAGGAGTGTTAGGAATGTTAGTAGTCTCAGATGAGCTCATTCAACTCTTCATTTGCCATCTTGATCTCTATAGTCAACCTCTGTATTTCTTCCCGAGAGCAAGTAAGCGAGATGGCAGAGGCATCGTCTTCGCCTGGCCACCGACGCCAGCAGATGGAAGAGGCGCCGACGAGGCCGCCAACACCGACCCCACAGATGGAAGAGGCGCCGACGAGGCCGCCAACACCGACCCTTGCAGATGGAAGAGGCGCTGACGAGGCCGCCGTCACCGTCGGCGATAATGACACGGAAGCGAGATGGCAGAGGACAATCGAAAATGCCTACGGGCCTTTGGTCATCACGGAGGTCGGTGACTTTGGGGTCCCTCTCGAGTCCCAAGAGATCGTGGCGAGATTAGGACCATCTGCGGGATACTTGAAGGAACAGGTCCTCATCACCACACCAAGGTGGAAGGACTGACGAAAGAAGCTTAAAGGCGATGTGGGCCAGAACTTTCGAGAAGTTCACTATTCCGTAGCATATGTGGCACGCGGCGACGGACGGCGATGCTCACGATGGGTAAATCGTGGAGGACCTTCAAGAGCATTCTTGTCACGGCATGCGTGAACACGGTCGACGCCTTCAAGCAAAGATAGATTCTTGACGCGGGAAGCATGGGACACCTTTGTGGCTATGAAAACATCGGCGAATTTAAGGAGCAAAGTCACGGCGCGCAAAGCTCTCCAGACACGAAACACTCACCCAAGACAGACTTCGGCACCGCGGGTACGCGGGTAAATACGAGGAATGGGCGGCGGAGAAGGAGAACCCGTTTCGATGTCACGGACCGCGCTCCCTAAAATTTGGTTAAAAGCGAGGGCACAAGTCTCGTCTGAGCGGCAAAGATCTCCTTCACAAACCCGCGGACAGAAGTGTCCCAACGTGTGGTAAGTATATCGAACTACTAAGTTGTTAATAAGTCCATAACTTCATAGTGTCTATAATAACGTGATGACCTCTTGCGGCGTGACTTGATCGCCCAAGCTTCCCAAGGCTCCTTCCGTGCGCGAGGAGAAGGATATACTATCTACGACCTTGGGAAACAAGGAGCACCTTGTCGCACGCGAGGCCTTGGGGTTAACGTACCTTGGATTCATGGATTCGCGGACGACTACTACACGATAGGACTAGGAAGAGATCCAAGGTCGAGCACGACAACCGGTTGGTGCAGATGATTACTAACCAATTTCAAGTAGAGATGGCAAAGATTATGAGTCAAATGGATATACTCATGAGCGGTGATGTCGCAAGCCGCCCGCTAATTTGAAGACAGGTCCTCCTCGACGTCGGAGTAGCGTCGCGTCTCACAAGATAATTGTGAACATGACGACGTCCGACACCGATAGACGACATCAAGGTAACGTACATCTATGGAATGCACCAAAGATAGACCCTAACGACGCCTTAGCTAATTGCGATCGCTTTGTAGGAGCCGACGCCCAGAAGCTCCAAGTGAGGATGGATGGGTCCTTTGTATTGAGGGGTCAGCAGGGATGGTGTATCCATACGAGGAAGGGCGGTCTGAAGACGGTGCCGGTGGTGCACGGTTACGCCAAGGTCCAGTGGATATGGTACATGTCAATTTCGAGCCATCCGCCGACATTTGCCCGAACGAAGAGATCACAACACTAGGGATGCCGTCCTCTCTTTTATCCAATGGCCCAAGAAGAACATCGCCTCGAACCAAAGAAGGCTTGCGATCCGACACGACCATTCCTCTCCAACGGACCCTCGATGACTCCACCTCATGTTTAGCCTCAAAAGGCCACCTCTTGATTCCCGTGGAGAAGACGCGAAGGAACAAAGAAAAGCGACGACGATCGGTTCGAGTCGTCTCACAAAAAGACGATGCCAATCGCTAAGGCCAAATCGAAATCAACGAACGCGTTAAAGCGCCTCCCAAGTCCGGAAGTCCGAGAAGTCCGGAAGTCCGCGATACCGAAGTCCGCGATACCCGGAAATACATCATCGGAAAACCGTTGTGTTCGGCGTAGTATTAATGCACGCCGACATGCTTGTCGCTTTGCATGCTCGGTACTTGGACAAGACCCAAAAGAAGGGGTCCGATCATCGAATCACCGCCGACACGAGGACAAGCATTTCTTCAACGGACGAGGTACTTCGTCAGGCTTCAATGATTTATTTGAACTATTCAACCTCGCTGGCCTCGACGCCTCGCTTCTCGATGTTGGACATCGTAGCGCGCATAATCAAGTTCTACATTCATCTAATACCGATAAATATCACAACTCATTGCTTATGTATAGATACATCTTTGCAAAATGTCCGGAATGGAAAGAACGGTGGGTTTCCTCGACCCACACGTGGTATCGTTGCAAACCATCCTACAAGACTCGCCCTTCGCCGAGAAATACATAACGAGGTCATTGCTTCTACAGAGAGGAACATGAAGTACATAGTGGTGCCCTACAACCGTGGGTAAGTGTCACTACTTGCTATACAAATTTCATTTGTACATTATCTGCAAAGACGAACTTAGGTTTAATGACTATAGCGACATACATGAGTAGGTACCATTGGATCCTTTTAGTTATTATACCCAAGAGGAACCATGTGATATACCTTGATTCCCTAAACCGCAACAAGCACGACTTCAAAGACTCTAAGAGGAATACTGAGAGGTATGCTCATTTCCTCCTTACATAACTCTATTGTAGTCTTCATTCGCTTGAAATGGCCGAGGATAACTTTTTTCAATCATGTAGGTCGCTCATCAATTATGTTGCCAACAAAGGAATATACGATGGAAAGAGCGCCTAACTAACACACAGGATGGATTTTCCAAAGACGTGCTACAACACAATAATACTATATCATACTTCATAATAACGCGCCTCGAATCGACTATACCTATATATGTAATTCTATTTTTGCAATGCCGCCAAAGAAAAAGATGATGAGTTATGTGCAATCTACGCTCTGCTATCATATGCACTAATCCTTCTGACTAAGAAGAAGGATCCCGAGGTTTGTCAATCTCGAAATAATTATTTCCTAATTATAAATTTAAATATATATAGCTTACCACTTTACTCTTAATTGGTAGCGATGTGTCTTGGATTTACAATGTGATTCACTCGCTATGGAAGAGATCAAGGACATTCGAGGAAGCTCTGCGCCTTTATCAACTCGAATCATTAACGACAACGGAGAGTTTCACTCCGTCGCCAACCTGAGCATCACCCCACTAAAACCTCTCAACGCAAAACAATTGTCATGGCCGCTTGAATCATTGTTATTGTGAAATCTTTGTTTTTGTGATTGCTTGAATCATTTACGTGAATGCTTGTTTTCAAAGGGCATGGCTAGCAATTCCCGAGGCTAGCCAGAAAACAAAGAAATTGAGGGCAGGGGTATGAGCTATCACGCACGGTTTTTGTTAAAACCGTCAGTGAAGGTAGTATCCTGAGCGGTTTTCGCCGACCGCAAAACCGCTGCGTGATAGAGAATATCACGAGCGGTTCTATATAAAAGCCGCTCGTGATAGTCTAAATCACGCACGGTTTTATTTAGAACCGCTGCGTGATATTCTCAATCACGCATTTCGGTTTTTATTTAGAACCGCTCGTGATATTTCGAATCACGCACGGTTTTATTTAGAACCAAATGCGTGATATTTCGAATCACGTGACGGTTGTCGCTGAAACCGCTCGTGATATTTTGATTTCGCTGCACGGTTTTTAATAAAACCGCTCGGATATTTCGTATCACGCACGGTTTTGTACCGCTCTGTGATAATATCTCGTTATCATAGACCAACAAACATAGACGGTTCGAAACCGTCCGTGATGACGGTTCCGAACCGTCTGTGATGTCGGTTCCTGTAGTAGTGATTACTCGATTTGGAGTATCGAGTCGAATAATTACAGATAATGGTAAGCAATTTTCGAGCGCAAAATTTCAGGAATTTTGCGACGAGTTGGGTACCAAGTTGTGTTATGCTTTTGTAGCCCATCCCCAAAGTAATGGGGCAGTCGAATGTGCAAACGGCCAAATAATGAGAGGAATTAAGACTCGAGTCTTGACCAGACTCATCAAACGCCGGGGCTTGGG
Source organism: Phyllostachys edulis (assembly GCA_036346405.1). NCBI lineage: Eukaryota > Viridiplantae > Streptophyta > Magnoliopsida > Poales > Poaceae > Phyllostachys > Phyllostachys edulis. The sequence continues at coordinate 70,391,278 of CM070556.1, forward strand.
TACAAGAGCTACCCTCAGATTATGGGCTGTTAAATGCGACTACTACCATCAGACTCATGTGAAACACCATTCTTTCTAGTCTTTGAGTGAAGCCATGCTTCCTCCTAACTAAAGATACGGTCAACACGAGTCTAAACTTTCACAGACTCCAACCAAGAACAACTTCGAAAGCAGATGATATTAATCTACTTGAAGAAAGGAGAAACCAGCCCTAATTTGCTCAAAGAAGTCTACCAACAAGCCCCTGCGAAGATACTACAATCAGAAGGTCCAACCTCGCATGACCTCGGCAGAGGTGACTTGGTATTGAGGCTCGCCAATCCAAGTCTAATCGAAACAAACTTTCTCCCAAGTGGGAAGGTCCTCACAAGGGTCGGGTTACTCGTCTGTGTTCAAAAGCGATTGGCAATGGAAGACGGCCGAGTTCTCTCGAATTCTTGGAACATCGACGATCGCCACGCAAGTTTTATGTGTAACCAATCATCCGCATAATAAAGACTCGGGTTTTCTCTATCTCTATTGTCTTACTTTTAAGTAGTGCTTTCATAATCTTTCGACTATATTCCAAACACCCGTTTCCTTTACCTTTGGTCGAAAGACAGGTAGCATCACCTAGTCGAAGTCTCTCCTCTCTGCATGTGGTCCTGCCCACTAGAAGGAGCTTCCTAGTATTGGCTCGTTACTCACTTTTGCCGCCAACACAAAGAGCTCGGTTTCTATTTAGTCAAAATATTTTTGAAAGCCTACTCCTTTCACCTTAGATTATTTCTTCAGTTCTTTTGAAAAATATTCTAAGCAGAGTGCACTTTTTTAGATTTATTCAGCTGCCTTTGGTGTATTCGATTCGTCTCAACTAAGTCGGAGGAAGAAACACATCTAGTCAAGTCTCTCTCTCTCGCACGTGGTCCTCGCCCACTAGAAGGAACTTCCTAGCATCGCGCGATTTCCTACTCTTGATACCGTGATGACTTATCGAGTCCTCCAAAGAAGGGCTAACGAATTTTTGAAGTCCTCTCGGATGTTTGTTTAACTCAAGTTGTTGTTCTCGATTTAATTAATCTAGTCGGAGATGGTGACATCACCTAGTCGAAGACTTTCCTCTCTGACGTGGTCCCGCCCACTAGAAGGAACTTCCTAGTGTCGATTCGCTACTAATTTTTCGACCAAAGGCATGACAATCGTGACCAAAAACTACAAGTTAACCAAACCTCTCTGCTTTTGAAACCCTTTTTCACACTATTTACTTAGTTTGTCTAAACAAACTAAACAAATAGTCGGGGGCTAGGATAAAGTTATTAATTTGACTTCAATTCTTAGTCTTTCATTCTGTTTTTCATTCGTTAATTATCTTTTGAGTTACTAACTACTCGACAAGATGATTTGCGGAAAAAAAAGATGCATTATATAATACATCAACAAAAGCTTGTTTTTCATGTTTTTTACAAATCACTCAAGAAGGAGAGCCTAGTCGATTTCCTCAAACTTTTTACCGAAAGTGGTTGCATTTCTTCAATAAGACGACTTGCTTCGCTTTTCAGGCGTCAAGTCGACTTCGATTGGTTGCACATTAATTTGGGGTCATGAGCTTTAAGTTTTGCCAATGCATAACTTATAGCACTTTCGACCGCCTCCTTGATGGACTCGGTTTGATTGGCCTTGAGTGGTCACAAGTTCTTGCAAAGTCCCGACTTGTTCCCCAATAGTACTTACGTGAGCAGCTATCGATCATCTTGAGGAGCTTTTCCTCAAGACGTAGCTCACTAAGTACATTGTTCAGAGCGTGATATTATCTTGAAGATTAATCTTCACCGCCTCCATGACTGTTGGGTACGAGTCGAAGCCTCATGAGTTGTTTGTTTTCACCACTTGTTCGACAAGAATAAAATTGGTCGAGTAAATAAACTTCTAGAGGAGAGAATAAAATAGTCACAGTAAAAGAATTTCTTACCGCTAGACGAGAATCTAACTTCTCGATTTACGCATTATGAGAAACGCGGTCTCAAAGATGTCAGCTCCTTCCATAACTTGACTTCATCTGCGTTTGCCTTAGCAATGCGGACAGTCTCGTTATAGATCAAAGTCTTATCTCTAAGTTCATTTTCGAGTCGTCCCAGTTCAAGATCTATTTCTAAAAGAGGAATGCAGGAAAAGAAATGCTTACCTGATCGGCGAGATCTCAGCCTCTCAATTTCTTGATCCTTCTCTTTGGATATACGAAAAAGCTCGCGAATAACCATAGTTTTTTCCTTAACTTCATCCTGAAGCTGTCTCATATCATTTTCTTTTTTCGAAAAGGAAGTGACGATCAGGTAAAATCAACAATATAAGCAGTCCTAAGTCCAGCACTTACTGTTTATCTTTTCCTGCATTTCTTTAGTTGCAGAGTTGGCTTCTTTAACCTTCCTCAAGAGGAATTCTACTTGTTCACATAGCTTTCTCGACTCCTCTTTTTGATAATCGAGCGAGTCGGCCAAAGTCTTTTCGTCGCTTTTTAACCTGTAAAGGTTAAAAGTGGACATGAACATTATTAAATTGGTTATAAGCTCTCCTACAACCATTGATCCAGTCGTAAGTTCTTCTACGACTATGGATCTAGTCGTAAGTTCTCCTACAACTAAGCATCTGGTCGTAAGCCTTTTTCGACTAGTACCTAGTCGTGAGTTTTTCCACGACAAACCCTGTAAGCATTATATAAGTAGTCAAGTTGAAAACGACTATGAAAAATAGTGACTTACCACCTCTCTGCCTGTTTGCAGAGTTCCTCTTTTTCCTGTTGCAGCTCTAGAAGTTGTCGGTGATATTCACCAACAACGGCAATTTGCTCTAGAGATTTCTGCAAAAGGAAAGACAGTAAGAAACAAGGGAAGATCACATATATAAGTATGCTTAAATACTTACACTCATGGTTGATCGAGCAAATATCGAGTAAACCGACTCTGGATGCTTCAATTTTGTCTACTCTATCGACCGATCCCACCAAACCTTCTCAAGACGCCATTGTCAAAAGTGTCCCTCTATTGGGAATGTCTTTGGGATGAGGGACTCGATGGCTAGATCTAAAGCGAAGACCCTACTATGGAAGCGGGCCAAAGAAATCGTAATGGTTGAAGTATTCCTCATCTTTCGATTCTCAAATTGCAAAGATCTCTTTGGGTACTAGGAAGGAGGTTTGCAACAATTTCCTTCCCCGCACGGTGGTCGCAGATTCTCGAGTGGTTATAGCTCGCCACCTTAGTAGTTGTGGTGCTACCCGAAGGGCATGGCTACAACTTGATTTAGACAACCGCCCGAGCCACGACTTCTTCCATCATCCGGCCGAAGATGATCCTTCGACCACTCCTCATTGCCGACTCTCCTATCAGAGAGGCGGAAATGGGCTTCTCGATAGAAGCCACCTCGGGACTCAAGAAGTCGAGCTAAAATAAACAAAAGGATAGCAAGTCAAATTGTGAAAAGCAAAAGGTAAATGATGTTCTTACACTTTAGCCTGTTTCACATACCTCTCAGATCCCGGACTTGATCGAATTTTGAGGCCATCTTCTCGATGGAAGGGTTCTTCGACTTCTTTGCTACGACCACGCCCGGTCGTGAGCTCAGTTGGGGAATAGGTTTCGCCACGACCACGCCTAGTCGTGGATCTTGAACAGGACCATCTCTCTCGTCTCTCGACTTTCCGGAGGGCCGAGATCGGTCTCGACCACTCCAAGAGCAGCGCTACCTCAACAATAGGGATCGGATCGCTGTGCCTTCACAAAAGACATAAACTCCTTCCGCTTCTTTTTCTAGTTGCTTGACAAAACTAGAAGTGGCGTAAACCGTGAAAGCTTTTTCATCATAATAAAAAGGTACCTTGGCCTTGTGGGCTTTGCGCCTAAGAGGTTCTTCAACCTCCACGGCCTCCTCAACCGCAATGCTTCATCTTGGCTCTTCTTTGTGGTCATGTCCTTGGTCTTACGGATCTTATGATAAGAGGTTCTTCATCCTCCTCGACTTCAGCTTGTTTCGACTTCGATTTTATCTGCGACTATGCGTGCGCAAACCTTAACGAGGACACGGTCAAAACGAGGGACTTGAGCTTGATCCTCCTTGTCGATTTACTTTTGAAAGTCGACACTTTTTACTTGGGGAGCCGAGTCTTTGTCCACTATCGCCTCGCGCCAATGGTCATCGATTCGACCTCTTCGTCATCCCGACGGTTTTATGCCTACTTTTCAGAAAGAAAAGCGAAAAAGAAGAATCAATGACCAACAGAAGTTTTTCATTTACCGATTACCTAGTCGTAGTTTTTTTTACGACATGTCCTCGATTGTAAGATTTTCACGATCACTACCTAGTCGTAAGTTCTTTCTACGACTATAAAGTCCTAAGGATAAAATCAGCTTTTGATTACCTTTAGGCGCCAAACTTTTCCTCTCCGGACAAAACCGCAAGGATTTGAGGAACCGCCATTCCGTGGGGGGCTTTCACAAACGAAGTTTGACTTCGAACGCCAATCTCGTCAGGAAAGATCTCAGATAAAAGCAGATAAAGATACTCGATTGGATAATTTTGAAGAAGACCAAACTGAGAGTTAAGTTGAAAAACTACTTACCCTCATCGTAGTCCCTGGTTGGGTCTTTTGGCCCCGTGTACTTCCACATAGGAGGTACTCGTTTCTTCAAAGGGCTAATTCGACGTGTGATGAAATCCTTCACCACATGCCATCCAACAACCCCTTCTTTCAAATCCTTAATAGCTTGAATATAGGGGGCAATTCGACTGATATCTTGGGGAGTCGAATCCCACGAAGATTTCTTTTAATGACCTTCCTCGAAGGTAAAGTCATCTTCGGAGGTGACTTTCCAAGAAACCACCTCTTCCTCCATCCCGCCACGAGGACTCGTGAACATCTGGATGTACTCCTCGACTTCCGTCATGGAGCTTCAAACCCGACTTCCGGCTATTCCGATTTTGTCAAGCCATTAGTAGAAATCTTGAAAAAGCTCAAGGTCATTGGAATTCCTGTGCACGCTCACGAGATACACAAATCGCTCAAGATTGTGATGGAATTGGGACCAAGGTTCACCAATTCCACCTCAAAATACTCGAGTATCGGTGTAAGAAAGGGGTGAGCAGCAATCGAGACCACACTCTGAAGACGCTCGAAGACGGAATTTGTCCATCCTCCCCGACGGCCATTGCCGCTTGTTCATGGGAACCACTCCACGAGAACTCTTCTCGAATCTTCGCAAAGATTGATAAGGGCTTGCATCTTCATCAGATCCATCTCCGACTCGGCCCACTCGGAGACTCTCCACCATTTCTCTCGAAGGGAGATTCTTGATTGAGTTGGTGGCGGAGAAAACAAGAACTTGATGAGCAAGAGGATGATTTGAGGAAAAGTGTGAACCCTAAGTCTTACCCCGGTAGTATTTATAATCGCGTGCCTTGGGCCGAGGCGTGGTATTCCAAAGGTTGCCACCATCTCGGAACCGCCCAACAGACAAAGCTAACGGTGTCGTTTGAAATTCCACAACGTGTCCGCTCGAAAAAATCAGTTTGCTTTTACACCTCAAATGAAATTACTTCCTTGGTTAGATTCTTTTAACCAAAGGAAATGTCAATCGGAAAGGTTTGTCTTCCGATCACCATACTACTGACCACCTCGTGATCGTAGAAATGTTCTACGCACTATTTGATAGCCGTAAGCAAATTTCTTGACCAAGCATACCGTCAAAGTAGTACACCAATGTCAAGAGTTTTTCCTTCGACTATCTTTCTCGACCCTCTCGTGGTCGTAAGACCAACTATAACTCCTTAACCAAGTAAGTTGCTTTCACTTGAAGTGGGGGCTAGATGACTAGGATATAATAATCCTCATTTTATCTTTTATCTATAACTCCTTAACCAAGTAAATATGACGCCATATGGTCCCCGAGTATACCCTTAAATGTTATAAGGAAGAGCCTACTAGATGGTCGTAAGTTCTTCTACGACCACCCCCATAGTCGTAAGTTATGCTACGACTACCTTATAGTCGAGGTTCTTCTACGACTAGGTCAACTATGACCATTTTATGATCAATTAAACCTCTGCATAAGTAGGCCCAATTGATTAAAGGATTCAAACAATCATCATCCGTTACTACTCGCCAAGTAATAGCACGTAATGCTCCATTATCTACGGTATATAGTCATTTAGGCGACGTGGAGGAGTTATCGCCGGTGATTACTACCAACGTCGCGCTTCTGAGATGTGATGAGGCGCCGCTTCACTGAGAAACCGCCGCTCCTTCACGCACTATATAAAGGCGGCAATCAGAGAGGGAAAGGGAGGAGGAGAAATACAAGCACTATCATCTGTAATAGTCTGAGTTTTTCCCTGATTGTTCAGAATACATTCAATACCATACACACACAGGAGTAGGGTTATTATTCTCTCCGGAGAAGGCCTGAACCTATATAAAAATCCCTGTGTCAATCTCTATGCGTGATTTCATTCTAGGAGACCCCCCGAATCAAACAATCTTTACGTAAGTTCGGTTCTAAAACACCGACAATGGCTAAGCAAACTAATCGCATCTAACCAACCCACGTTGGTAATACAATAGCACCAACTAAATAAACCAAACTAGGGTGACAAAAGATTATGGCATACAACTAGACAAGGAGGTCATAACAAATTGGATATTAACTAGTCCCAAAACATTGAAATAAATAATTAACGTAGATGCAATAATTTGAATCAAAGTAATTTTAGAAAAGTGGGATTCAACATGATCAAAGGTATAACTTGCCTTGGAAAAGGCCTTGGTATTGATCTTGGTCTTGAGATGCTCCTTGCTCTTCAAAACCTCCCGAGGTATCAACGTCTACTCGCAAACGAAACAAACAAACAAAAATAAATAAAAACAGAGGCAAAACAGACTCCAAAAATTAAATAAAAATCTCAAATAGATAGATCTTGAATTTAGATGAATTTAGAAATTTGAATGGGCTCAATCGGAGTTCGGATGCAAAAGATATGGGCTTTGGAAGATTGAATTTGAAGAAAAAAACCCTAAAAAGAATTATCCAAATTATTCTTTAACAGAAAATCCGAATTATGACATAGGGCTGACGTCATCAATAGGATTTCGGCTGGAAAAGAATTAAAAATAAATTGATATTGAGGTGGGGCCCACTGTCATAGGGACGGTGTACCGTGGACAGAGTTTATGGAGATCGGATCTGAGTTAGTGGATTGGGTCTGCTGATTGGGATCTGACGTGGCCGCCACGTGAGCGACACATCAGCAAACAAATGACATGGCATCGCACGTGGTCACCAGGTCACCTGATGACATCAGCTCACCAGCGACACTCCTAGACGGCGGCGACAACGGCGGACGGCGGCGCGCCGACGAGGGTGAGTGGTACCGAGAGGTAGCTGATGCTATTGCGCACATTCTGGTACCCACCTCGGCTCGAGAGAACAATTGTGGTGGCCGGAGTTGACGTCGGAGCGGAGGAGGACGATCGGGTTTTGTCGGGATTGACCACCAGCGATGCTTCGCCAACGAAGGATGCTCGAGGTAGTCTCATTGATGGCGGTCCGGTGGTATGCTCCTGACGACAGCGGTGGTGACGGTATATGAATCGACAAAAGAAGAAGTTTCGGCGAAACCCCAAATCTTGATTACTAGCGCGCTAGGGCGATTGGGGTGGAATTGACCGATGGATCTTGGTGCTGGCAACTTGCGATCCTAGGGGTACTATTTATAGGGGTCGAGCGAGCACAGGGAGGCGTATTGGCGGCGGGGTTCCAAGGAGCCCGAGATGATTTGCGAAAGATTCGGAGATAGAAACGAATCCGAGGATGATACGAATCCTGATTCGGTCACGAAGAGATTAGAGATATGATTTGACGCGGTTTCTAGAAGGATTCAGTTGGAGATTACGCATTGCCAGACGAGGCTTCGAAGGAGTCCCAATGGCGGACGGCTCGGGCTCGCGCGTGAGGAAGAAGGCGGACGCGGAGACGATGATGCACATGGGCCCACCTGGCAGCGAGGCTGAGTGAAACACACGCAGGGGCGATGTTGATCCGAGCGTTGAACACCGATCGGACGGCGACGGCGAATGGGCTGAAAGCAAAGGAAACGGGCCGCACAGGAGCAGGCCGCGTAGGAAAGGAACTGGGTTTCGGCCTAGCTACTATTCTGAGATTTTAGTTACTTTTTTCCTTTTCAGAAAATACCAGAAATCCGAATAAGCAATAGAAAATAGCAAATGAACTTGGAAAAATTCCAAAAAAATCTGGAAAATATATCCAAGCCCAAAGAATCCAAATAAAATAGTTTTGACCATTGTTCATGTTGACTTTAATCATATTAAATTATTTTGATGTACAAAGTCCATATTAAGCTTTTGATTTAAATTCAGTGAAAATCCAAATGGTGAATTTTCTCCTGCTAACTATTTAAAAGCTCCTAGAGTATTGAAACATGATGATATATATATATATATATATATATATATATATATATATATATATATATATATATATATATATATATATATATATCAGATTCGCAATTCAATTCCTGAGGTTTCTGACTCATCTGTTATCAGAGCCTTCAAGCAGGGAGTCACAGAGGACATCGCTTTGAATCCTCCGGCTAGTATCGCTGAACTCTTCGAGATGGTCGATCGATGCGTGACCTGTTTACAAGCAATGAGTGGACCAAAATCATCGATCGAGATGACAAGCATCCTTAAGAGACCGGTGAAAGTAGCAGGAAAAAGGACAAAAATAGGCCAAGAATCCAAGAACAAGGCAAAGAACCAAAAGCCTCAAGCCAATGGTTCTAAGGAGATCCTGGCCATAAGCGATAAGGAACCACGAAGTTCCAAGCAAAACTCAGATCGAGGCAAAGGTAAGCACCCTGAACGGAAGAATGACAAGCCTAGGTGGTGCCCTTTCCATAAAAAGGAAGGACATGACCTTCGCAACTGCCGAGTTTTCCAACAAAAACTCGAAGACTACTACAACGGCAAAGGACCACTTCCAACCCTCGAAGAGGTAGGGCAAGCTAGTGGTCGTACATAGTCGGACGACAATGAGGAGATGTCGTTTCAAGATCCTAAGTACACCATCGAGCACATCTTTAGGGGATCATCAGCATACGAGTCAAAGCTACAGCTTAAGGCAGTCGAACGCGAGGTAAACTCCATTGACCCTCCCCTTGTCAATAAGTTACCGAAGTGGTCAGAAGTCACCATCTCTTTTGAGAAGGTTGACTGCCCGATCCCTTCCACTCGACTGTGTCGCTTTCGATCATGGTGAACCCACCATCAACAACCGCCGAGTAAATCGAGTATTGATTGATGGTGGTAGCTCGTTAAATATTACGCTTACGAGTACCCTAGACGAGATGCAAGTACCCAGACCAAGGTAAGACCCAGACAATACTCTTTTCATGGTATCGCATCGGTCTTCTTGCCAAACCCATTGGTCAAGTTTTCTTCCTTTAACATTTGGTTCACCAAGTAATTTCGTGATTCGAGAAGATCTCTTTGATGTAGTCGATTTCGATCGGCATATAACGCCATACTCGGACGACCAGCTTTGGCAAAATTCTTAATGGCAACTCATTATGAGTATCAATGTCTTAAGATACCAGATTTCAAAGGAGTAATCACAATTCACTGTGATAAGAAGATGGCACGTACGTGTGACTGTCGATCCCTCGAGATGGTTGGTAAGATGCCAACTCGGGAAGAAAATGGGCAGCCTTCGACCAACCAGTCGAAGCCTAAAGCTGCGCCTAAGCCGAACGACCAAGTCAAAGAGGTTCCCTAGATCCGGAGGAGCCCTTGAAGACTGTTCGCATCAGGGATACTTCCAACCCCAAATAGGAAGACGCCCTCATTACTTTCCTCCGGGCAAACGCAGATGTCTTTGCGTGGCAAGCATCCGACATGCCCAGAGTCCCTAGGGAAGTAATCGAGCACAGGCTAGCTCTACGGCCTGACAAAGTACCCGTAAAACAAAAATTACAGAGATTTGCCTCTGATCGACGAGATGCAATAATGTCAGAATTGGACAAGCTACTTAAAGCAGGCTTTATAAGAGAAGTCGACCACCCAGAGTGGTAGGCCAACCCTGTAATGGTTAGGAAGTCTAACGACAAGTGGCGAATGTATGTAGACTTCATTGATCTTAATAAAGTTTGTCCAAAAGATGATTTTCCTTTACCTCGTATCGATAAGTTGGTTGACTCTACTGCTGGTTGCGAAACATTAAGTTTTCTAGATGCATATTCTAGCTACCATCAGATTAATATGTGTCTAGGAGATGAAGAAAAGACCGCATTTATTACTCCATTTGGTACATTTTGTTATATCAAAATGCCATTTGGTCTAAAAAATGCTGGCACTTCTTTTGAACGCTTGATGCAATCGACTTTTTCACCTCTGCTATGTCAAAATTTGGAAGCATATGTTGACGATCTAGTCGTAAAAAGCATCAAACGGCTTGATCATCTTTCAGACTTGCAAGAGACATTCGACAACCTCAGAAAACACCGCCTGAAACTCAATCCTAAGAAGTGTGTGTTTGGAGTCTCTTCAGGAAAATTGCTTGGATTCCTGGTCTCTGTACGAGGGATCGAAGCAAACCCTAAAAAGATAAAGGCCATCGTGCAAATGCTCCCTCCAACCACAAAGAAAGAAGTCCAACAACTCACAGGGTGTATGACGGTTTTAAGTCGTTTCATTGCACGACTGGGAGAAAAAGGACTACCTCTTCAAACTTCTGAGGAAGCACGAGGGTTTTGAGTGGTCGAAAGAGGCAAGTGTTGCCTTTGAGGATATCAAGAGATATCTTACGAGTGCTCATGTTTTGGTTTCCCCAAAACTAGAAGAGACGTTCTTAAGTAATCTAGCTGCCACGCCACAGGCAGTGAGCGCAGTATTGGTCATAGAGCGTGAAAACATCCAATGACCAGTTTACTACGTAAGTGGAGTTTTGCACGGGCCTAAGGAGCGTTACCCTCTTGTCCAAAAACTTCTCTATACCATCCTCATGTCTTCGAGGAAATCATGCATTATTTTCAAAGACAAGATAATTGTGTCGCCCGAGTTTCCCTTGGGAGTGATCCTCCGTAATAGGAAGCGGCGGGACGATGTCTAAATGGCGAAGAGAACTTGGGAGTTCGACCTCCATTTCGTGTCCCGAACGGCCATTAAATCACAGATCTTGGTAGACTTTGTCGCCGAATGATCAAATCCTGAACCTGTTCAGGATCCCAGTATGATTCCCACGGCCAGTGGACGATGTACTTCGACGGGTTGCTTACTTTAAGTGGCTCGGGGGCTGGGGTGGTCCTGGAATCTCCTAACGGAGAGACCTTAAAGTATTGCATTCAATTAAACTTTCAGGCCACTAACAATGTGGTAGAATACGAAGATTTGCTAGCTGGCATACGAGCTATGAAAGCACTCACGATTCGACGACTACTCGTGAGAGGAGACTCTCAACTAGTTGTGAATCAAGTCGGAAAAGAGTACCAATGCTCTAATCTGACTATATCTCGGTACTTACGGAGGTTCGAATACTTGAAAAGCATTTTTTCGGCTTCGAGGTACACTTCATCCCTCAAAAGGATAACTTCCTCGCAGACTAGCTTGCTCGAATAGCTTCTTTCCGATCGCAAGTACCAAAAGGAGTATTCCTGGAACAACTCTAGAAGTCGTCTCTGGTTGAAACACCAGAGACACCTCCTATTGAGATAGCCTCTCTAGAATACGAAAATACCTGGATGCATCCCATCAATGAGTATCTTCAGACGAGTTCCATACTCGACGATGATCTTGAGGCGGATCGTTTATCCCGAAAGGCCAAAATGTATGCTTTGGTCGAAGGAGTCCTTTACAAACGAGGCACTCAAGGGGTACTCATGCATTTCATATCGCAGAAAGAAGGACTAAACCTCCTCCATGACATACACAAGGGCATCTGTGGAACTCATGCTTCCTACAGAACGTTGCTCGGAAAAGCCTTTCGACAAGGATTTTACTAGCCAATAGCTCTCTACGATGCCAAAGAGTTGGTTAAGAAATGTGTACAATGCCAGTTTCATAGTAGGCAAATACACCAACCAACTCAGGCATTGCAAACAATCCCTCTATCTTAGCCTTTTGTGACCCAGGGTCTTGACATCCTAGGGCCGTTCCCAAAGGCTCCGGGAGGTTTCGAGTTCCTTTTTTGTGGCTATTAATACGTTCATAAAATGGATCGAAGTCGAACCTGTGACTAGGATAACACAATAGAAACAACAAAACAATTCATGATGAGAAGCGTGATCACTCGGTTTGGGGTCCCAAGTCGAATAATCACAGATAATGGTAAACAATTTTCGAGCACAAAATTCTAAGAATTTTGCGACGAGTTGGGTACCAAGCTGTGTTACGCCTCTATTGCCCATCCCCAAAGCAATGGGGTAGTTGAACGAGCAAATGGCCAAATAATACAGGGAATTAAAACTCGAGTCTTCGACTAGCTTGTTAAGCATTCGGGGGCTTAGGTACAAGAATTACCCTAAGTACTATGGGCAGTTCATACGACTGCTAGTCGGGCTAAGGTGAAACACTTTTTTTCCTAGTTTTCGGTGCTGAAGCCATGCTTCCTCCAGAACAAAAGATCAGGTCAACAAGGGTCAAGAGTTTCAATGACTTAGCCCATTAACAACTTCGAGCGGATGACATTAATCTGCTCGAAGAAAAGAGGAATCAAGCCTTAATCCGCTCAAATAGCTTTACCAAAGAAGCGCTCAAAATACTACGATCGTAAGGTCCAACCTCATGACCTCATCAGAGGTGACTTGGTATTGAGGAAAGTTCAATCCTAGTCTAATCGGAACAAATTTTCCCCCAAGTGAGAATGTTTTTACATAGTGGTTGAAGTTGTGTGACCAGGTTCGGTACGACTGGCAATGGAAGACGGCCGAATTCTCCCTAATTCTTGGAACATCGACCAGTTGCCCAAATTATATGTGTAATCAACCAACACTACAATAAAGCATCAGGTTCTTTCCATCTTTATTGCCGTACTTTGAGTAGTGCTTTGATAATTTTTTCAACCATACCCTGGTCGAAGGTTTGCCTACGACCAGTTCCTAGTCGTAAGCTTTTCTACGACAATGCACTGGTCATAAGATATTCTACGACCAGTACCCAGTTCATCTTTAAACTGGTCGAAAGAATGGTAACATCACCTAGTCGAAGCATTTTCTCTCTACACGTGGTCCCGCCCACTAGAAGGAACTTCCTAGTGTCGACTCGTTCCTCCCTTTTTGCTGCCAACACAAAGAGCTTGGGTTTAATTCATGGTCAAAATAATGTCAAGCCGACTCTTAGTACCTTAGTTTATTTCTTCATTAAATTTTGAAAAATAAATTAAGCCAAGTACACTTTTCAAATTTGCTCGACTACTTTTGGCAAACTCACTTCGTTTTAATTGGTCAAAGGAAGTTGCAACACCTAGTCGAAGACTTTCCTCACTGCACGTGGTCCTGCCCACTAGAAGGAACTTCCTAGTGTCGTCCTGTTTCTAACTCTTGCTACCAGAGCGAACCTACCGAGTGCACTGGAAAGAGTTGAACGAATTTTTAAAAGGCACTCCAGACGTTTATCTAACTCAAGTGGATCGTTCTTGATTTGACTAATATGGTCGAAGATAGTAACATCACCTAGTCGAAGCCTTTCCTCTCTGCACGTGGTCCTGCCCACTAGAAGAAACTTCCTAGTGTCGACTCGTTTCTACTCTTTGGACCAGTGCATGATAATCGTGATCGAAAAACTACAAGTTAGCTAAACCTCTCTTTTTAAGATGACCCATTTTACACTATTTACTTGGTTTATCTAAATAAACCAAGCAAATAGTCGGGGGTTAGGATAAAGTTATTAACTTGACTTCAATTCTTAGTCTTGCTCTTTTTTCCATTCATTATCTTATGAGTTACTAACTACTCAACAAGATGATTTCCAGGAAGAAGAAAGGAATATATATATGAACAACAAAAAACTTGTCTTTACAGGATCTAAGTACAGACTATTCTGACAACGGGGATCTTATTTGCATATCCTCCGTGACTTCCTCGACGATCGGCTGCATCTCTGCCATTAACCGCTCTGCTTCTGCTTCAGAGTAGTCGAAGTTGTCTATGACGGGTTGCAGAATAAGGCTGGAGTCATGAGCTTTAAGTTTTGCCAAAACAAAACTTATTCCCTCTTTGACCGCTTCCTTTATCGAATTGACTTGGTTCGTCTTCAGAGTAGTCACCAACTTCTACAAAGTTCCGACTTGCTCACCAATGGCACTCGAGTGGGCAATCATCGAGTCTTCACGAGGAGTGATTCCCACAGCATGAAGCCCACCGAGTACATTGTTCAGAAGAGAAATGTTGTCTTGGAGGTTGACCTTCAAGGACTTCATCTCCTCCTGACTGCGAGTCGAAGCCTCACGAAGTCATTTTATTTCAACTGCTTGCTCTGAAAAGAATAAGACCAGTCAGATAAAATGACCTCGAAAGGAAAATAAAACTGATCACAGGTAAAGATTTGCTTACCAACTAGTCGAGAATCCAACTTCTTGACTTCCTCTTGGTGAGAGGCAGCGTTCTTTATATGGTGCTCCTCCCACGTTTGAACATCTGGGTTTTTTTCTTTGGCGATGTGGGTAATCTTGTTAAGAGCCAAGGTCTTTTCTTAGACCTCGGTTTCAAGCTTCCCCACTTCGACCTCTTTTTCTAAATAAGAATAAGTGTTAGAAAAAGAAAGGAAGGTCGTAAGCGGTTTTAAGTTCGACACTTACCGTTTATTTGTCTCTGCAACATTTGTATTGCAAAGTTTGCCTCCTGAAGCTTATTCAGGAGGTCTTTATTCTTCTCACTTAGCCTTTTCAAGCGAATCAGCTAAGGATTTCTTGTCGATCTTGAACCTACAGAGGAAAAGAGTAGATATCAGCATAAAACAAGTGATCGTAAGTTCTTCTACGGTCGAAACCTTGTCATAAGTTTTTCTACAACAACACCCTTGTCGTAAGTCCTCCTACGATCAGAACCTAGTCATAAGTTTTCGTACGATATTACCTGGTCGTAAGTTTTCCTATGACCGATACCTAGTCGTAAGTTCTTCTACGACAATCCCCGTGAGTACTGTATAAGTGGTCGAAACATAAAACGACAATGAATAACAGTTACTTATACCATCTCTTTGCTTGCTCGCAGAGTACCGCCTTCTCCTGTCGGAGCTAGACAAGTTGTCTGTTGTACTCAACAACAGTAACAATTTGCTCCAAGGCTTTCTACATAAAGAAAGATAGTAAGAAGCGAGAAAAGACATATATGTGAATACCAAACATCAGGTACTTACATTCATAACCGTTCGAGCAAACGAAGATACCACCATCGAAGGGTTCTTCAGCTCGTCGATCTCCTGAACTCGGTCCCACCACACCTTTTCGAGACGCTCGTCGTCGAAAGCATCCCCCTTGTTGGGAATGTTCTTAGGGTGAGGAACGCGAGTGCAAGATCTAAAGTGCGAGATCCTACGACAGTAATAGCAACAAAGAATCCGAACGAGTGGTCAAAGAATTCGGACCCTTCATCTTCTTCGGTGGTAGCGGCGTCAGAAGCTTGACCTTGGGGGCTGGGAGGATCATCCACGACAATTTCCTTCCCAGCATGGTGATCGAGTGCTTCACCCCCATGACTGGATGCCTCCGCCACTACCTCTGCCATTTTCGCTTCTGGCTCTACGACCACCTCAGTGGTCGTAGTTGCTTCAGCAAAAATGGCACCCTCCACCACTTGGATGGCGGACGATCCTTCGACCACCACCACCATCATTTCTCCAACTGCCAGAGAGTTGGTAGTGGATTCCTTGGTAGGAACATCCTTAATGGCTAGAGGAGCTGGGCTAAGATCATAAAAAGGGAAACACATTAGATGGTAAAAAGAAAAAGGTAAATGTTATTCTTACACATTTGTCTTTCTACGTACCTTCGTGTGTCGAACTTGATCTTGAATTTGAAAGAAACCTTCCCTAAGGAAGATTTCTTCGACTTTTTCTCAACCACGTCTGGTCGAGACTCGAGTTGAGGAATGGCCATGACCACGTCTGGTCATGGGCTTGAACGAGTGTGACTGATCCTCGAGCCTCCTGGCTCTCTGAATTGTCGAGATCTGTCTCGACCACCTTAGGGGCAGCACTACCCTCGACCACAGGTACTGCTGGCGCAGCAGTTTCCTTCACAAAAGACATAAAACTCTTCTAGTTCTCATTTTCTAGTCGCTTGACAAAGCCACGGGAGGCAAAAACTGCGAAAATCTTATTATCATAATAGAAGGGTACCTTGGTCTTGGGGGCTTTACGCTTGAGAGGCTCGAGCGCTTCAACCTCCGCAACCTCTACTGCAGCAACCAAATCCGCAGCAAATTTTGCAAAAGGCTTAGTCGGGTCAAAAGTGCTCGAGCTTGCACCTCCCTTGTCGGCAACTTGCACGAGACGACGCCTCTTGGCCGGGGGAGAATCAAACTGCTCTACTGCTGCACCAACAACCATCAGCACGACTTCTTCATCATCCTGATGGTTTTCCATGCCTACTTTCTGTAGGAATCAGAAAGAGAGATGTTACAAAGCGGTCGTAAGTTTTTCTACGACCATCATCTTGTCGTAAGTTTTTCGACGACAACCCCCCGGTCGTAAGCTTTCCTACGACGAGCACTTGGTCGTAAGCTTTTCTACGACCAGCACCTAGTCGTAAGTTCTTCTACGACTACAAGTTCCTAAAGATGAAATCAATTCATGATTACCTTTAAGCGCTCTATTTTGCCCTCTGCGGACAGGTCCGCCAAAATCTGAGGAGCCACCATGTTCGGTGGCGGGGACTTTTCACAAATGAGTTTGACCCGAGCATCAATCTCTTCTTGCGAGAGGACTGTAGGAGCAAGTAAACTCTCAATAAGCTAAGTCTAAAATTAACAGAAAAAAAGGCTAAGGCTGGGAGTTTACTTACCTTCCTCGTAGTCTCTAGTCGGGTCATGCGGCCTCGAGTACCTCCACATGGGATGAGCCCTCTTCTTCAGAGGGCCAATGCGGCGTGTGATGAAATCCTTTGTAACACCCCAAATCTGGGTGTGTGTTTCAAATGTAAGAAAATCAGTAGAAATTAAAACTTTTCTTGCATCTTGAAGTTTTTGAACTTTCCTGTAATTCTTGTGAAGGAACCGTGGAAATTCAAAAACCTAAATCTCCAACTAACTAAAGTCATGATCTCTTTGTTGGGAATTTTGTGTTCAACCCTTGGAAATATTTTTCCTTGGTTTTAGGGATGTTGTGTGACTCCTCTAAAAAATTGCATAATTTTTAAAAATTATTTGATAATTTTTAAGAGGCAGTCAAACCAGTTTGACTCTTGGTCAAACCCTGGAACAAGCCTTCTGAAATTTTTGGAGAAAAATGCTCTGCATAAAAATCTCTGTAAATTTTATGTAAGGTTTATCCTGGAGGTAGGAACCTCCAGTCCAAATTTCAGAATTTTTGGAGTAAGTTTGCTATCTCTAAAAATCCCTCATAGTTTGAGTCTCAATTTTCCAAACCCTAAGTCAAGCTGGTTTGGGTCTGAGTCAGACTCGGGCTCGTGGTTGAACCTAACCGCCTAAGTGCACCCGAGTGCGTTCTAAGTGGTGCATGGTTTGGAGCCGTTGGATCTCGCTTCAAAATTTGGATCTATTGGGTCGTCGGACCTCCCCATCCCCATCGCAATCTGAGCCGTCCCCTTTTGATCTAACGGTCGAGAGCCTTGACCCCAAATCAATCGGTTGGACTCAACCCATTCCGTTCCTGTTCCGGCTCAAGCCGCCTCGTCGTTGTTTCGCTGGTAGGTGGGCCCCATTGGTCTGTTCTTCCCTTCCTCGGGGCCTTTGTGTGCCTGGCGCCATGGCGTGGGCGGGGGAGAGAGCGCTTTGGTCACCACCTTAGCGTGCTAAATCAGCGGCTCTTTGCTCTGATCATTAAATGGGGGTCAGAGCCTCGCCCTTAAAGTCCTGGTCTTACCTGCTCCCATCCTCTCAAGCTTGTCCATGGCAGTGCTGGACCAAGCTCACCATGGCACGTTGCCTTTGCTCCCTTCCTTGCACTCCGGCTATAAGTAGCCCTTGAACCCCTTCTTGGATCTTTTCCAACTCTGCTCTAGCTTCCTCTCGGGTTGCTCGTGCTCAAACCACCAGAAATCCAAATCGCCATTGTCGGCCCATGGAGCTCTTCGTCGCCGCCGGTGCTTCGAGGGTTCCTTTTCACTTCTGTTCGCGTCACTTCGCGCCCCTCAACACCTTCTGCAAATCCCCTAACTCAATTTTGGCTTGCCTTCACAGGAATCGCTTGAATTGGGTTTTGGATCTCCTTCGGCCGAAGTGCACCCTTTTCGCCCCCAACTCCGGTAAGGACCTCCTCTCTTCAATTACTTGCTCATGGACTTTCCTTGAGCCCTATTGAAGATATTCTGATGACGCGGGCTTGTTCGTTTTGCTCAGGCTGTCTTCTCCATGTCGTCTTCTCGGTGGCCGTCTTGGTTCAACGTCACGGGTGCCAAATCCATCTTCTAGTCTCCCCAAAGACTCGGGTAACTTTTGGTAGTCCCTAAAAGCTGGGCACCTGCTTACTTGAACCGCTGCGGAGCTCCCTTTTGCTGTCGTCTTTTGGCCGTGCTTGTCACCGTCGTTCCTCTCCGGCTCACCGCCGTTCTAGGTCGGCTCCGCCGTCGAGAGTACCTCCTTTGGGCGCGCAAAGCTATTACGAACCCATTCCTGCCTTTAGCTCGTGCCGTCGTGACCGGAGTCACCGGCGGTGAGGCCATCTTTGCATCGGGCTCGTTGTCGGACGGGGACAGTACTATAGCGACACCATTAACGCAAAGATCCGTCATTAATTTGGCCAATGATTGGTTTAACAATTAATGGCCGTCCTAGGTTAGCCTTTGTGCCGCTAACATGTGGGCCCAACGCCACGTAAACCCTCTCGGGCGCGTGCGCAATAATTTGTTGATCCTGGACCGTCAATTTTGAGATCAGCGGCCCAGATTCGTTGGAACGTTCGAACCACTGAACCTCAGCCGTCCATTTCTTGATCTACGGCTTAGATCGTGTGGGACGTTCGGACCACTGAACCTTCACCGTCTAATCTAGATCCAACGATCTAGATCGCTATGAACGTTCGGACCACCGAACGTCAGCCGTCCATTTTGAAATCTACGGTTGAGATCTGCGGGACCTTCGGACCTCCCCCCCCCAGACCTCCCCGTAGCCTTGGCCATCCATTTTCAGATCGACGCTTCGGATTGATTGGGCCGTTCGGACCGTCCGAACGTCCCATTCGTTGTGGGCCGTTGTGGACCGTCCGAACGTCCCATTCGTTGCGGCTGTCGTTGAGCGCGGGTGTCGAGTGTGCTGTGCTCCCATGCACTTGGGCCGTGCGATTCCAAATCAACGGCCCAGGCTTTTCCGCTTTAAGTTAGTTTGTTTATTTCTCGGTAAGCTTTATTTGCAAACTAAAAATGGTATTAAACTTCAAAATTGCTTAACTAATTCGTTTTAGCTCCTTTTCGGTTGATTCAAATTTTGTTAATTCTGGTTTTAACTAATCTTTAATCTAAAAATGGTTAGAGGCTTGGTTCTATTCCAGAAAAATTTGTTAGTAGATTTAATTTAGGTTTAGCTTTATCTGTTGCATTAAAAATGTTTTTAACTTGAAAATTGCATAAGTTTTTCTCTGTAGCTTCTTTTTTGAGTGAAATCAACTTTGTTGGTTTCCTCTGTTATTGTGCTTAATTGTAGAATATGTTTTAGGCTTGTTGTTATCTTTTAAGTTTCTGGGGTTGCATTTGTATTATGCCCTTTTCATGTCTTTGAAAAATCCTAGAAAATGCATCCTAGCTCCAAATGAGGTGAATCAAATTGTGTTGTTCATCTTATGTGGTGCTCTATTTACCATAAAAATTTTAGGTGCAACACCTCTCTGGAAATTTGTGCTAAAAATTTAATTTGAATTGAACAACGATGCAGGGGAATTTTTCAAGCATTTTTCCAACAAGCCAAACTTGTTTTGGCCATAACTTTAGCATTGAGCATCCAAATCAATTGGTTCTTGTTGCTAAATTCCTTAAAAATCATGCTCTACCTGCTGTAAGAATGTCAAAGCTTTTCGCTGAAGTTGGTTTTTGAGTCTTTTCGGTGTTCTTCGTTCTTATCGGTTCTTTTTCGTTCTTCCGCTAGGTGCCGACGAGTACGTTGGCCTTGAGAGTGATCCTCTGTAGCATATTGAGCAACTTCAGCAAGGCAAGCAGTTTGATCATATTAATCACATTACTTTTAAAGTCTAATACTTTGTTTACAAATTGTATGTATGCATGCTTTTGGGTCAAAATTAATTTTCCCAATTAGAGGTAGCTATTCCTATTGCATGGTTGCCCTTAAATTGTTATCCCCTGCCACTAACCATAAGTTATTAATCTCGCTGGTGAATTAGAGCCCGGTGATTGAATTATGCTCTTTTATTGTCTTTACGGTGTCATGCTTAGAAATGCTTAGCTACCGGTGGAATTAGGTGGTCATCGACTTAGTCGATGATCTTGATCACACAAATCTTATTATTATTCCATTATGTCCAGCACTTTGTGCTTTGTTAATTTGTAAAGTCAAAAACTGAAAACAAATTGTTATTGACTTGGGCACAATGGATGATGGTGTGATCTGTTGGGTGTGATTGGAATGGTGCCTAAGTCCCCAAGGACCGAGTTACTTGGGCCACTAAGCCAAGCGATTTTGCGTGCTAACCACACAAGGGGGATATGGGACCTCTCTTGGCTAAGTACTTTGGGGGGTGTTAATTAATGAGTCGCGTGGTGGGTTGTATATTTGACTATATGCAACATTGGGACGAGAGGAGCACCATGCGGCTTGAGCTGACCGGTGTATCTTTCTCTTCGTATGGGTCCTTGGTGAGAGCCGGGGAGGTATTTCACTAAGGGTTAACCCCATACATACGGCTCTTAATTAGCTCTTTCCATTGGAAATGTCTCGTAGGACTTAGCCGTCTTGAGCATACCAAAGGAAGTGTGTAATAGCTTGGCAAAAGGCGGTCGACTTGTGGGTAATTGGTACACCTACGGGGTTCAAACTATTCGAATAGCCTCGTCCTAGGTTATGGACATGCTTGGTAAAGTCGTGTAAGAACTAAACTATAACCTCTTAATTAAAACTTGTTGTGGGTGGTATGAATGGGAAATTCATGCTATTGTTGTGGTGGCTATTGGGTTAGTCACTTTCAGGTTGTTGTTGTCATTTATATAATGTTACTTGCTGTTATTTGAACATTAAAAACATATTGCAAAAATTGCTTTAAATCTAGTACATTATTGCAAATGAAAACTTGCTTTATGTTGAAAATGAGTCTAGAGCCCCCTCCACTTAAATAAGCTTGCATGTAGCTATGTATAGGCTGTTACCCTACACGTAAGTCTTGCGAGTACATTTTTGTACTCATTTGCTTTCTTAACTAAATGTTGAGAGGAGGAAGTGATCCCCAAGGATCCATTTTTGTGTTGTCTTGGCGGGTTTGACGACTAGGTTGGCGGCTCAGTTGGTTGCCTTGTGGGTTAAAGGTACACTAATTGGCTTTTGTTTATCGCCATCTTATGGCACTTTTGCTTCCGCTGTTTATTTAAGTTTTAGCTTGTGTGGCCGGTTGGCCTTGTTGTAATAAATCTCTATTATGTATGTCTTTTATTTGGTTAAGTTCGTGCTTTGGTTCTATGCTTGTATGGAATTGATGCATGATTTTGTAAAACGGTGTGTGTACCGCACTCTTGGGAGGTACACATTTTCCTGAGGCACGGGATATTTTGTTTGTGATGCTAGGGTCAATTGGAAGACTAAGCATTACAAGCCAAATTACCCCGGGGTCTCACAAAGTTTGGTATCAGAGCCGTACTGGCCGTAGAAACCCTAGCTTGGTCGTCTTTAGGATGTTTTGAAAAACTTAGTTCAAAGTATCAAATGATTTTTGAAAGCTTAAGTAAATTCTTAGATTTTACTAAGTGTTGGCTGCCTTTGGTGAAGAGTAGAAGCATTTGAAGCTGGATTCAAATCTGGACAGCAAGCAACAAGTTTTGGACAGCAAGCTTCCAGCTAGTGAATAAGGTAGATAATGAGAGGTTAATTCAACTAAAACTTGTGGGAATAAAAGGGTAAGATGTGATACTAGTTGGCAAAGTATCTAACACCTCCTTGCTGGTTTTACCTTGCTCTTTAGGTGTGTTAGAGCTGAAGTAGTGTTCTGAAATTTTGCCTTCTCGACCGATTTCTCGTTCATTCAATACGGGTTGGTTGTGCCAGGAAGTTGAGCTTAAGTCTTGTGTTTCCTTGCTGCTTCTTGAGCCTTTTTGTAAGCTTCTAGAGTTTGTTTCTTGGCTGTCTTGTTAGCTTTCGGTTGGGGTGATGTTCTACTTCTGGTCAAAAATAACAACAGTCGGAAAGAATTTGCTTCCGACTACAGTATTGCGACTACTATTTGATCGTAAGATCTCCTACGACCACCTTGTAAGTCGTAAAACAATCTACAATCTTCTTGACCAAGTCAATTTCTGGTAAAATAAAACGCCAGTTGAAGAGTTTTTCCTTCGACCACCTTTCTACGACCATCTACTAGTCGTAAGATCATCTACTGCTCCTTTCCCAAGTAAGTTATTTTCACTTGAAGCTAGAGCGCTAGATGACGAGGATATAATAATCCTCATTTAATTATTTATCTATAATTCATATTATGGATAATAATGATGTCATATAGTTCTTGATTATACCCATTAACATTCATAAGGGAGAAGCTGGAGGTCGTATGTTCTTCTACGACCACCCCATAGTCGTAAGTCTTTTCTACAACTATGTCTTGATCGTAAGCTCTTCTACGATCAATTTATGGTCGTAAGCTATTCTACGATCACCACCTGGTCATAAGCTCTTCTACGACCAGTCTCTAGTCGATATGACTTCTAGACATGTGGGCCTAATCAACCAGGGAATCTTTCACACCATATTTAAAGATATGGGCAGCAAACTACACAGTTATTCTCTGAAATAATAACACGATTTAACTCCCTATCATGGTGATAAGCGCCTCTAGCGTGGGAGCGTTACTACTTCCACAATAATCTCGATGCTTGGCTCCATAATACGGAACATTAATGCACCCTTTGAATTTGGAAGAGCGGTGACACGCCGAGTACTATAAAAGGCAGAATCATCAAAAGGATCAAGGTAGGGGAAATCAAGGGCACAAGGCGTATCATTCTAGTCTTACTATTGATATTGTAATCCAGTATACTCAATACAGACACACAGGAGTAGGGTTGTTATTCTCTCAGGAGAAGGCCCGAACCTGTATAAAAATCCCCGTGTCGCCTCTCTCTACGTGATTTGAGCCTAGGGGAACCCCCAAATCAAACAAACTTTACGTAAGTTCGGTTTTAAAACACCGACAGTTGGCGCCGACCATGGGGAGCTTCGAGTCACCAGCTTTCTTTGCTCTTTTCCAACTCTAATGCTCTCATGGCAGGAGAGTGGAATGAGGAGAACTGGTTCGACTTGGCCGATTACGCATATAACGACATGGATACCGGTTTCGACTACGAGCCGAGTACTGCATCATCCGATGGTGACATCGCCCCCGGAGATCATTCTCCAGGAGACCATACCATCTATGGAGTTGAGGAGGCATCCTTATCCCCACAGCGATCGTCCGGATGAGGAACCGGCTTCCTCGGAGGGCAAGGTCCATCAGACCCTAGCGAGGGCTGTCTAAAGGCAGGCTCGAGCATGACGAGGTTCTCCTCCAAATGTTCAAGTCCATCGAAGCGGTCAGGCACTGCACGTTAAGTCTTGGAAGTCATAATTCTGGAACTTCATCAGCATCTGGTGGTCCTCTCTCTCCGATTAACCTAGCCAAGGATGCGATCAAACCAGCTTCTCTTGCGAGTTCGACCATCCCAACACAGGGCTCACCTACGGACGGAGACAGCTTGTGGCAATGACAAGGACACCGCCAGCAATGAACAGAGTCAATACTCTGATGAGCGTGCGGGAAATCCTCGAGATCATCGGACTTCCCTGAGGCAAGCTCAAGGATCAAGTATGGACGATTCTGCAACAACCCGACGGAAACGAATTGCAGCTCAGAGAAATTTGCGTAGGCGTGCTCAATACCAGTCAGAAGATGTTCAAGAACTCCAACATATCAATGATCTGCTCGAGAACCCATCTCGAGAACTCGCCCGAGCGCCTGGCTACGACCTCTTCGCTGAAGAGATCGTATGAAGGATACAAAGTACGATGAGCAAACTCGAGCATCCTCATCGACATCATTCTGGAAGTCGTAGTAGTACGACTCTGTCAGCTTCCAGTAGTTCGAATAACTTACCGCATGGAGATCGCCGCAAGATGCATCGTTCCCCAAACCGGAAAAGGGTTCCATGAACACCTGATGATAAAAAAAACTCCCAGGAGAGGTGATCATTCACCACTCTGACCCAGAGGTTTGCAACAGCAGATAAGATACGAGGAGTATTACCCTTGTAGGATCGAGACTTATCATAAGTCAGATTCACTCATTGCCGGGCATCATCGTGAACAATCGCCTGGCGACATCAACCCTTGTTTCTTGCGAAGAAGGCATTACGATGTGATTCTGGGATCTTTGGGCATTCTCGTCGACCACCGAAGCGGTTCTCGGCGCATGCGGTTTGGACCAGGGAACATGGAGAAGTTTGATGGGTCTCAAAAATCCCATCGAGTTTCTTCAGATCTACATGACCGCTGTCCGAGCAGTAGGAGGAGGAGAGCGCGTCATGGTGAATTACCTTCCGATCGTGCTTGAAGGGTCCGCTTGATCGTGGTTGTTAAACCAACCGCTCGAGTCGATCTACTCGTGGCAACACCTCTGCGACTTTCTACTAGCCAATTTCTAAGGCACCTACCATCGCCCCGGGAAGGAGGACGACCTACACAGGATAAGACAAAATGACCACTAGACATTACGCCAATTCATCAGGCGTTTTAATCAGGTTCGCAATTCAATTCCTGAGGTTTCTGACTCATCTGTTATCAGGGCCTTCAAGCAGGGAGTCCGCAGCAGAAGAATCACAGAGGACATCACTTTGAATCCTCCGACTACTGTCATTGAACTCTTCGAGATGGATTATCGGTACGCGAGTGCTGCGAAAGCAGTCGAGTGGACCAAAATCATCGATCGACATGACAAGCATCCTCAAGAGGCCGGCGAAAGTTGCAAGCAAAAGGACAAAAAGGCCAAGAAATCCAAGAACAAGGCAAAGGGCCAAAAGCCTCAAGCCAATGGTTCTAAGGAGATCCTGGCCGTAGGCGATAAGGAACCACGAAGTTCCAAGCAATACTCAGATCGAGGCAAAGGAAAGCACCCTGAACGGAAGAATGACATCCTCGAAGGCAGTGTTTGCCTCTTCCGACCACTCGAAACCTTCATGCTTCCTTAGAAGTTTGAAGAAAGGTAGTCCTTTTTCCTCTAGTCGTGCTATGAAACAACTTAAAGCCGCTATACACCCTGTGAGCTTTTGGACTTCTTTCTTCGTGGTTGGAGAGCGCATTTGAACAATGGCTTTTATCTTTTCGGGATTTGCTTCCATCCCTCGTACAGAGACCAGGAATCCAAGCAATTTTCCCGAAGAGACTCCAAACACACACTTCTCAGGATTGAGTTTCAAGTGGTGTTTTCTGAGGTTATCGAACGTCTCCTGCAAGTCCGAAACATGATCAAGCCATTTGATGCTTTTTACGACTAGATCGTCAACATAGGCTTCCAAATTTCGGCCCAGCTGAGGTGAAAAAGTTGATTGCATCAAGCGTTGAAAAGAAGCGCCAGAATTTTTTAGACCAAATGGCATTTTGACATAGCAAAATATACCAAATGGAGTAGAGTCAACCAACTGATCGATACGAGGTAAAGGGAAATCATCTTTTGGACAAGCTTTATTAAGATTAGTGAAGTCTATGCACATTCGCCACTTGCCGTTAGACTTCCTAACCATTACAGGGTTGGCTAACCACTCCGGGTGGTCGACTTCTCTTATAAAGCATGCTTTAAGTAGCTTGTCCAATTCTGACCTTATAGCATCTCGCCAATCAGGGGCAAATCTCCGTAATTTTTGTTTTACGGGTACCTTGTCAGGCCGTAGAGCTAGTCTGTGCTCGATCACTTCCCTGGGGACTCCGGGCATGTCGGATGCTTGCCACGTGAAGACATCTATGTTTGCTCGGAGGAAAGTGATGAGGGAGTCTTCCTATTTGGGTTCGGAAGTATCCCAATCTGAGCGATCTTGAAGGTTCCTCACGATCCATGGAAACCTCTTTGACTTGAGTCGTTTGGCTTGGTGTGACTTTGAAGCCGAGCTCTTGGTGGTGCCCTTCTTCTTCCCGAATGGGTATCGACCCACCATCTCGAGGATTGAGCGGTCCTGCGTAAGCGCCATCTTCTTATCACAATGAATTGTGATTACTCCTTTGGGACTTGGCATCTTAAGACATTGATACCCATAATGAGTTACCATTAAGAATTTTGCCAAAGCTGGTCGTCCGAGTATGGCGTTATATGTCGTATCGAAATCGACCACATCAAAGGAGATCTTCTCCGTCTTGAAATTACTTGGTGTTCCAAATGTTAAAGGAAGAGAAACTTGACCAATAGGTTTGGCCAAAGACCCTGGTATAATACCATAAAATGAATATCTTACCGGTCTTACCTTGGTTCTGGGTACTTGCATCTCGTCTAGGGTATTCATCAACAAAATATTTAACGAGCTCCCACCATCAATCAATACTCGATTTACTCGACAATTGTTGATGGTGGGTTCGACCACAATCGGATAACGGCCTGGTTGAGTTGAAGGGATCAGGCAGTCAACCTTCTCGAAAGAGATGGTGACTTCCGACCACTTCGGTACTTTATTGACAACAGGGGAGTCAATGGAGTTTACCTCGCGTTCGACTGCTTTAAGCTGTCGTCTTGACTCGTACGCCTATGATTCCCCAAAGATGTGCTCGATGGTGTGCCCGGGATCTTGAAATTGCATGTCCTCGTTGTCGTCTGACTGTGTACGACCACTAGCTTGCCCTACTTCTTCGAGGGCAGGAAGCGGCCCTCTGCCATTATAGTAGTCTTTAAGTTTTCGTTGGAAAACTCGGCAGTTGCGAAGGTCATGTCCTTCCTTTTTATGGTAAGGGCACCACCTAGGCTTATCATTCTTTCGTTCGGGGCGCTTACCTTTGCCTCGATTAGGGTATTGTTTAGCAGTTCGTGGCTCCTTATAAACTTCGGCCCTTTGCCTTGTTCTTGGATTTCTTGGCCTTCTTATCCTTCTTTTTGCTACCTTCGCATGATCTCACGAGGTCTTTGGTCATCTCGATTATGATTTTGGTCCACTCATTGCTTCATCGGTGATGGCGTCTCGTCGACCATCTCGAAGAGTTACTCTGATGGCGGGAGGGTTCAAAGCGATGTCCTCTATGATCCTTCTGCTGCGAACTCCCTGCTTGAAGGCTCTAATAACAGATGAGTCAGAAACCTCAGGAATAGAGTTGTGAACCTGACTGAAACGCCTGATGAATTGGCGTAGTGTTTCGTGGTCATTTTTTCGCATCCTGTGTAGGTCAACCTCCTTTCCAGGGCGATGGTAGGTGCCTTGAAAATTGGCCAACAACAGATCGTAGAGATGTTGCCACGAGTAGATCGACTCGACTGGTTGGTTTAATAACCATGATCGAGCAGACCCTTCAATCTGATCGGAAGGTAATTCGCCATGGCGCTCTCTCCTCCTTTGCTCAAGCAATGATCGTGTAGATCTGAAGGAATTCGATGGGATTTTGAGACCCATCAAATTTCTCCATGTTCCTGAGTCGAAACCATGGCCGATGAAGCGCTTTCGGTCGAGCAAGAATGCTCGACATCCGGTAATTACGTCGTAACGTCTCCTTTGTAGAAAAGAATGGTTGACGTCGCCAGGTGATCGTACTCGACGATACCCAGCGAGGGGTGAATCTGACTTATGGTAAGTCTCGATCCTACGGGGGTCATACTCCTCATATTTTGTCTGCTGTTGCAAACCTCTGGGTCGGAGCGGTGAATGATCACCTCTCCTAGGAGCTTTGTGATCGTCGGCGTTCGAGAACTCTTTTCGGTTTGGGGAGCGATGCACCTTGCGGCGATCCCCATGCGGTGAGTTATTGAGCGCGGAAGTCTGATGGAGTCGTACTACTCGACTTCCGAATGATGTCGGCGAAGTCGTTGAGCTTGCTCATCGTACTCCATAACCTTCGTGCGATCTCTTGACCAAAGAGGTCGTGGCCGGTGCTTTCGGGCAAGTTCTCGAGATGGGTTCTCGAGCTGGTCGTTGATATGCTAAAATTCCTGAGCTTCTTCCGACTGGTATTGAGTGTGCCTAGGCAATTTTCTCTGAGGTACGACTCATTTCCGTCGGTTTGCTTCAGAATCATCCATTCCTGATCCTTGAGCTTGCCTTAGTGAAGTGCGATGATCTCGAGAATTTCCTACACACTCATCAGAGTATTAACTCTGGTCATTGTTGGAGGTGTCTTTGTCATTGCCACGAGCGGTCGTAGGGTGTGATCTTTGGGGAGCGTCTTCAGCTCTATCTCTAGGATAGTTATTGCTACCTGAGGAAAAGACAAAAACCTCCCATTGATGATCTCCACTTACGCTAGAGGCCTCCTCACTTGAGGAGTCGTCGAATGACACCATCTGGCGACTTGGAACAAACCCCTCCAGGAAAGAGAATTCCGGGTTATAACCGTCTCTGTCGGCAAGCGAGTCCTGCGTTGGGATGGTCGAACTCACAGGAAGAGCATGTTTGATTGCATCCTTGGTGGGCTAACCGAGAGAGAGAATCACCGAGATCTTGATGAAGATCGAATTCGACTTCCAAGAGTTGTCGCACAGTCGGACTGTCTCGGTGGACTTGGACATTTGGAGAGGAACCCTCACGTGCCCGAGTCCGCCTTGGGGCGACCCTCATTGTGGTCGGATTGACCCTTGCCCTCTGAGGAAGCTGGTTCCCCATCTGGACGTATAGTTGTGGGGGATGAGGATCCCTCCTCAACTCCATCGGTGGTAAAGTCTCCTGGAGAAAAATCTCCGGGAGCGACATCACCATCTGAGGATGCATCACTCGGCTCGTAGTCTAAACCGGCATCCATGTCGCTATCTGTATAATCGGCCAAGTCAAACCAGTTCTCCTCGTTCCACTCTCCTGCCATGAGAGCATGAGAATTGGACAGACGAAGGAAATCTGATGACTCGAAGTTCCCCACGGACGGCGCCAACTGTCGGTGTTTTAGGACCGAACTTACGTAAAGATTGTTTGATTCGGGGGTTCCTCTAGGCTCAAAATCACACAGATATGGAGACACGGGGATTTTTATATAGGCTCGGGCCTTCTCCTGGGAGAATAACAACCCTACTCCTGTGTGTATGTATTGAGTATGCTGGATTACAGAATGGAATCAAAGACTAGAATATTGTGCTTCTAATCTTCTTCGGGTCGCCTCTGGATCGCCTCTCCCCTGATGATCCTTGCCTTTTATTTCGTCTCCGAGATGCACCGTTGGATCTTCAAAATAAAGGTTGCATTAACTCGCCAGATCTTGGAGCTGTTACCGGAGGTTATTACAGGGGTTGCAACATCCCCACGTTGCCAGGCAATTATCATCATAATAGGGAGTTAAATCGTATTGTTATTCCAGGGAATAATAGCGTAATTGATTGCTCATATCCTTGAATACGGTACATAAGATTCCCTGATCGACTAGGCCTACATGTCTGTGAGTCTTGTCGACTAAGGACTGGTCGTAGAAGGACTTACGACCAAGCGGTGGTCATAGAAGAGCCTATGACCACAGATTGATCATAGTAGAGCTTACGATCACGGGATAGTCGTAGATAGACCTGTTCAAATCTTGGTAGGGCATGAAAAATGACCAAAATCCTCGGGCCGAGCCCGGCCCAGGCAGGCCCGAAAATCAAAATTTTAGTGCAAAAGTGTTATTTTAATCATTTTTTGCAATAAAAAACTAATATTTTAATTCATTTACAGCATTAAATAAATAGATTTATGCTTTTTTAATTGTTTTCTTGTGATTTGGGCCGTGGGCTTCCTTGGTGGGCCGCTGGTCCCAAGCCGGCTTGGGACATGGTCGGGCTCGTCGAACGCCCGTGAATGAGTCTAGTCGTAGAATGGCTTACGACTATGGGGTGGTCGTAGGAAGACCCATGACTACAGGGTGGCCGTAGGGGAACTTACAACCTCTAGTTTCTCCCTTATGAGTATCAAGGGGTATACTCAAGAGTTATATGACGTCATTATTATCCATAATATGAATTATAGATAAATGATTAAATGAGGATTGTTATATCCTCGTCAAGAACGATCTGTGATATGGTCGCATATCATAGACCGTTTTTAAAATAGAACCGTCTGTGATACTTATCACAAACGGTTCTGGAATAGAACCATATGTGATATGGAATATCACAAATGGTTCTTTAAGAGAACCGTCTGTGATATCCTTTTATTAGTAGGGCCTCGCTACGGTTTGCGCCCTTACTCCTCACTCGCCAACCCCCCCTCTCTAGCACCCTTACTCCACACTACTTTGTCCCTCACCACCCAGTGCCCGACCTCGACACCCCCCGACCTTGATGCGATTCAAGGCGAATCGCTTCCTTTTATATATCTCTGGGTATACTTGTATTGTAGTTGTCCTTAAGGAAGAGCAAATTGTGGAGGCTCTCTCTCTTGTATTATAGACTATATTTTCCTTAGCTATCAGAACTCATTCAACAATCAGATGAAAAAGATTGATAATATTTAAATGCAAGTTGGATTTTTAGTTTCAATTATCATCTCCTAGTACACCTAAAGAAAACATTTCTTGGCGTCAAAAACATGCAGTAGCTCAAACCTAATGCTCATTTCATTTTATGGATGCCATCCGTTGCATATGAATATAGATAATTGGGAGGTCTTCCGGCTGCTAAATTTGTTACCAGTAAATATTAGTCGCTAATCATTACATTAGTCTCATAGTATTGTTGGTGTTTGTCATCTTTTTGTGCCGTTTTCACACGAGTAATAGTGTGAGTGGTCCCAGAATGCTAGATTGGGGTTTTTCTTTTTTGGGGATGGGTAATGGGCAGATTTAGTCAAGTGAGATTTTTTATGAGAGACAAATGGCATTCTAAATACAATTTTGAGATGGGTGGTAGGAGGCTGAGAAAAATGCCACCTTTGAACCTAGTTTTTTTTTCGTAGCATAGCTCACACTTGTGGTCTAAAACTAAAACCCTTGATCCGCACAAACCCTTCATAGCACTTACAAAATTGATATGTCACAATCCTTAGAAGTTGGAGCCAAGGGCTAGTGTTAATTATTTGTGGGGGCTTGGGCCAATGTCTTGTGTTAATTAATTAAACTCACCAAATCAAGACTATCTCTCCTTCATTCATTTTTCTTTTATGTTACAAAGTTTATTGTGGGGAGGGCATATGTTGATTTCTTCCGATGTTGAGTTGCATTACATTTCTAGTTTTAGAAAAGAAAATTATCAATCAAGAATTTTTTTTCGTCTTTTGCTGAAAAGTTTCCATTGATAGCAAGTAAGCGAGATGGCGTCCACACAGTTAGGGGTGCAAACGACCGTCCGTCCGTCCGAATAATTTTGGATCTTATTCAAAGCCTGAAACCGGATATCCGGGATTTTCTCGGATTTCGGATTTGGAGCCGGATAATTTTTGCTAGATACGGAAACGAATTCAAGAAGATGGTACCCATTAGATTCGGAGCTATCTTGATAATTGATCGGATATCATCCGGTAAATATCATTTTGGATATCTGGTAAACTCTAGACCCAGTGGGTCGGAGAGAGAAATCGGCCCACGAGGATTTCTAGTATTTAATTATTTTTTATTTTTAGAAAAATACAGGAAATTCAAATAAGCCATGAAAATAGCAAATAAACTCGAAAAAATTCCAGAAAATTTACAAAAATACTTTGGAACATAAGGAACTTGAATAAAATCTTTTGAATTTAATGGATGTTTAATTTGTTCATATTAAATCATTTTCATTTCTAAAAAATCTATTTGGGCTTTGTTAAATTCTAGAAAATCATGAAGATTTCATAAAAACCTTATTTTAAATAAAATATTTCCAAAAACCTAAAAATTGTGATGTTATAGACTTGCTACTAGTCAACGTTCTGTATATCTCTAACTAGTTATTGACACTGGTCTGTAGGCTTTGTATATATTGTATCTGTCGTTTTATGTAGTTGGCTAGTTATATTTTTCACATCTTTTGTACCACTATTGCTATGACTTGCTACTACTTCGTTAACTAGTCACCGTGATAGTGTGATGTAGTTAAATTTGCTTGTTGAATTGCTAATATAGTTGCATTTTGGATATGTAGTATACTTGATTGATCTTTATAAGTGCGACATATATCCTTTCTGTTTTCGCACAATATCTGATTAAATATTCATGACCGAGACAATCCGTATTCGGTTCAGCATATATTCACTCCGTATTCGTGACCGAGACTATCCACATTCGTATTCATATCTGGCATTGTCCGTGTGCGACTCTGATTCCAAGAAAAAAAATATAGAATAGGATACAAGATAAGCGATATCCGTCTGTATCCGCTACAATTGCACCCCTTCAAACAGTCTTCGCCACCTTCATCAATGTCGCCAAATGCATCTGGCGCTCTGATGAAAGGAGTACCTAAGCGAGATGACAGAGGAATATCGAAAAGGCCTCAGGGTCGAATGACCGTCATCATCCCAAGAAAGCAGCGGCAGCATTTCGGACCACATGCGGGATAGTTGCAAGGGAACGGGTCCCCATTACCACACCAAGCTGGAAGTCTCTAACAAGAGAAGAGAAAGGGCAGCTGTGGGATGAAATTTCAAGGTTGTTCGAGATCCCAGCAGAAGTCTAGGGACTCGTGTGACGACAGGCGTTCCTTGCGATGGGAAAAGCGTGGAAGTCCTTCAAGAGCACGCTTGTTACGGAGTATGTGAACAAGGATCATACGCCCTTCACGAAGTATCCTTTTGTGTTGCCGGATACATGGGACACCTTTGTGCAGATGAAGACAACGACCGAATTTTAGGAGCAAAGTGCGGCACACAAGGTTATCCAGACACAAAACACTGACCCCCACAGACTCGGCACCACTGGGTACGTGGGTAAACTCTTGCAATGGAGGAGGAAGGACGAGGAGGCAATACGATCGGAGGCCTCCCCACCATTTGCCAGGATCACAGACGAGCGCGCCCAAAACTGGTTAAGAGCAAGGTCATAACCCACGTCTCTGGGCACCATCTCTTTTATAAACCCGACAGACGAGGAAGTGTCCCAATGTCTGGTAAGATATATTGAACTACCTAGTCTATAACTTCATAGTGTCCAAAAATAACAAGATGGACTCTTAAAACAAACATTGAGTACCGAATCTTCCCAAGGCTCCTTTGAAGTAGTTAGACAAAGGGATATACTATCCACGGCCCTGGAAAACAAGGAGCACCAGGGTCGCATGTGAGGCCTTGAGATTTATGTACCTTAGAGGTAGGGATTCCCACACGATTCTGAGGCATATAGGAGTAGGAAGAGATCCAAGGCTGAGCGCGAGGAACGGTTGAAAGAGGAGATTCGTGCAGAATTTTGTGGATATATAACATCATTGGAGGAAAAATTGAATCAAGTCCTCAACCAGTCGTAAGTCGTCCCCGTTATTTTGGGAGCCAGTCCTCCACAACGTCGGAGTAGCTGCGTGTCCACGCCACTTTCTGAACATAGTGACGTCCAATTACCTATCGACGACATCTAGGTAATGTACATCTTTGGAATGCTACATAGATAGACCTATTAGACACCGTAGCTTACTATGTATCGTTATGTAGGAGCCCACACCGTGCAACCTCAGAGTCAGGCTTGTTAGCTCCATTCCCGTTGAGGCTAGGCGGGGGCTGACGTATCCATGCCCACTAGGGACACTGGTGCACGGTGCCCATCTAGGGACCAGTTTCGTGAAGGTCCAGGTGGACATGGCACATGACATCTTCAGGGCCATCCCACTGGAGAAGCCCCCAAACGACAAGATCATGACACTAGGGGATGCCGTCCACACATTCGTCTAGTGGCCCAAGAGGGACATCACCCTGGACCCTTCTGTGTCGGTATCTACCTAGCGTGAACAGCTAGCGTCTCCACACGACCATCTACAGCCTGTGGCCTATCCGACCCTCCCTTCGATGTCCCCACATGCACCTGATCCGCATCGATAGGGCGCCATATCAGCTCCCATGAAGACCTCACTATGTATATACGAACAGCGTGCCCATTCATCTCCCGTGAAGAACACATATCAGCGTGCAAGCAAGACCAAAATGAAGAAAATCAAGGCACCTCAAAAGCACGAGATATTCTTGCTAAGAAAGCCGTTGGTCCCGAATATGCTCTTAGTCAGCCTTGGAATGGGTGTCGCTTGTTTGCATGGGTGGTACATGGGAAAGATCAACGAGACGAGGACACAACACCCTACGGGTTTCACTGTCAAGTACACGGCAGGGCATTTTCTCCACGAGCCCGGCTTCTTCGTGGTGGGCTTCGACGACTTGTTCCATCGCTTCAACCTCGACGCCCTCGATGCCTCACTTTTTAGATGCTGGACACTGTAAGTGATGTAAAATTACGGTCTACATTCATGTAATACCAATAAATATCATAACTCCTTGCTTATGTATAGACACATGATCCTAGAAGCCAAGCGAAGAAAAGAGTTGGTCGGTTTTCTCGACCCACACTTGATCTTTGAGCAATGCATCAACCACAATGCATCCTACGTCGAGGTTTACGTAACAACGGGATTGCATGCTCACAATGACAAGGAGTACATACTTCTACCCTATAACCAGGGGTAAGTGCTTCACTCATTGCTATACTCATTGATTTGTACTTCATATGCAACATGAACTTAGTTTTAAGGACTATGTCGGCATACATGTGTAGGTGGCACTGGATTCTAATTGTCATTGTACCAAAGTGGAAGAAGGTAATATACCTTGATTCCCTAATTAAGAGCCATCATGACTTCACACTTGTGCAGCAATTAATTGATAGGTAAACTTATTTCATCTATAAATAACTCTATGTACCCTTCGTTTGCAATGGCTGAGGCTAACTTTTTCGAATCACATAGGTCGTCCGCCGCGTACATTGCCAAAAGATAGAGACACGTGGAAGGGAAAACCACACTACGACATATGACACAATTTCTAATACCCATTAGTACACAATAATTCTATATCACACTTTGTAATGATGCCTCTCAAGCTGAATAAACTTATGTATGTAATTCTATTTTGGTAGTGCCACCAGCAGCTACATGGCAACACATGTTGATTCTATGTTTGCCGCCATATACAAGAAATCATGGGTGGTAGGTCCAAGGATCCAGATGTTTGTCAATCTCATAATAATTATTTCCTACTTATCAATTAATATATATAAGTGCTTACGACTTTACTCTTCCTAGCGACAGGGCATCAACATATGTTTAAGTACAGTCCAAATGAATGAACTCTTCGAAATTCGAGGACGGCTCGCCACCTTCTTAATGACGGAGGTCATTGACCCAAAAGGAGAGTTTCCATGGTAGAGCCCGAATAAATTTTTAGTGACAAATAATGTTTTCTTCTTGTATCGTAAATTTGTTTATCTGTGATATATATGTGTATCGTGATATACACTACTACGTAAAAGGCTTTCACAGACGGTTCAACGTCATCACGAGCGGTTTCGTGAGCCGCTCGAGTTTATGGGTCGATGATGACATGAGGCATCACGCTGCGGTTTTCAACAAATGCAGTGATGCATGTTATCCTGAGCGGTTATTAACTTCGTAACCGCCTGCGTGATAAATGTCTATCCTGCACGGTTCGTGTTGAGAACGTGCTCGTGATAAATATCTATCATGCAGCGGTTCGTGTTAAGAACCGCTCGTGATAACTATCTATCACAAGCAGTTAAACGATTTAAATGCTGTGATATATAAATAAAACATCCAAACAATGGCTACTTGTGCCTTTAAAACCGGCTTATATATATATATATATATATATATATATATATATATATATATATATATATATATATATATATATATATATATATATATATATATATATATATATATATATGTATGTATATGTAATGTATATACACACGTATATGCGTGTGTGTACATTTATACCTATATATGCATGTATATATGTATATGTATATGTATATGTATATGTGTGTGTATATATATATATATATATATATATATATATATATATATATATATATATATATATATATATATATATATATATATATATATATATATACCATCAAGAGGTTTGCTCTGGCGGATTATAAAAGAACTATTCAAAATAAAAGTACTATTCAAATGTAAAACAATAAATGCGATAAAAATTAAAATATTAAACAATATTAAGACAGAAAGTAAATGCGGGATATAAATCTGATAATATAAAATGAAGTAAATATTGTTATTCGAATGATATAGTTATTAGGATGATATATATTCAACAATATATGCGATATTTACTCGAGTTATGAACTCGAGCTTCGAATATATTAAGTAACTTTATATATTTAATATATTGAGAATACCTTCAAATATATTCGATATATATATTCGAGTACCTTCAAGTATATTTAATATATATTGAGAATACCTTCAATATATATTGAGTACCTTCAAATATATTAGAGGATATATATTTAGCACCAATATTGTCCTTGATATTCAAAGTGCTATGATATTAGTTACGATATGATATTCTTGGATATAATATTCTCTTACTATTCTTTCTTGAATATAATATTCTTGAACAGTATTATGAATAGTATTCGTGAATGATATGAATAGTATTTGTGAATAGTGAACGATATTATGAATAGTATTCGTGATTAATATCGTGAATAGTATTGAATAGTAATTTTTACAGGATCTTTGTAGGTTGGCGAAACCAATATGATGACCGGTTTGTGCAAAGCTGATAGTTGTGTAATCCTACTCAATTACTCACCATATGTTACACTAATTTGCTTGTAGTAGCTAACTTTCCCTAGACAAACTTAGTAAGGTCATATAAGGCAGTTTTTTATCGTCACTCGAGCGGTTCCACCCTAAGGAACACTTCTCTCAAAGACATCACACCACCCTAAGACTAAGCAATCACATCATATGCCTAAAACGGAGGAATTTACATCCATTGCAGAGGTTTCTCCTATAGAGTACTTAGCATAAAACCTTGCTCCATATGAACACACTAAGAACTAATCCAAAGGATATGAAAGGAAACTACTTCATTTCCACAAAGTAATTTACATATGGCTTTCCCTTTCGGGAACCCCCAACTATCTACACAAAGATAGGGCTTACCTTAAACTACGGTAAATAAACACGCGATGATTATTACACTGGAGGTGGTTTGTTTACAGAGGAAGTACTACTACAACTAAGGCTAGTGGAGTAGTGGATGGCTTATCTACATAGGGATGATCATGCAGGGGTTTGGTGTGTTTTGGATGTGGTTGTGCGATGTGTGTGTTGGGTTGTGGTTGTGTGTGTTTTCTTCTCTCGTGATCTTTCTTTCTTGTCTTGTGTTTGTCTCCGTTGTTTTTTCTCTTCTTTTCTGTCCCGTCTTTTGCTCTTCATGGTGAGGTCTTCTTTTATAGACGCAGAAGGATAGAGTCTTCAGGATTTTTTATCATAAGGCACTGTATAGCAAGTAGTACTTGATGTCTATCTTCATGGCCTTATCGTTATCTTCTGATGCTTGTACAATCATTCATGCAAAGCTTGTCTTCATATGTCTTCATGGGATGATTAGCCCACCATCTTCATCACATCTTCTTTGGAGTGGATAAGTGATGGTATAAGTAGGACTATGCCAAATGTACATGTCTTAGCTTTTAGAAAGCTAATCCACGTTCTTGTCTTTCGGAATCTTCTGCAGTTTGATAGAGTCTTCGTAGTCTTCATATAAAGGTCTTTATTGCGTAGATGGTTATTTCTCGATATATTTTGAGATATATGATATTTGAGGAATATAGATATTCTTTGATATTCAAATATTTGAGATTCATAATCTCTGACCTCACAGTTCTCGTTTTATGTGGCCAATCTTATTCTCTCTCTTACTCTCAATTATTTGTAACCTATAATCTACAATCTCACAACTCTCTTTTTATGTGGACTTTTTTGTGGATTTTCTCTTTTTCTCTCTAACTCTCTTATGTGGCTATTTTGAGGAGTTTTTCAAAGAGTTTTTTTTTTTGCATGAGCTGCTTTTAATATATTCTTTATTACGAAATTGCGCATGCCCAAAGAATATCCATAGTATCTATATTGGTAATATCTATATTGGCAAAGGGTATTTCATTAATTATTCTTCTCATATCTTCAAGTTTATCATTCATTTCTTTTCTTAATTCTTTGAGAATATCTTCTTTTATATTATTTCTCCATTGAGGAGATATTTTCTCAATTTTTCATTTACCTTAGTTTCTATATATGACTCATCTAAAGGGTTTATTTTTTCTTTATGCATGATCCTCTTGATATTTCTTCTTCTTTTATATTTATAAAGGAGAAGATCACGAGATCTTCTTATTCTTTGTAGTTCTAAATTTTTGGATATATTCTTTGGCTATTTGGTTCCATGTAATAATTTATTCCTAATATGTTTCTAGCTTGAGCCATGGCTTCTTCAATATTTACATATTTCTTCCGGATATTCCTCCGATAATTTTGAGTCTATTTTTGGGCTATAATCTCTTCAAAGGATATATATATTCCATGTAATTTACCTTCAAAGACCACATATATAGGTTTTAATTCTATATTTTCGGTGTTTAAATCGATTGGTTACGCTTGCATTTTATTTAACATATGAAGATATTCAAGAAGACTATTCAATCTTTGAGAGCATATAACCTTTATCATCTCGTTTGTTATTATATAAGAACCAAAAATTATCTAATATGCATTCTTGTACCTCATCAATTATTATATGATCTTTAGGCTTGAATTTGTATGAATTTGGTGGGAATATTTTGAGTTTATTGTCATTTCGAAATTGAAGAATTAGGTTCCATTGTAATTCATTGATCTCTTCATACTGCAGAATGAAATAACGGGTTAGATAATTTATTACCTTTTTACCTAGATACATTATTGTATCTATTTCTTTATCGAAGAGAAAGGTCTTCAATTCTCCTATTGTTTTTCAGGTGATTATCGGTGGTGTCTTCGTTAGAGGGAAGATGAAGCACTATACCTTTCTAAATTATATGAAATCTTATTTTGATATGGAATAAATGTGATTCTGGTTCATGTATAATTGTAGTTTGTACTGTTTGTTGTAAGAATTTAAGACCTATTATCATGTCTTCATTTATCATTGTTAAGTCTCTTATGGTGATCTCATCTATTATGTATTTTGTATCATTTATATATATTTCTATATCATGTACTATTTGGTTATTGAGTCTTCTTATTCGACATATCTGTGGATATGTTTGCTTTGTTATTTTCTAAAGTCTTGATTATTTCAGGGCAACATATGAAATACTTATCATGAATAATATTTCTTGTGCTTAGGTATCTACTAATGCTATTATATCATATATCGATTTGGTTTTAACTTTACTCTTGACCGAATTCTTATCCCCGATACCTTTTTAAAGGGTAATTTGATTAAATATTTATTAGTTATGTTATCATTTATTATTATCTGTTCTTTAAACTCGTGATTTTATCATCTTGGAGGGTTTTAGTGTTTACATTATTTTTTAGGTTTTCTAATTCTACTTCTAATTTATTTATTCTATTTTCTAGAGTTCTTACTCTACTAGATAAAATTTTTTCATCGGCTCTAACTCTATTTCTTTCCTCCATTTTTGGTCTTTTGCTTTTAAACATGCAAGTGCATGCCTGTTTTTAAACATAGGTGCAAGTATATCTATTTTCTTGGCTTTGATAATATATACAAGAAGTACATTTAATATTGTAATCCTTGTCCTTTTATCCAGTCATATTTGCAGCTTTTCTTGATCCATCATTTCAATTCTTAACCCAAACAAGTTCATCTACTAGATCTATTTCATTGTCACTTAATTCATAATCATCTACTTTATTCTCAATTTCTTCAATTTCTTTTATGGAGTAGATTGATTCATCATCTTTTGTTTCATCATCACATATTATTATATTTTCATTTCTGTTGTCTACTATTAGGACTTTTCTTGTTCTTCATAATTGCTAGAATATCTCTTCTGATCTTTATTTAGGCATGTTGTACTTAAATGGTCAGGTGAATTACATATGAAACATCTACAAGTTTTATCATATATTTTTCTAGGATTATAACGTCTTACATTTCTTCTGTGTAAATATGGTATTTTATTATCAGATTTTCTCAAGAAAAACCTTTTCTTTGTATTATACCCTTTATTTTGAGGTTTATAATATTTTTTCCTACTGGGTCTTTCTTCACCATATGTCAAAGGTATTTGGACTATCTTATTGCAGAAATTATAGTCTGCATATTTCATGGATCTATTTGCCTGTATATTTATGCATATTTTCTTTAATTGCTTAAAGACAAATGTTATGGCTTGAGATATATTAATAACTGTATTTCCAGTTTCTTTCTTATATTCATCAAATATCATACTTCCTAAAGGATCGGGTAACTTATGGAAATATTTTTCAACTATCCTTTATTATATCCTTGCTTAGCGAAGAGTGGCGTTATAAAGATAATGTAGAGAATTCTTTTATACCTTTCCAATTTGTTAAAGATAATTTTTCTAGTTCTCGTAGCCTTTCATTTTGCAAGGTAGAATAACCTAGTTCTGGATCTTCGGCTATAATAAGATTTGATATTAGATTTGCAAAATTATAAGGATTACTACCTGCTCTTTTTAATTCATTGTATTGCCCATGGTTTTGTTCTACCCATTGTTCCCAAAGGACTTTTACAGATTCTCCTAGAAAGGTTTCTAGATACGTAATCATATCTTCAACTCTATTTCCTATATTATGTTGATTTTGTATATATTTTTGCACTATCAAACCTTTCCATATGCTTATTATATTTGGCCAATCTATAGGATCATGTGTGCTAAATTTAATATTGCACCATCACTTTTATGATTTTGAAATTTTCTTGTCTTTTGAATTCTCTTCGTTTGGAACCCATATATCTGTATTGACCAGAATATAATTATATGAACTATCTTCTTTTTGGAGGCCATATTCTGCTACTCTAGTAGGTCTTTCCATTTCTCCTTCTTCTTTAACTGAACTTTCGCCATATTTTCTTCTTTTTTCCGGTTTCTAAATCCATAGCTTCTAAAGTATTATCAAGATTATGTAGACTTATCTCATCTAAGGATTCTAAGAACTCTTTATATTGTTCAGAGGCGTCTATGGGTTTTTTCTTTAGTATCTATTTCATTTGTTAATCTAATTTCTTCTTCATAATTTTCTAAGAAATCTTTTTCCCATCGCTCTTCTTTACTTATAATGACTTTGCTCTTGACTTCCTTTATCTTAGCGTATTGTCTTTCTCGATTTTTCTATAGCTATTTCTTTATCTTTTTTCTGCTTTTCTTAATCTTTCTAATTCTCTAATAAAATAGAGCTCCTTTTCTCTTATCTTGGGCCACCACTTGTCCAATTGTTATTATACTCTGTTCTCTGAGTTTTAGATTATTCTCATAATGCCTTATATCACTATCTAGATCTAATTTATCCATAAATTTCAAACACTATATCTTCTATTATTTTCAATGTC
Organism: Phyllostachys edulis; assembly: GCA_036346405.1. Taxonomy (NCBI): domain Eukaryota; kingdom Viridiplantae; phylum Streptophyta; class Magnoliopsida; order Poales; family Poaceae; genus Phyllostachys; species Phyllostachys edulis. The sequence goes on from CM070556.1 coordinate 70,433,340, forward strand.
TTCTTCAGATATTAAAGACTCTAGATCTTCTAAAGCTCTAGATTTATAATTTGTAAATCTAATGCTTGTATTTCCTTTACTATTCGATAACTTATATAATCTTTTGGTCGCTTTAAAACCTTATTTTCTATCAAATTACTTATATTCCATTCTTCACGACTCTTGCTTCGACTCAATTTTTAAAGGACTCATAAATTTTATACCTTTGGATTGCATATTCTGAATTACCTCATTCACATTTATTTTATATTTAGATCCACTCTTAT